>CM053399.1:44165502-44263581 GCA_028644305.1 Xerus rutilus
AAAGGATGTTTCAAAGTTGTGCATGGGTAAAAGATGTGTTTAGTAGATTTTAATGTTAATATAGCACAAAAAGATTAGATTCTACATTGTAACTGTCCTTTAAGAAACTAAAATGTTTAAGGTTTTAGTGTAGTCTTGAATAATGGCCATAATCACCTGGAAAGCTGATTAAAATACTCTGCCTGGAAAAAAAAAAAAAAAGAAAAAAAAATGCAATGTGATTGCCAAAAGAATATTATTGTTATAAAAATTTTGGGAATAATGGAAAAATATAATTCATAAACACTACTTTAATACAACAAACATTATTAAGGTTTTATAAAAAAAAAAAAAAAAAAAGAATCAAAGTGACTCTGGAGTCATAAAGACCTTTGTTTGGGCATGGTGGCAAATGCCTGTATGGCTCAGAGTGGCTCCAGAGGCTGAGGCAGAAGGATTACAAGTTCAAAGCCAGCCTCAGCAATTTAGTGAGGCCTAAGTAACTTAGTAAGGCCCTGTCTCAAGATAAAATATAAAAAGGGCTGGGGATGTGGTTCAGTGGTTAAGCACCCCTCGGTTCAATCCTTGGCACAAAAACAAAAAACAAAAAAGACCTTTGTTGAGCTCCATCAACTACTTCACTTTCCAAGCCTGAATTTCCTCATGTGAAAATGGTAATAATACAACAAACTTAAGGACTACTGTAAAGACTTAGTGGGATAATGTATATAAAGGAGGGAACATAGTTAGTGCTTATCAAAAGTTATTACTACACATTAACATGCACAAATAAAATGATTTTTAGAATAATTTTACTTTTGAAGCTTTTAAAATTATGTATAAAAAGCAATTTCAAACACTTTTGACATTTTTAATGCTTTTTTAACCCTAGCTTTTACTTTTTATTTTAAAATTTTTTAGTTTTAATACTTTTATTTGTATATGGTGATGAGGATCAAACCCAGTGCCTCACACATGCTAGGCAAGCGCTCTACCACTGAGCTGCAACCTCAGCCCAAACATATTTTTTTTAAAAAAACACTATAATTTTGGGGGGAAATGATCAAGGTAATATGGAGTGGTTGAAAATGACTTGTAAATAAGCATAACATGGCTAATTATCATAACAATTGTACTGATAATGTGGTTATAACATACTTTACTTCAAATTTTATTCATAAGTAAGATAACTTTGTCATAAATCTTTAGAAACAGAATTTTTTAAAGTATAAACTCAATATCATCAATTGAGTCAGAATTTTTCTAGGTAGTGCAACTCAATATTTGTTAGAACATTTTGCATAAGCCCTTTCTTCCAGCACTCTATTGTTTTTGTTCTGTTATCCAATTATCAAAAACTTAAGAGGACTGGGCACCACATAATGTGGGTGTGTAGCTGTTTGGGCCAAAGTTGAGATCCAGAGAATTGAGAGTGACGTCATCTGTAACAATAAATAAGCTCTTCTTGGTGAGCAGAAGAATCATATATGAAAGTCACACTTGAGGATCTGCAGTCCATTTCATCAGCTTCCTCAAGTTCACTGAACATTATTACAGCATCAGCTGCTATTAACACCTGAAGGAAGGGCTTGTCTGAAGTTGTATGGTAAGTCCTTCTCTAAATTGTTATTTTAAATTACATGACACATTTGGTAATCGTACAATTACTTAATGCATACTATTTTCCACAGATATGCTATTTGTTCATGATAAAATTTTAAAGGGGGTTAAATTATGTTAAATATTAAATGTAACAATGAAGAATAAATTAATGCTTAGAAAAGACATCATTTATTTTTTTGATTAAAGCCTTTCAGATAACTTTTTTAAACACTTCTGAAATTATAGAAAATTAATGAATATTCTGCATTATATGCTTTAGTAATCTATCAAAATTTTGAAATAAACAGGCTGATGGTGAATGAATAGTTCTGATATAAATAATATATATTTGTTAAGTGGATTAAAATTTCATTTTTATTGCAGATTACCCTTACCTAGATGGGTTATTTTATAACTCAGAGAGAGCTCAGGTTGAAAAAACTACCATTGGTGATTGAATATTTATTCCCTTTATATAAATGATAACTTTTAAAAATTTTCTGATCTTGAAAATAGTGCAAAAATTTTAAAGATATTTGAACATCATTTTAGCTGGGCGCGGTGGCGCAAGCCTGTAATCCCAGCATTTAGGGAGGCTGAGACAGGAGAATAGCGAGTTCAAAGCCAGCCTTAGCGATGGTGAGGTGCTAAGCAACTCAGTGAGACCCTGTCTCTATATAAAACACAAAATAGGGCCATGGATGTGGCTCAGTGGTTGAGTGCCCCTGAGTTCAATCCCCAGTATCAAAAAAAAAGATATTTTAACATCATTTTAAAGCTTTTATTCATGATATTCCTATAAGAAGTCTATCTCCCTCTTAAGAACAAGGGAAAAAAGCAGAGATATATAAGAGGTCACTAGGTGAATGGGACAAACTAGGATTGGATGCTCTTATCCTCCAGCTGCAGTGCATGCTTCCAACATAACCCAAAAAAGAGATCGTCCTTCGTTGCTCCATCCATAGATATGTTGACAGTTATATTGTTTCTTATGCTACCTTTAAAATAAGAGTACCTAGCCTAGCCGGGCGCGGTGGCTCAAGCCTGTAATCCCAGCACTTAGGGAGGCTGAGACAGGAGAATCGTGAGTTCAAAGCCAGCCTTAGCAAGGGCGAGGTGCTAAGCAACTCAGTGAGACTCTGTCTCTATATAAAACACAAAATGGGGCTGGGGATGTGGCTCAGTGATCGAGTGCCCCTGAGTTCAATCCCCGGTACCAAAAAAAAAAAAAGACAAATAAAATAGGAGTACCTAAGGGTTGGGGATGTAGCTCAGTGGTAGTGCTTACATAGCATGTGCAAGGCCTTGGGTTCCATCCTCAAAAAAAATAGAAGTATATAGCCATTGAATGTGTCTGTTAAAAGAACAGTGAACATTTAGAAAAAAGCCCTTGTAAAAATGACTTTGCAAATATTGAAATGCAGATTAAGGCAAAAATGTCTTTCATTAACATGAAAAGTTTTATGATTAAATGAGGAAAGAGCTAAGAGGAGTTAGCTAAGAGTTAAGTAAGCTAAACATACTTGTTAGTGAATTAAGTACAAGAATTAAGGTATAGACCAGCATTTTATTAAGAGCCAGAGCTCAAAATGCATATTACAAGTAATCATATGATTTTTATTTTTTTGGTACCAGTGATTGAACCCAGGGGTACTCGACCACTGAGCCACATCCCCAGCCCTATTTTGTGATTTTTATTTAGAGACAGGGTCTCACTGAGTTGCTTAGCACCTCACTGTTGCTGAGGCTGGCTTTGAACTCGCAATTCTCCTGTCTCAGCCTCCCAAAGTGCTGGGATTACAGGCGTGTGCCATCGCACTCAGCATAAGTAATCATATGATTATTAAATGCTTTGATATGTACTTTTTGATGCCAGAAGTGTGCATTCATTCGGTAAAACCCTCGAAATCAGATCTTACAATTTGGCATTTATAGTTGTTATGCCAGTGCCTGAAATAAAGTTTAATCATGAAAATAGCATTTGCTAACTAAACACTGATAACAAGTTACTTAATTACGAGACAAGTCAATTTAAATCCTGTTCAAGCATTTATGCATAGCCAACATAAAATGTGTGGGAATCCTCAAAAGAAAACTCTTCAATTCATCATGTGGCTTAAAATTCATATATTAAAACTTGCACAAGCAATCTCCAAAAAATACTTAAGAAAATTAATCTAATTTCTCAGAGTGTGTGTGTTTATATATGATGTTACTAAAGTATCCCCTATATAAAGAAGATGATTCCAAAAGCATCTTCTGAAACCCAACCCAATTAATTACTATACACTCTGATTGGTTATATGGTTATAACTGAAAACTACTATTAATGTTATTGTATGGTTTGGAACACTAGAAGTATTTTTAAATAACTCGATTTTGCTTTTCCTTTTAGCAAAGATGATGCCTGCAAAAGACATGGCAAAAGTGATGATCTTCATACTTGCAATTGTTTTTCTTACAAAAACGGATGGGAAAGCTATTAAGTAAGTACTGCAGCCTCTTCTGCATGGTGATGGCATGAAATAAGTGGAAAGCTAATGGAGTATTCCTATTTCTGTTCTTCCAGGAAGAGAGCTGTGAGTGAAATACAGTTTATGCACAACCTGGGCAAATACTTGGCCTCCCTGGAAAGGATAGAATGGCTGCGAAAGAAGCTGCAGGATGTGCACAAATTTCCTAGCCTTGGAGCTCCACTAGATGCCGGAGAAGGTGGTTCCCAGAGATCCCCCCAAAAGGAGGAGAATATCCTTGTTGATCACTATCAAAAAAGTCTTGGGGAGGGAGACAAAGCTGATGTGGATGTATTAATCAAAGCTAAATCCCAGTGAATACAGATGTGATCAAAGCACTGCTCTAGACAGCTAGGGCAACAATATTACACACTGCTCACTTTTTAAAACTCCACTAAGACTACGAAGTCCCAATATTTCTACTATTACCAAACTTTGCATATAATCCATTGCTAGATATAATGGCTGCAATATTAATTATTTTTATTCAACTGTTAGTCCTTTAAGAGATCTTTTGATTATTCTTTTTCTATTATTCTTTTTAAAGTATGTTATTGCATAACTCGTGAAATAAACTGAACTTTTTCACATCTCTCCCTCACAAAGCAAAATAAAAATTTAATCTTGAATCTAAAGTAGTGAAATGTTTCTTTCTTGCTAAAAGTAGGTCTTTTGGGGGGCTGAGGTTGTGATTCAGTGGCAGAGCGCTTGCCTTGCACGTGTGAGGCACTGGGTTCGACCCTTAGCACCACATAAAAATAAGTAAACAAAATAAAGACACTGTGTCCAAAAATAAAAAAGTAGGTCTTTTGGGTTATAATGAACACCCCAATGTTTATATTGACATGGGTAGGTATAACAAAATGAAAAAGAATTTCAATCATATATTTCACAGTTTGATATTTTGAACATAATCCATTTCTAATACCAAAGTTCTAGGTTCCCAAATTCTCACTGATACTGTTGTCCTTTCATTTCAGGAAAGATAATAAAATGATCAGGATAAAACTTGAATGCAAAAGCATTTGTCCCTACATAAACCCATGTCTGTATTCTGAACCTCAAATTGCAAGGGGTGCAATTGTAATATTTTTTCATTATTGAAAAGTACATATTTAGTGTCCATTACTTGTGATGTACTTATCAGTCCTGTAGTGTGCATGCAATAGTAGACAAAGCAGACATTCTCCTGTCTTCATGGAGCCTATAACTTATCATTAGCTTTGATCAGTTATTATTAATTGTTATCATCAATTTTATTATGAATTATTATCATTAATTCATCATTAGCTTTGATCAATCCTATGTAAGAAAAATACTGCAGGAATGTACAATACAGAGATACCCTTTTTAGATCAGTGCTGCCTCATAGACTTTTCTATGATGGTACAGTCTATACTCTGTGCTGTCCACTGTGGTAGCCACATGTGCATTTATCTAAAATGTGGCTAGTGTGACCAATGACCTATCTATATTTCACAAGATCACCTATGGAATAGAAGCAGAGTCACCAGAGATAAATGTTCCTGTTTCTTATTCCCTCTTCCAGTTTAAAATTATGTCTTTATAAAATGTGTCACCATATTGATTTAAGTGGTAGTTTTTGTTTGTTTGTTTTGTGCATATCTCTAAGTACTGGTGTGTTGAACTTCTGTCTACATGTTGGCCATTTGGGTTTCTCTGTGAATTTCTTATTTTTATCCTTTGTCAGTTTTTGTATTGGCTTTCTGGTCCTTTAAATTTGAGCTTTGTGTCTTCTAAGACAAATTTCTTGTTGCTTATAAACATTACAAATATTTTTCTCCCAGTGCCCCAGAAAATTTTAACTGTCTCGATGATGATGATGATGATGACGATGACGATGATGATGATGATTTTGAGACAGAGTCTCATTTTATTGCCCAGACTGGCTGCTAATACTATGCTCAAGTGATCCTCTTGCCTCAGTCTTCCTTGTGCTGGGGCTAGAGGCATGCACCACTGTACCAGCTTTTATGGTTAATTTTCACAGAGTCAAATACATCATTTATTTACTTTATAGTTTGTACTTTGGGAGTTCTTCTAGAAGAAATCTTTTTTAGATCCTGGACATGAAATTACCTCATATATCTGTTTTTTATTTACTTTTAGGTGTTGATTTTGTTTGTGCATGGCAAAATGTTATGTTCGGCTTTATTTATGTATTTAGTTTTATAAGAACAATCAGTGTTCCAATACCATCTATCAAACAATCTATTATTTTGCTATAGTTTTATAGAGTCATTAAAAATCATCTTCAGTTCCTAGGTCAACATAGATTTATTTTAATTTTATGTAATTTTGGGCTGGGGGCTGAAAAAGTACTTTACTGTGCTCTTTGAATCAACCTCCAGTCCATGCTAGGGCAGTCCTGACTCTCCCTCCATCTCCTGAGTTAATCCTTAGAAACACTATCTCTTGGAGCATCTCCGAATTTCAAGACACCGAGGACAAGAAAATCATGGATATGATTCTCCTATCCATGTGGCACATACACAGGAAAAGTTTCTTCCCCAGTCCTCGAGGGTTTAGCTCATGAATACAAAATCCAGGAATTCCAGAAACGAGTTCTTAAGTATATCCTGAAGCAACAATTCATGAGGTGGCCCCTGGGAAACATGCAAGAGGAAGAAAGAAAATACCTTAAACTGTAGGCCTCTTGAGTGATTCAACTTCCTCCCAGGCGAAGAGAGTATTCAGAATTAAGTCAGGTTTTAAAAACAATTATTTATTATTGCAATTCTAATCCTAGATTGAACTTCCATTTAAATAAACAAATGGATAGTTTCCTCAACCTATATACTCCTGGTTATGTCAGAGTACTTGGAGAGTGTATGTCTCAGCAGTTTTATCCCATAAGCTCTTCTTTTTGAGTAGAGATCATAAATTGTTTCACCTGTAATTTCCTAGGCACCAATTTTCCTGGCTTATATGATGTCGCCCTCTGTTGGTATCCTAGGTCATAAGAGTGGACACAGAAGCTCTGAGGTTGTTTCATTGTGAAGGTGTAAACAAGGTAACCATCAGAGGTGTTAAAAAATTGCATGTTTTCAGGTCACAGTCCAGAAAAATCCTGACCTTGGCATGTTTGGGTTTATAGACAGCACAGTTCAGGTTCCTATGCTAGCAAAAAATTCATTTACTCAATTGAGGCTCAGAAATCAGACCCACAGATTTGAAGAGACTAGGTAGGGTTCTTCATGACATGTAAATTCCCTGAAAATATGCAGACTATTCTGCTTTTCCTCTCCCTTTGATTTTTCAGTTGTGCCAGCCACAGATGATGTAGGAGGCCCTAAGGTGATAAATGTCTCAGCATTCTCTGGTGTCTCTTATGGACTTTGCAAGTCCTTAGAGAATACAAGGAATTCATTGGTTGTGGCTGTATCCAGAGCCATATTCACATAAAACCTCAGCACCTAGCAGCACATCCTCAGCATGGGCATTCTCACTTTGATCACAACCACAAGCTTCCCTCAGAGCCATATTGGTCTGGATCCTCTGGATGCAAGTGATTTTAAGACACTGAAGACAAGTAAAAGGACCACTCTGGCTCATCTTCTCCAAATGGCATGAGGCATGTGAAGTAGAAGTTGTGTTTGCTGAATGTCAAAAAGCAATCTCTGAATGAAGTCATACATGTATAAGGATGTTTCAGGTCAGAGATGAAGAGCATATATACTAGTGGTTCCATAAGAGTATAATAGAGCCAAAAAATTGTTACTATCCAGTGTTGTTACTTTATCTTTTCTACATTATGTATAGGTAGACAGCACCTACAATTTCCTATAGTATTCAGTATCATAACATGGCATGAGTTTATAGGGCCAATAGGCTATTCTATATAGCCTAGAAATAGTAGGCTATATTATCTGGTTTGTGTAAGCACACCGTATGATGTTCACATGACAAGGATTTCATCAAACAGCACTTGAACCCAGAACCTTATGTGTGTGAGGCAAGCGCTATACTGCTGAGCTACCTCCTCAGTTTTTTAAAAAATTTTAATTTTTGAGACAGGTTCTTGCTAAGTAGCCTACTCTGGCCACCAACTTGCAATCCTCCTGCTTCAACCTCCTGAGTAGCTGGGATTACAGGCATTTACCACTGTGCCTCACCCAACAGCACTTTTTAAAGATTATATCCCTGTCTTTAAGCAACACATGACTAAAGTTTGGGCAGATGGAATATGTTCATTCTTTTCTAAATTTTTCTGCCAAGGCCACCATTTTGATGTGACTATTCTCATCTTTGTGTTCCTTTGGAGTACTCTTTCTTAACTGGATTCTGGACTTCTTGTGAAGATATTTTGCTTTCTATATCATGGTTAAATCAGTGATTCTTTGAGGCTTGTAGTCTAAGACTTTCTATTCTGCCATCTTGCTGATGTCACTAACACGAGCTTATTTTTGAGTTCTGTTTGTGTGTTCTTTTCTACTGAGATATTTGTTCCTGCAATACGATGTGTACAGCATGAACAAGCCCTTCTTTATAGATCTTTCTATTACCAAATTAATTTAATGAGTTTGTTGAGTTCTTGTCTTTAAAATGTCCAGCTGCAATTTTATTGAGAGTGTATTAAAATTATTCCCATCCTAGTTTTAGGATGAATTACCATCTTTACTAAATTATCCTATGTATCAACATTGCAAGGATTCTAATTTATTTTAATTTCTTTTTATGCTTTTTAAATAGGTTAAATTTTCTCTGGAAAGATCTCATGTTTCCTTTGTTAATTTCTAAATACTACATAGTTTGTGGCTATTCTTAAAGGTTATCTAAGTTTTTAGTACATTTTCTAGCTTAGAGGAACATTGTTCATTTTTCTAATTTTCATGTAGATCCAACAATATTGCTGGACTCTTAATTCTCATAATTATATTTTCATTAAGTTTGTTTTTTATGTAGATGATTGTAGGATGTCAAATAGTGACAGTTTCATCTCTCCTACCCAATTACACATCTTTTTAAAGAATTTCTCATAATATTACCCAGAAGCTATAATTGTGTGTTGATGAGTGATGGTTTTTGGCTTCTTTATTCTATCTTGACCTTAAAGGGAATGTGTCTTTAATGTTTCAAGAAGAGAAAAACCCTTAACATACTGATGATATTCCCCTCCATAATTAGTTTTCTAAGGGTTATGGATGCTTTTTCTTCAAACACATTTAATTTTTCACTTAGTCCTTTAGTGCCATAAATTAAATATTTTATATACTTGAAATACAATCTACTTGGTACTGATTTTATTCTTTTTGAAGTAGCAAAATTTATTGTATACTTAAAGCTTGTATATATTGCATATGTAGTTTTAAAAGAAGGAAATAAAGTGAACATCCATTACTCACTAATCAGGTTATGTTAACAGAATATTGCCAGTATCTTAGAACTGTATTGTAAATTCTTCTTTGATCACACACACTCTTTTTGTACATAATCTTATTTTTATGTTATCTTTATTCTCTTGCTTTTCTGTATGTATTATTTTCCATATATAAGAATATATGTCCTATATATATTATTTGTTAGATTGTATAGTCTAATACTTTTTCAAATGTTTGCCTTCACATAACTCTGTCTTTCCAGTTACTGACATCTATTTTCTTACCATTCACCATGGTTAAGCTCAATCTCTTCATTTTTAGGGGTCTGCTAGTCAGCATATAATTTAAGGGTACTCGTTTCTGAATTAGTTTGGATAATCAAACTGCTGTAACAATAGATCCTGAATGTATATTCACCTAAATTAAGTAGGAGTTTATTTCTTATTCACATTAAGGTTACTGGGATGCTATATTACTGAGCAGGTGAACAGGTCCATAGGATGGATATGGACTCCATTCCTACTATCTCACAGTAGGGTTGTTTCCATTCCAGTTAGCTGGAAATGTGAAATTTTTATGGGCCAGTTCTAGAAAAGTTGATGTCATCTGTTTATATCCCTTCAATTATAATATAGTTCTATAAACATACTTCATAGTGTAAAGAGGAGATTGGGAGCAGTTGGAACATGTAGTCTTTGATTAGGTAGATACTTCCCCATGACAACTCTACACTAGGAAACATAAGTTTTGGGCAATGAGCCATTCAACTTTGCCACAATTTTTAAACTGTATGTGAGTGTATATGTGTGTGTGTGTGTGTGTGTGTGTGTGTGTGTGTGTGTGTGTGAGAGAGAGAGAGAGAGAGAGAGAGAGAGAGAGAGAGGGGCAGGGGGAGAGAGGGAAATTCAAAATTGTCTTGTTTGGGCCAAAATGTAATCCCTACCATATTTATTATTTTATATTTTGCACTTAACATTTTGAGATTCATCCCTGTTGATGCAGGTATATGTAGTTAAATTTTTCAATTGCATTGTTTTCATTGTATGAGTATACTTCAGCTTATCTATGCATTTATTCTTGATGGATTTGGGGATTGTTTTAAATTTTTGGATATTACCACTGCACATTCTTTCACATATCTCTTATACCTGTGAGGATTTTTAAAAAATAAATATGTGCCTAAAAATAGAATTGCTGATTCTTATGGTATATGCATATTCACCTTTGCTAGAAGATACCAACCTATTTTCCAAAGTGGTTGTAGCAGTTTACATTTCCTTCCCACAGTACTGTATGAAAGTTCATTTTGTTTCACATTTTTTACCAATACCAAATATTGTGAGACTTAAAAACTTAGCCAGTCTGATGGGTATCTACCTTGTTGTTTTCTTAATTTCATTTCCTAGGTTACTCATGTCGTTTAATATGTTTTCATGTATTTATTGAACATTGTTTTCTTCGATGTAGTGCCTATTCAATTTTCATTTTCATTTTCTTTGTTATGCTATTTGTCTTTTGATATTGATATAAACATCCTTTATATATTTTGACTACTGACTTTTTGGTTTGTTTGTGGTACCAGGAATTGAACCCAGGGATGCTCAACCACTGAGCCAATTCTCAGCCCTTTGTTTATTTTTTATTTTGATACAGGGTCTGCCTAAGTTGCTGAGGCTGGCTTTGAACTTGTAATCCTCCTGACTTAGCCCCCTCCCCCCAAAGTGAATATTGACCTTTTGTAAATTATCTATTTCTATGGTTTAGATTTAGTTTGTCCCTAACAGTTTTGGTTTGGAAGGTTGGTCCCCAATGTGGCACTGTTAGGAGGTGGTAGGACCTTTAAGAGGTGGGGCTTAGTGAGAAATAATTAGGTCATTGAGAACATTATTCTTGGAAGGAATCAATGTAGTTCTTCTAAGACCTTAATTAGTTCTCATAGGATGGTTGTTAAATAGCAAACCTGGACTCTCCCTCTCTCTGGTTTCTTGTTGCCATGTGGACCCTCTCTTTTACACACTCTCATCATTGTGATGCCATCTGCCATGAGGGTTTCAGCAGAGCCAAACCAATGACTGTGCCATGCCCTTGAACCTTTAGAACTGGGAGCTTAATAAACATCTTAATAAGCTTAATAAACATCTTTTCTTTATAAAGTATCTGGCCTCAAATATTTTGTTATGGTAAAAGAAAACAGTAATATATCTGAATTGTTAATATATTGTCTTACTTTGCATCTTGTCTTTTCACTTATCCTTTGGCTAATTAGATTCTTAATGTAGTCAAAGTTCTCAATCTTTTATAATTGTGTTTTTGTGTTCAATTTAAGAACTCAGAGTTACCTTTACATAATAGGGATGTTCTTCTATATTATCTTCTAGGAGCACTATTTTTTTTGCCTTTTACATTTAGATATACAATCCATCTGAAATTGATTTTTGTATAAGTGCCAGGTAGAGATCAGTTTTTCTTCCCACAATAATTATCTCTGTTATTGTTTCTTTTTACCAAAAAAAGACACTTTTTTCTCTACCTTTCTGTAATGCTACCTTTGTCGTAAACCAAGAGTACATGTATGCTTGATGTAAATTCTGGGGTTTTTATGCTTTTCCATTGGTCTTTTTGCCTTTTCTTACACTAATATTAACTGGCCTGAAATCTATAGTTTCATATTAGTTTTCAATGTATGGTAGAACACTTCAGCATACATTGCTCTTCTCTGTAACAAAGTGTTGCTGAAAGCTTGGTCCTTGTCCCTGATGCAAATACAATAAAGAGGACACAATTTTGAGAAAAAGGAAAAATAAGGTTTATTGCTTTGCTAACAAAGGAGAAACACAGGGGATTCCTGTCCCAAAGGCTGTGATTCTGCTCATCAGCAGGAACAGGGGGCTTTTAAAGAAGTGACTCAAAGGCTACATTTCATGTGTTCTCTGTCACTTGTAAATTTGGGAGATAGTCATTTCTGAGATCATCTGGTACCACCCCTAAAGTCACTTCTTCCTATGCTGGGTGTGTACTCAGGGACAGATAACTTTGCTTAGGACAGGAAGAAAGGTAATCCTATTTCCCCTGAGATTAGGGAGAGGGAGAGATTAGGAAAGAGGAGGGAGAGAGGAAGTAAAAGAAACATGTTCCTTTTAAAAATAAATTGCAGCAGGGTGTGGTGGCACAAGCCTGTAATGCCAGCACTTAGGGAGGCTGAGACAGGAGAATCGTGAGTTCAAAGCCAGCCTCAGCAACAGCGAGGTGCTAAGCAACTCAGTGAGACCCTGTCTCTACATAAAACACAAAATAGGGCTGGGGATGTGGCTCAGCGGTCGAGTGCCCTGAGTTCAATATCCAATACCAAAAATAAATAAATAAACAAACAAACAAATAAATAAAATAAAAATAAGTTGCAGTGGTAGAGTAGCAAGTGTTATATTCAAAGCATAAAGTGGACCATTGTCACAAAAGTGTTTAGGTTATTCTTTACCTTTTCCATTTTCATATTTACAGTTTAAATCCAGTTGCTAAATTTCTGCCTTTACACACACACCTCTTACATACATATGAAACCCATTATTTTTTATCTTCATAAATATTGAATTTCCAATTATTAAAATATCTTTAAATTCTCTCAGTTTTTCATATATTCTTATACAATTTTTATGTCCTATCTCAAATTAAGAAATTGCAAAATTTCACTTGTATATTGTCAGTTTCCAGAGTATTCTTTTAACTAAACTAGAAAAGGGAGATTATAAAAAATGAGATTGAAAGACTTAACTGAGGTATGTGGCCTAATAAGATTAGTGGCCTAATTATATTTTAAAAATATTTTATTGAGGTATGCCTTATATAACTTAAAGTTTACCCATTGCATGCAATGACTTTTGGTATTTACTGAGTTGTGTGACTTTCATCCATCCCATTACAGATTACCATCACTGTAAAAAGTTTGAGTCTGTTTTCAGTTAGTTATTGCTCCTAATCTCAGCTCCAAGCAATCATTGATCAACTTTGTTTCTATAAATTGGCTTTTTTTGGAAATTTTATATAAATAGAATTATACAATATGTAGTATGCAACTGGATTTTTTCACTTGGCATACTGTTTTTGCATACTTGGCATACTTGAGGAACATATCAGTATTTTGTTCCTTTTTGTGGCTGAGGATATTATGGTGTATGAATATACCATGTTCTGTTAAACTATTCACCACTTCATTATTTCCAATTTTGGGTTATTATGAATAATGCTACTAATGAATATTCATATGTTAAGTGTTTGTTTGGATATATGTTTTCATTTCCCTTAAATTCCTGGGAGTGAAATTGCTGAAGAGTGTGGTATAGGGGAGGTAAACATTCCATCTGTCCTCTTAGGTTCAGAAGCTAGTAGCCCTGTGAATCAAGCTGGAACAGACTTTTAATTTTACATGCAGGGGAGCATCAGAAAGAAGTGAATACGCAAAGTAGCAGTGAGATTTGAAAGTTTATATGCCCTCTTAATAGGAAGAAAAGGGCATTTAGGGGATGGCAAATGATTTTTGGAAAACATAATGGGACCTTGGGAGAGGAGATGGGAATGTACTGGTTTATGGCAATGTCTGGGTGTGATGCCAACTTCTAGTCTCCTATCTGAAGATAAGAGTCAATCTTCCCTGATTGATGAGATTCCAGGGTGGAGACTTATGAAAATTGAGTTGTTGGGGATCTGTTTTTAGACAGATAAGGGGAGTTTGGTGAAAGCTTCTTCCTTATTTATTTTCAGATGTTTTCAGGTCAAAAATAATCTTTATGCTAGATTGGCATATTTTAGTGGCATATTTTGATCTCCTACAATGTTAAATTATATTTACATCTTTAAAAAACTGCCACTGTATTCCAAGGTGACTGTAATATTTTATGTTCACAAGAACAATGTATGAGGGTTCTAGTTTTTCCCTATCTTCATTGTGATTTTAATTTACATTGTGATGTTCAATTTACTTAATAACTAATGATGTTGAGCACCTTTTCTTGTGCTAATTAGACATTTGTTAATCTTCATAGAAATGCTTAATGAAGTCTTTTTCCATTTTAATTGGATGTTTTTTATTTATTATTCAGTTGTAAGGATTCTTTATATGTTCTGGATACAAGTCTTTTATAAAACTTGCAAACCCTTTCTCTCAGTGTTTAGTTTGTCTTTTCATTCTCTTAATGCTGTCTTCTGAAGCTTAAAGTGTTTTAATTTAAATGAAGCTTGGCTTATCAATTTTTTTCTTTTATGGTTTGTATTTTTGGTGTCATATCTAAGAACTCTGACTAATTCAAGGACATGAAGATTTTTTTCATCTTTTTAGTGAATTTATGGTTTTAATTTTTATATTTAGGTCTGTGAGCACTATGGTTTTTTTTTTTTTTTTTTTTGGTGAATGATCTACATTCATATATTCTCTCTTTCTCTGTCTGTCTCCTCTCTCGCTCTTGCTCTCCATATGAATACCCAATTGTCCTGGCAGCAGGCACTATTTTCTGAAAGACTATCCTTTCCTTATTGAATTATATTATCTTGGTATATTTGTTCAAAATCAATTGACCACATATTTAAAGATTTATTCTGGACTTCGATTCTATTCTATTAATCTATATACTTAGTTCTATGCCAGTACCACATCATCTTGATTCCAAAAGCACGGTATAAGTTTTGAAATCTTGAAGTATAAATTCTACAACTTTGTTATTATTTTTTGTAAGTCTTTTAGCTTATACTAGGTCTTTTGCATTTCTAAATAAACCACTTTGTCAAAAAACTAATAAGATTTGCACAAAAAAACTAATAAGATTTGGCAAAAACCTGTGAAAATTCTGAGATTTTTACCCTATTGCATGTTAACAAGTTTCAGGAAACTTTGTAAACCTAAGTTTTAACCTAAAATTCCAGACTCTTATATCCCGATTTCAATCTACAGTCTTTATATTACTTCCTATTCATTCCTTTTAATTGCTCATTGTTCCCCTTATAAGATACTTAAGTTTGTCCTTTATATGCTTTTGTTGGTCTCTCCATAGGACGCCTTTTCTATTTTTTCCTATGCATAAATTCTGTCAATTAGAGCTGAAATCAAACTTCCTTCCTCTTCTCTCCCTTTCCTTTACCTTTCTCATCTCTTCAGTAAGAAGTAATCTTACTTTCCTCCCTCCCTTCCTTTCTTGCTGTGCTAGGGACAGAATCCAGGGTCTCAAGTATGCTAGGAAGTGCTCTATTACTAAGCAACACCCCCAACCCTCAAAATAATCTTTCTTATCTCTGACCTCTTGATAGCACATTATTTCTCCATATAACCCAACTTATTTTCCTTTTTTTGCTTATATACCTCATTTTCATCACTAGAATATGAATATTAGTACTGTCTGTATTTCTACAAGTATTGTGTGTGTGTGTGTGTGGCTGGGACTGAATTCAAGACCCCACTGAGGGACATCCCCAGCCATGTCTTAGTATTCTTACATAGGGTCTTGACCAACAAATACACAGCATTTGCTGAACAGGACAGAATTCCTTATGTACTGTGATTTTCCTGTTCCTGCCATTAGGTGGCAATGCACAAACTTTGTAGTACAAAGAAGACTCAGGGCTTCACAAATGCAAGGAAGGAGATCTATCGCTACACTTGCAGTCAGGCTTTAAAAATTAAATACAGCTGGGTGAAGTGGCACACATTTGTAATCCCAATAGCTTGGGAGGCTGAGACCAGAGGATCACAAGTTCAAAGTCAGTTTCAGCAACTTACCGGGGCCCTTAGCAATTTAGTGAGAACTTGTCTCAAAAAAAAAAAAGGGAGCGGGGAGGTAGCTCCGTGGTTAAAGCATCCCTGGGTTCAATCCCTACCACCACCACCACCTCAATATATATATATATATTTAAAATAGGGTTGTGGGTCTGTGGCTTATCATTAATTTGCCAAGCAAGTGTTCAATCTTATCCTACTTTATGTTCTGCTTTCAAAGAATCTTGATTTTGAATGCTATAATATAGTAACAAGGGTAAACAAAGGAGTATATTCATTGCTTCTATATGAGACTTCTCTTTCTGTATTGACCTCATTGGTGTGCACATTGATACTGGCAGAGAAAGACTTTCATCAAGGATCTGAACCTTAGTCCATGCAGTCAGTCAGCTACCATTTATAAATATAGTGCAGGGCAAATTTGTGACGATCTGAATCAATAGTATTATCTACTATATGTATAGCTATTTCCAAATTAATATTTGAAAGGTTAATTTCTTTAAGCAAAAGATAGTGGAAACTTTATTAGTTTTTCTCTTTCTTGAAGAATAACACCACAAAATGTTTCAGACCTCTCCGAAGTATACTTTGAACAGAGTCTAGCATGAACCAAAGCTTCCACATTTCACAAGGAACCTTTCATTATTATGATTCTTCTAATGCTTCCTGGAAAATCCTTTTTTTCCCGGAATTATAGTAAACAGGACAACTGACTCTTAGCATGATTAGGATGATTTTTTAAAATACTTTTTTAAGTTGTAGATGGACACAATACCTTTAATTATTGGTTTTTATGTGGTGCTGAGGATCGAACCCAGTGCCTCACACTTGCTAAGCAAGTGCTCTACTACTGAGCCACCTCCCCAGCCCCTATTAGAATGATTTTTGTTGTCCTCCTAATGCATGCTAAGCTTTTTGTAAGGAGAATAGAGTGAGTCAATTTAAACTATGTATATGTAAATATATATAATAATATGAATATGTCTAAAGGAATATTGGTGGAAACTCTATAGTGAAACATCAGAATCTCTCTTTAGAAAACGACAGCTTCTATTTTGATAAGAAAATGATTCCTGTTTGACAGACCTTGTTAACTATAAATTGTGCTCTAAATTTATCTCCTTTGAGCATAGTTTACAGTAGAATATTTTGATAATAAATCAAGATTGGTAAGGTTTTCTGCTTTGTTGTTTTGGGAGGCTGAGGATTTATCTCTGTGAAGTTTCTCTATGAGATTACCTGTATCAAAAAATTCCTATTATATTGCTTTTTAAAATTAGACGTCTTCAAAAATTATTGGCAATTTTCAATTCAGCAGAATGTTGGCTATAATAAAAATCAATATACTATGACAATAACTTCTGTTTTCCTTTGGTCTCTGAAATCTAGGGGTCTTGCCCACTATCCTATAATTGTCCACTTCAACTGCTCATTTCCTTAGCATAAAACACTGGTTTTGACTATGGGTATCAAACGTGGGAGCCAGGGAGTTTTCTTTTCTGAACTAAACAGTGATTAAAGGATTTCAGCAAAGTTCTTTCCGCAAAATCTGTCTTCATACCAAATTACTCAAATCAGGTCCTCTTCCTTTTTGCTTCCTCTTTGCAACGCCCTTCCCACCCTTCTCAAAACTAGGTAACTCTTACTCATCCTTAAGATTCAGCTCAAATGTCATTCCCAGGTGTAGGCTTTCTCAACCTGGCAGGTGGAGCTGGCCGGTTACTACTTTTTAGCTCAGCTCCCACAGCTCACTGGGAGCACCTTAGCCATTAGCACAGCCTAATGGGATAACCTATTCTCCTGCGGGTCTCGCCCCCAGGTGTGAGCTTCTGGGGTGAAGGCGGTGTCTGGTTACTTTCTCTCCCTTTTATAGTCTAACGTTTGGCACATGCTAGGCTCAGTGATGGTGGGCGAAGCTCTATTACTTGGCGACCTTCTGCCTACAAGAAGTATACTCCATCCAGGTTACTCGCAATGTCCCATAGTTTCAGCCGGCACGGCACACACGTTCCCGCCAACTGAGCGTTTAAAAATAAGCAGCGGCGGACGCTAGGGAATGGAAGGTGCCCCTCATAACGACTGCCAGTTTATCTGCCCCGGAGTAGCTGGCTTGCTGCTCCGGCAGGGGCGATTCTGGAGTTTGCTCAGTTAGGGCGACGCTTTCTTTGAACAAACTGAGCCCCTGAGGCGTTCTCTAACTCTGGGCTGGAGACGCTGCCCGCTTTTTCTAACGGTGACAGGCAGTCAAGGTGAAAATGTGGGATTCAAAGGTGTGGGGCAACTGCTCGAGGCCACTTAGGCTCGCTGTTGAACCCAAGCTGACGTCTGAGGGGTCGCACGGTGTCTCCAACCCAACCTCGTCAGCTCCCAGGCTAAGTGTCCCGTTTCAGGGTGCCGCTCCCTCAACCGCGCTCGCATTCAGCGTCCCGCCCACTCTGGGCGGAGAGTCATCGTTCTCGCGAGATCGCGGCTAGCCTCGCCTCTCAAGATTGCGGGCTCTCGCGAGAAGCGGCTGAGGAGCCGGCCTGCAACCTGCCGGGCGGCTCTGGTAGGCGCAGCCGCCGGAGTGGCCGCCTCACAGCCAGCTCTGGAGGGATCTGGTTGAGGAGGAAGCGGGGGCGTCGCTGACCTCGGCCTTTGCCTTGATCCTCAGTGGACGCTCGACCGGGACTACAGGTTCGAGGGTGAATGGGCTCAGCTGCGGAGCGCAGTGGGGGCGGCGCAGGAGGCTGGGCTTAGCGGGGGCGAAGGAGGAAAGGGGCGGAGGGCGAATCTGGGCAGTAGAGCCGGGCTGCTGTGGTAGTGGTTTGGGCGGCCCGACGCGCCGAGGGGAGCGTGGGTGGCGTTCTGGACTCCGGCCACCGGCACCCAGCTCGGAGAAGCAGAAATGGGACTTGGGTTTCTGGGAGTGCTGCTGTTTGGTTGGCAGTCTGGAGGCCTTTCCCCCAGGGATGAAGGAATAGCCTTCATCCCTCCTTTCCAGGGCAGAGTAACCCAGTGCCCCGCCCCTCTCCTGTCATCTCTGGGCTAAGGCGGCGACATCCTGAGGAGGGCGCATCACAATAGGGTGGTGAGTAGTCCGTCTCCCTTTTAGGGGATAAGATGGTGGGCGATCTCCCTTCAGAAGAAGGGTGAGACTCCAAAAACATGTTTTTATGCTGTAACAGTGTCGTGTACGGTAAAGCTTTGTTTTCTCAAAACTAGCATAGAAAATGTTCCGATTCTTTCCTTCTTTCAGATTGCAAGTGCCCTAACACCCCTTATAACTGGGACTAGGGTTGGGGGAGGTGAGACCTTCCTTGGTATTTTGTTAGTGTGACTGGGCCAGTGTGACCATTCCTGGACCGAACAGATTTCCTACTTCTCTTTTCTCTTATTTTGAGTCCATGATGAAAAGTCACTAGTCCAGACATGCTAGAGTTTCATTCTCTTGTCACTTTGCACCCTCAGCAAGTGAAATTATTTTACAAGTATGTTTTGTCTTTAGGAGTTTTCATGCTTTTTATTTAAATTAACAATCCGAAAAAGACGGCATAGTGTTTATTGATTTTATTTGGACGTTTGGGTTGCTTCCTACTCCTCACCTGTCACCTCTTCCTCTCACCCCTACTACGCAAATACAATAATTTTTTTTTTTTTTTTTTTTTTTTTTGTGGTACTGAGGATTGAACTCAGGGGCACTCGAAAACTGAGCCACATTCCCAGCCCTATTTTGTGTTTTATGTAGAGACAGAGTCTCACTGAGTTGCTTAGCACCTCGCCCTTGCTGAGGCTGGCTTTGAACTCGCGATTCTCCTGTCTCAGCCTCCCTAAGTGCTGGGATTACAGGCTTGCGCCACCGCGCCCGGCTACGATAAAATTTTTTTAGAGAAGACTTTAGGGATAAATTTTGAATGAAAGAGACTAGAAATTGTAGTAAAAGATATGACAAAGAATGGAAGCACAAGGACCAAGAGTATTCGTATTGGAGAGCCCATCCAGGACCAACAGAAGTCTGGGCCTTGAAACCAAGACTGCGGTTATCATTTGAATATAAAGCAGAAAACAATAAAAAATACTTGGGAAAGAATTTGATGGTGGATTGAAAATGGTAAAAAAGTGTGTGAAGAGTTATTTTTGAAGATGCCTTTGTGTTTCAGGCATTTTCCTAACATTTCTCAAGAGTTTATGACTTAATAGCTATTATTATAATATTATTATTATATTACAAGGAGAAAGAAGGGAGTTTCTGAAGCATGGAGTGTGGTAAAGAACATTGTTCAATCAGAAGGCTTCTAGGGTCTCAACAATGTTTTGGGGTTCCTATACCTTTATTTCACTCATTCCCAAAAATGCTTTCAGATGGAATTTTTACCTTCTGTATGTTATTCTTCTACCAGTTTGAATTTTGTTCTATTCCATCCTTTCTTCTGAGCTGTGGAAAATTTTCAGTTATTAACCACGAAATTACAAACAATAGTGGTCTGCTTTGTAGCTTTTTACATTTAGGAGACTTTGAGGTTTGGAAGCAAACTGGAAAATATGCACCTTTCAAAAGAGGTTATGGGTAACAAACTCACATGTCTTCTGGTACTAGTCAGGTAATGAAAATGTGAAGTGCAATAGTTTATGCCATGTCTAGTAGGAACATAAAGTTTTCAGGTCCACTTGAAATTCTGCATGTGATTATGGGTCCAGTCTTCAGCCTTCTCAAGAGAATACAGGAAATCTCGATTTTTACATGCAGTTTATTGATTTTTAAAAACATTGACAGCTAATTAAACAATTGAAAGTAACTACATGTGGCCCAGTCAAACTCACTCTTGTTTATAGTTGTATTCTGCTCTCTAGTTTAGGAGCTGTGTAATAGGTCAGAATTAATGTATTTTATAACTGGAAAAAAAATAGAGGTTTAAAGCAAGTAGTTCACGTTTTGAAATTTCAGTCTTTAGGAGGCACTTGGGGAAAATGTGAAGTCTAATTGAAACCAATAGATAGTTTTACTTTCTTATTTTTTTCCCTTTTATTCTCTTTTGTGGCACTGGTTATTGAACCCAGGTGCACTCTACTGCTGAGCTACACATCCTCAGCCCTTTTTTAAAAAAAAAAATTTATTTTGAGATAGAGTTTCACTAAGTTGCCCGGGCTGGCATTGAACTTACCATCTTCTTGCCTCAGCCTCCTGAGTCCCTGGGATTATGGGTGTCATCACCATGCCCAGCTAATTGATAGGTTTAATATCCTTTAAATACAATGGGACAAATTGATCTGGTACTTTCTACAGTGGTCTCATTTGGGGGGGGAGCGGGTACTGGGGACTGAACCCAGAGGCACTTAACCACTGAGCCACACACCCAGCCCTTTTTTGTATCTCAAAGACAGGATTTCACTGAGTTTTCAGGGCCTTGCTGAGTTGCTGAGGTTGGCTTTAAACTCCTGATTCTCCTCCCTCAGCCTCAAGTGGTCTCATCTTTTTGGGGGCAGGGCACGGGGGGTTGAACCCAGGGGTGCTTTGCCACTGAGCTATGTCCTGAACCTTTTTTATTTTTTATTTTGTGATAGGGCCTTGCTAAATTGTGGACGATGCCCTTGAACCTGTGATCCTCCTGCCTTATCCTTCTCAGTCCCTGGGATGACAGGCAATAGTCTCACCCACAGTTTTGCTTTCTATAGTCTGTTAATTGTAGGTAACCATAGTCTGAAAATATTAAACGGAAAATTCCCGATGTTAACAATTTCCAAGTTTCAAATTGCGAATCGTTCAGAATAGGGTGACAACATCTTATGTCACCCTACTCTGACTTCTGGGATATGAGTCATCCTTTTGTCCAGTGTTTCCATGCTCTATATGTTACCCATTCATTAGTCACTTAGTAGCTGTCTTGATTATCAGACTATATTGTGGTATCATAGTACTTATATTTAAGAACCCTTATTTGACTTAATAGCCCCACAGCACATGAGTAGTGATGCTGGCAATCAAATATGCCAACAAGAAGCTATAAAGGGCTTCTTTAAGTAAAAGAAAAAATTATATGCAGAGGTTGCTAAGATCTACTATATTTTGAGAGAGAGAGTCTATGTTCTTATAACTTTTATTATAGTATATTGTTATAGTTTTCTTATTATTGTTCTTTCTTCTTTTTTTTTTTTCTTTTTTGGTGTGGGGATTGAACCCAGAGGCACTTAACCACTGAGCCACATTCCCAGCCCTTTTTATTTTTTATTTTGAGACAGGGTCTCACTGAGTTGCTTAAGTTGCTGAGACTGGCTTTGAACTTGCAGTTCTCCTGCCTCAATCTCCCAAGCCACTGGAATTACGAGTGTGAACCACCACGCCTAGCTTACTATTGTTCTGAATCTCTTACTATGCTTAACTTCTAAATTAAACTTTATCATAGTTATTTATTATAGGAAAAAAAATGTAGTTATATATAGGGTTCATTCTGTACTATCTGTAGTTTCAGACATCCACTGGGGAACATGGAACATATACCCCAAGCATAAGGAGATACTACAGTATTAATGTTTTAACTGTGGAAATAACTGAAGTAAAGCCTCTCAGTGTTTATGGCTTAATAATTCAGGGTTCTAGCTGGGACACAGATGTAATCCTAGTGACTTGGGAAGCCGAAGCAGGAGGATTATTAAATTTGAGGCTAGCCTCAGCAATTTAGCAAGGCCCTAAGTAACTTAGTAAGAACTTGTCTCAAAATAAAAAGGGCTGGGGACATGGCTTAGTGATTAAGTGCCCCTGAATGCAATCCCCAGTGCCAAAAATAAATAACAATAATAATAATTGTTATTATTCAAGGTTCTGAGCAAAGTTGATTTGTTAGGTGTCTTGTAAGGAAATTAGTTTATTTAGAAGCTCTTTTATGTACTTCAACCAATGTATAAGTTTAAATCTTGGAGACTTTCTATAGTCCTCCTGAGGATTTGAATGTTTACCGTTTGCTGTGCCATTCTATGTTGCTTTCCTAGACATTCACTTTTACTGGAAGAAATACTGATCCCAAGGGATATGGGATATGGATATGGGGGGGGTTCAAATGGGATGAGGAAAGTGTTGTGAAGCAGGCACTCTTGTGCCTCTTCTTTACATTGTCCATTAAAAGATTGATTTTGATTAACTAGTTTTTCTTGTAAGAATAGATACTTTGATTAAATCTTGTGCCTTATGCATAGTAGAACTTAGTAACCTTGTGGATTAAAACTCATTTACCCATGAATGAGAAGTACTTTAATTATGCAATATGGTTCATATCTAGTTGGGCAGTGGGGAATGGGAGCTTTAGACATCAGGTCTAAGTATGAGGTGGACCTTAGGTATTTAGAGGGCAAAGTGAGGATCCTCACTGAAGAGTAGGGTAAGAGAGAAAGCTAAGTGAGGGGACAGAGTTTTGAAAAGGAAGACAAAATAGTTAAGAACCCTTTTTTCTACTGTGCAGTTTTACAAAGAGTACTGCCTTTTACAGCTAAATTTGTAATAACTTATGCAAAGACTACATGGAATTTTGGTTTTTAATCAGAACTGCTTAGGGAGTTTGCAGACTTGAATTTCTTCACTTTAGTCCTGTCTTCACACGTCAAGATCCAATCTCTGTCTCTCTGGAATAGAAGGTGAAAAAGTAGGAGATATGTATTATGTTTATGAGATGTTACTGTCTGAGAGTTTCAACATGTCTGAGGGATTTTTCTTTTTATATTTGTGAAAATTGTGCTTGTTGAAGGGGACATCGTTTTCCTTTCCCCATGTTTCTACCATGAGTCATAAAGTAGGAAGTTCTCCCTTGGAAATAGTCCTGTCCCTCTTCCCTCTACATGCCAAAATGCCTCTGAAATTTCTTTCCAAATGAGGATTTGAAGAAGCTAAAAGGGATTCAATATACTTCTCTCAGTGCTCTCTGGTTCGTTTTTGAAACTCCCAATTTTTAGGATATATATTTTCTATTCATCTGTATGGTACGTTTATTTAAGCAGACTGGACTCTGTGAGGGAGAAGGAAATGGAATGCCTATAACCCTGAGTAAATTTAATTTATAGTTGTAGAAATAAGAAGCTTTTTTAGCCATTGGTTTTTCTTATATTTTTTATTTTTATCTAACTCCTTTATTTTATTTCTTCAGTAAAGAAGAGTAAAGGGTGGGAGGAAGAGGTAGTTGCAGATGTTTATTAATAGAGGAAGAATTGCATTTGAGCATCCCTAATCTGAAAATTCAGAATCTTACATCTCCAAAATCTGAATCCTTTGAGCACCAAAATGATGCCACAAGTCTGACTGTAACTGTTTCATGAGTTCAATCTCCAGTACCAAAAAAAAAAAAAAAAAAGATGCTCAATCTGTATGAGAATTTTTTTATTTCTTTAACAAAATATTTACTTGGGTTCAGTCTACGGGGTTCATTTCCCTTAATATGGCCTATTCCGGTTTGTTTTGGGATCCTTGAAACTGACACCTGCCTTGCTAAGAAGGTAGCAAAGAGGAACTTGGAGATGGAAGATGAGCAATTAGAATTCAAAGAGGTGCTCTCTGGGAGAGGATGAAGAGATTAGTAAATGTTAAATATAGGGAATGGGATTATAATAAACTGAGTACAACTTTCAAAGCATTTTGGACTTCAGATTTTTAGATTATAGATGCTTAAAGAGTCAGTACAAATATTTCAAAATCTGAAAGACTCAAATCTGAGACATTTCTGTTTCCAAGCATTTTGGAGAAAGGATATTTATCCTGTATTTGAAACAGAACACAAAAGAGGAAATATTTTATGTTAAATATGAACCTTATGTCATAGATTTCTGGATTTTAAGGTTTCTTAAAGAAAGTATCTTTCTTCACCTGATTAGTAGTTTATATTATTTAGTTACAAATATGAGGCATCTCATTATATGGCACAATCATCCCTGGTTACCTGAGGATTGGTGCTTTGGACTCTACCCCCTGTGGATATAAAATCCTCAGATAGTCAAGTCCTTTTATAAAATGGAGTAGTATTTTCATATAACCTACTATAGTAAATCCTCCCATATACTTTAAAACATCTCTAGATTACTTATAATAAGTAATACAATATAAGTGCTATGCAAATATTTGCTATACTGTTGTTTTGGGAATGATGACTAAAAAATATCTGTATGTGATTCTTGGTTGAAGCTGTGAATGTGGAACAGAGAATACAAATAGTTGAGCACTTATTTTAATTTTTGTAGTTGAAATGAGTAATCTATTAGAAATTTTGGTTACAAACTGAAATTAACATTTAGTGTTTAGCTGGGATGAGTATTATAATACTCACTGAAGTTCTCCTTGATTAGAAACTGTGAATAATACTTTTCTAAGTTCATTTTAAGTTGTAACCATATTTTTCTGCTTGGATTACCTTATTTGGGATCATTTAGGTCTGAGTTTAAAAGACAACTGTTAGCTGTATGACCTGAAAGTTACTTAGACTCTGACCCTTTTGTTTCCTCATACTCAACATTGTATAGAACATAATTCTCAGGAATTTAAGGATGAAATGAAATAAGGCTTATAAAATTCTATGTAAATAGTAAAATAATATATGAATATAAGTTGTTAGTATTTTGCTTTGTGTTTATGCCCAGAAAATAAATATCCTGGCATTATTGTCTCCTTTTCCCCACCCTTTCTACCCTTAGTGATCTTGAAACACATCTATTAATTTACATTCACATCTGCCTATGTCATTTGGAGAGGAAAAGTTCAAATGACTATTTACAGCATTGTCAGTATGATTCTTCCACTGGAAATTAAAAGATTTTTCTTTTTATTTTAGTAAGCATGGAACAATAGGAAGCTCTTTTTCTTATTTTGTATGTTGGCATTTACTGACTGATAATTTGGTATTCTATCAAATTTGAATGCCAGATAGAAAAATGGACACAGGGGAAGAGAAAATAGATTGGAGAGAGAGATGATATGGCATTTAAAAACATCATCTACTATCTACTTCTAAAAAGTAAAAACATTTTATTGTTTTTAATTTGGATTATTGCCCTTAAGATCTTTGATTATTATTGTTTATAGCACATAAGTAGAAAATTATCATGAGTTTTCTGTTTATAGAGTACATTAAATGTCAGCTTAGAAATAAATTTTATAACTCAGATACTTAAGAAAGAATCTCAGCTACAAAATTGTGCAAGAAACGTTTTTACGATTTCTGATTTTTGACTGGATATACAAAGTGCTGAATTATTTTAAAGGTAATTATTTCATTTGGGGCAGTTTGTTCTGTACACTCTGAGCTTGAATTTTATTTTTCTCACATCTAGAAAGCAAGCAATGCAATCTGCTCCTTTTAGCTCTTCATTTATTCATTTAGAGGGTTTTTTGTTGTTGTTTGTTTTGTAGTGTCAGGGATCAAACCCAGGGCCTTCCACGTGCTAGGCAATTGCTCTACCACTTGAACTATACTCCCAAGCCCATGTAGAGTTTTCTTTAAAATATTGAGAAATTTCTCATAAATGGTTAACTGAAACATTCTTGTTTCCTTATTGTTGAATTTTCCAAATTGCCTAAGTTTTCCTATAAAGGAGAATATTTAGTTATTAGAGACTAGTAGGAATATTAATAGTGAAAATACTTCGAAATTATTAATGTTCTAAATTTTTGGGAGAGAAAACTGAAACACAAGTCAAGCCCTTCTAACTGATTTTCAGGTAGTAGGTAATACTTGAGTATTTTATTCCATTGCTTTCTTTAGTGGGTTGCATGTACTTCTCTCTAGGGGTGTTATGAAAAACTTGATCATTATGCTGTGTGAATATAACAATAGAACTTATCTTTATTTTTTACTTCTTTTTCATTTCCATTTTTTGTGTGTATATAGTATATACATAATACTGGTCTGATAGTACATATGAATTATTTGTAAATATATGCAACTCTTTGTGTTAGTTGAACTCATGACATTAAGAAAGAGAAAAATTATTTAGAACAATTATTTAGAACAATTATTTGTTCTAATTAGAACAATTATTTAGATCCATATTTTAGAAGGAAAATGCGATGGCATCTCTAATCATCTTTGCTTCCATAGTGAGTAATATTATAACATTATTTAACACTAGCCTTAAATATTTGTTAACTTTGAAATTTTTTTATGATGAGTACTTTGTAAAACATCTTATGAAATTACATTTCTTTAGAGTGATTTCTTTTTGATTATCAAAGTAAGGTGTATTACATGCAATTTGGAACATTCAGCAAAGGGCAAAGAAGAAAATGGCACCATAATCCAACTCATAACAGTTGCTTTCAATCACAATGCATACACACACTCAAAATTAGGATTTTTATGTATGTAACCACTTAAAATATTTATTTTAAGAAATTAAAAGGAAATATTTGCCGATGACATGATTCTTTAGAGGATCCAAAAAATTCCACCAGAAGACTTCTAGAATTAATAAATGAATTCAGCAAAATTGCAGGATATAAAATCAGTATCCAGGGCTGGGGTTGTGGCTCAGTTGTAGAGCGCTTGCCTTGCATGTGTGGGGTACTGGGTTCAATCCTCAGCACCACATAAGATAAATAAATAAAACAATTGTATTCATCTACAACTAAAAAAATGTTTAAAAAATCAATATCCATAAACCAAACGCATTTCTATACAGCAGTGATGAATCTTCTGAAAGAGAAATTAGAAAAACTACCCCATTCACAGTAGCCCCCCATCCCCAAATGAAATACTTGGGAATCAATTTAACAAAAGAGGTGAAAGACCTTTACAATGAAAACTATAGAACAGTAAAGAAAGAAATTGAAGAAGATCTTAGAAGATGGAAAGATCTCTCATACTCTTGGATAGGCAGATCAATATCATCAGAATAGCCATACTACTCACAGCACTATACAGATTTAATGCAATTCCAATTAAAATCCCAACATCATTCTTTATAGAAATAGAAAAAGCAATCATGAAATTCATTTGGAAAAATAAGAAACCCAGAATAGCCAAAACAATCTTTAGCAAGAAGAGCGAAGCAGGAGGCATCACAATACCAGACCTTAAACTATATTACAAAGCTATAATAATAACAAAAACAGCATGGTATTGGCACCAAAATAAACATGTAGACCAGTGGTATAGAATAAAAGACACAGAGACAAACCTATATAAATACAGTTATCTAATACTAGACAAAGGTGCCAAAAACATACACTGGAGAAAAGATAGCCTCTTCAACAAATGGTGCTGGGAAAACTGGAAATCCATATACACTAAAATGAAACTAAACCCCTCACATGCACAAAACTCAGCTCAAAGTGGATCAAGGACCTAGGAATTAGAACAGAGATCCTGCACCTAACTGAGAAGAAAATAGGCCCAAATCTTCATCATGTTGGATTAGACCCTGACTTCCTTAACAAGACTCCTAAAGCACAGGAAATAAAAGCAAGAATCAATAAATGGGATGGATTCAAACTAAAAAGCTTCTTCTCAGCAAAAGAAACAAATCAATGAGGTGAACAGAGAACCTATATTCTGAGAGCAAATTTTTGCCACATGCATATCAGCTAGAGCGCTGATCTCCAGGATATATAAAAAGCTCAAAAAACTTAACACCAAAACCACAAACAACTTAATCAGTAAATGGGCTAAGGAGCTGAACAGACACTTCTCAGAAGAAGATATACAATCAGTGAACAAATATATGAAGAAATGTTTAACATCTCTAGCTATTAGAGAAATGCAAATCAAAACTACTCTCAGATTTCATCTCATGCCAGTCAGAATGTCATTTATCAGTAATACAAGCAATAATAAGTGCTGGCAAGGATGTGGAGGAAAAGGCACACTCATACATTGCTGGTGGGACTGCAAATTGGTGCCACCAATCTGGAAAGCAGTATGGAGGTTCCTTAGAAAACTTGGAATGGAACCACCATTTGACCCAGCTATCCCACTCCTTGGTCTATACCCAGAGGACTTAAAAACATCATGCTACAGTAATGTAGCCATTTCAATGTTTATAGCAGCACAATTCACAGTTGCTAAACTGTGGAAGCAACCTAGATGCTTTAATAGATGAATGGATAAAGAAACTGTGGTACATATACACAATGGACTATTACTCAGCATTAAAAGAGAATAAAATTATGGCATTTGCAGGTAAATGGATGGAGTTGGAGAATATCATGCTAAGCAAAATAAGCCAATCCCCCAAAACCAAAGGTCAAATGTTCTCTCTGATAATTGGATGCTGATCCATAATGTGGGAGGGGGCATGGGAAGAATGGAGAAACTTGTTTCAAAGGGGAGGGAGGGGAGTGGATGGGACATGGGGGCAGGAAAGATGGTGGAATGTGATGGACAACAATGCCCTAGGTTCATGTATGACTGTACATATGGTATAACTCTATATTGTGTCCAACCAGAGAAATGAAAAAGTTGTGCTCCATTGTGTACAATGAATCAAATGCATTCTGCTGTCATGTAATCCTAATTAGAATAAATTTAAATTAAAAAAAGAAATTAAAAAGGAAATTCAAATATACATGTAACTGTATTTAAAAGTTAACATTTTGTTATACATGTCAATTTATTTATTGTATAACCTATGATCTTTGCTTAAGCATTTATTGGTAACCATTTTCCATGTCATATTCTTCAACATTGTGAGAATGTACTGTATTGTAATCAGTTCCCTGCTTTTGGAAATTAGTTGCCCCTACCCTCTTCTGTCATAAATTCTTTGATAAATATATTTCTTAGGATAAAAATTTAAAAGTAAGAGTTCTGATGTCAAGGTATATACTTTTATTTTTTTTTTTATTTTTATTTTTTAAAATATTTTTTAAGTTGTTGGTAGACCTTTATTTTTTTTTTTCATCATTTATTTATATATGGTGCTGAGAATCGAACCCAGTGCCTCACGCATGCTAGGCAAGCGCTCTACCACCGAGCCACCACCCCAGCCCCAAGGTATATACTTTTAAAATTTATCAATTTATACTCCCATGAACTTGTATACTTTAGCCATTGCTAGTTATCATTGTTTTGGTTTATTATTATTATTATTATTATTATTATTATTATTATTATTATTATTTCTTTTGTGTGGGGCTGGGGATTGAACCCAGGGCCTTGTGCATTCAAGGCAAGCACTCTACCAAATGAGCTATCTCCCCAGTCCTCAATAGTTATCATTAAAATAAACCTTTGATGGGTTAAACATCTGATTTAACTTGGTTTTCTTATATTATGAATGAGGTGAAATATTTCTTTATTTCTCCTTTTTGATCACTAGTATTCTTTTTGTAAATTGCAAGTTCATGGAACTTTGTCCATTTTTCCTTTACAGTATTCAGATTTTTAAGTATAGCTCGATAAACATTTCTCATGTATTTAAGATTTCAATCCTTTATTTTATATTGTAAACATTTTGATAGTTTTTCACCTTTTACTTTTTAATTTTTATGTAATGTAGTCTAATACTTCTTGAAAGCTATTCTACAGTTCTGATTCTAATCCCTGATGTTTTCCCTCATCTTTGTTGAAAATGAAGGCATAAAATGATTGCACATTCCCATTTCAGTCTTTGGCTTGAAGATTTTTTGTTTGTTTGTTTGAGGCTTAGCAGTTCTTTCTCTATTCTGAAAATGAGTTAAGTATATAGATATCCTTCTATGTTTTCTTCTTGACTTTTCATAGTTTTGTGTTATTCCTTGAACTTTTTAGCAGTCTGGAATTTGTGGGAGATACAGTGTGAGGAAGGAAAGGATCTGATGCTCAAATAGTTAACCAATTGAAATTTTAGAATCATCTTTCTGTCTCTAGATGATTTGAAATGTTACCACTCTTTCCGTTTTCTGGGTGTGACATTTTGATGGGTTATGTATTAAGTTTGAGAAACAATATAGTGTGATAGAGGAAACATTCAGTGTTACTATAGAGATGTGGATCTCAGTCTTTTTTATTGGCTATGTGGTGTTAAAGCAAAGTTATAATAAGCCTTAATTCAAGGCTATTTTAATATAAGGAAATAGTTTTCATTTTATTAAAATGGAATACTGCTTGGAATACTAAATCACAAAGATGTCTAGAATGTTTCAACGTGAATGAGTATTGGTTTCAGGGAAAATTTTAGATTTCCTAAAATGAAACATTTAGAGGAAAATAACTTCTTTGGTGGAGATGGTTCTAATATTGCTTCTTATTGTGCTAGTAAATACTGTAACTACCAGCCACTTTTGGCAATTTAAATTACTTAAAAAGGAAAATTGAAAATTTAGTTCATCATTTGTAGTACATACATTTCATGTGTGTAATATTAAACTACATGTGGCTAGGAGCTACTTTTTGGATAATGCAGATATAGGGCATTTCCATTATCATGTAGAGTTTATGGGACAGCATATAGTCTGGAAATTGAATCATATTTAGAGCTTTTTCTGGCCTATTGAGTTGATGGCAAAAATATGAAAGAAATACAAGGTAAAGGAAATAATAAATTGGTCAAAATGGAGCAGCATAGTAGAGGTTATATGTAAAAATATCCATAACTTGCAAAAAAATTGTCATGTAGAAAAGAAAATTTTAAGAATTTTAGCATTTAAAAATGTCTGAGTCTGGCTGTTTAAAGAGTATTTCCTTCTTAGGAGTTGAATGTAATCTGCTTTAATTAAGCATTTCAGCAGCTTACAGGAGCTTTGCCTATGTTAAATAATGTCAAGGTGATTTGCTTCAATTAAGGCATTTCTGGTTTTTAAGGCAAAACTATTTGGTTATAGTAGAAAAGGAAAAATAGAGTCAAACAGAAAACAAAATGATAATGTATCTTTTAGACTACTAAAAATCATATACCTTTTATGAGTTTTAAGAACTTAGCACTCTAAACTAGTTGTACTATAGTAGCTAGTTGTTTAAAATGCTAATTATGTAATGTAGGTACTTCATAAATGCTTAAGATTTTAAAATATTTTCAAACTTAAGGCATTTTTTTTCCCTCAGTACTATGGAAGCAACCCAGGGTCTCACCCATGCTAGACCGATGCTCTAGCACTAGGCTATATCACCAGTCTTTCATTTATTGAGCTATTTGAAATGAGAGAAAAAAATTTAAGTATCAATACCTTAAGAAGTCAACAAAGTTTGAACAGAAATTACATAAAAGTATTATTTTCACTGCAGCAGATCAGAAAAGCATAAGCCTTGACAATTAAAAGGGTTTCTGTGTGAAGCAACCACGCATTTTGAGGAATAGTTCTGGAAAATTTAGGGCTCATTTGATAATCTTAAAAAATGTTTCCAAAAGAAAAATGTTTCCAGGGATTTTATACTTTCTCTCCTTTTTTCCTATTTTATTAATGCCTGAGGGAAGGTATTGACTTTAGAAATTAAATTATAATTTGTGATCATTTGAGAGTATAATTCACATGATTGTTGCTTTATGCCATGACTAAAACTTGGGTATAGTTATATAATACTATTCTTTTTTTTTTTTTGGTACCAGGGATTGAACCCAGCGTGCTTAACCACTGAGCACATCCCCAGTCCTTTTTGTTTATTTTGAGACAGAGTCTCAGTAAGTTGCTTAGGCCTTGCTAAGTTGCTGAGGCTGGCTTTGAGCTTGCAGTCCTCCTACCTTGGCCTCTAGAGCTGCTGGGATCACAGGTGTGTGCCACCACACCCAGCTAAGATAATATTCTTCTAAGAGAAGCAGCTGGAAGCTAAAAACTGCTTATAAGTCTTCATACTTTATGTTTCCTCTGCATTGTTGGGTTATATTAAATGAAATTTTCTCCAGTTTCTTTCATTTTAGTTAAAACATTTTGTACACATTTATATACAAGTTATATTAAGCTGTGGGAACACAAACATGAATTATATTTTGTTCTTTTTTATTCTTTTTTTTTTTTTTTTGGTACTGGGGATTGAACTCAGGGGTACTCGACCACTGAGCCACATACTCAGCCCTATTTTGTGATTTGTTTAGAGACAGGGTCTCGCTGAGTTGCTTAGTGTCTCGCCATTGCTGAGCCTGGCTTTGAACTTGTGATTCTCCTGTGTCAGCCTCCCAAAGTGCTGGGATTACAGGTGTGTGCCACTATGCCCGGCATATTTTGTTCTTGTCTTCAAGGATATTATAGTATAATGTGGAACACATAGCAGAAACATTTTGCCAGGGCATACATATATGTAAGCAATAAAAAAACAAAACTCAAAACTATACGTAAGCAGTAAAATTTAACAAGGAAATTTCTTTAATAGAGCAATTCCATATATTTTCTTATAGTGCCCTCCAATATCATATAAACAATATGTAAAAAATTCAAATAGTATAAAAAAATTAAATTCCCCTTTTATTTCAGTGTTTCCTCAGAGGCAAGAAGTCATTTTTATGTGATATTTCTAGATGTTATCTTAAATCTGGAATTCTTTGACTTGCCCAGTGCTTTTAAGATTCATTGATTTGTGTTGTTGTGTGTGTCAGTAGTGACTCCAAGTACTTAATGTTGTATCTTTAAATGTCATCCCACCTGTCTCTGCAGCAGTGTTTCATTTTTATTTTCTATCTGCTATTATGACTATATAATGTTTCATTTTATTGTTTTTTTCAGCTAGAGCTGAATTCATTCCTTTTTTTGACAGTTTCCACTTTTCTATTGAGAATTCTTTGTTATTCATCAAGATTGTTTTCTTCTTATAGAACTTTAATTGTTCAAGATTTGTTTGAACATAATTATAACGAATGTTTAAATATATTTGTAATGAGTGTTTTGAAGTCTTTGCTAAATCCAACATCTGGGCCCAATTGGAGTCAGTTTTTATTGATTACCTTTTACTGTTTTATTTCTTTGCATGTCTCATAATTTTTGTTTGAAACCTGGGCATTGTAGTGTTCTTATAAGGATTTCTTTCTAGTGGCTGCTGATTTGCCTACTAGTTTCTGTGTGAAGTAACCAACCATCTTTGCCTGGACTCAAATTGCAAACTTGTTTCTTTTGCAGTTATAGCAGTTCTATCTGTGCTCATTTCTTTCTTCTTGCAGCTACTTACTTACTAGCTTGGTCTCCTGGGGGACAGGGTAAAGGAGAGTCCCTTTAACACCTATGTAATTTGGTGGTCAGCCAAGAATCCAGGCAGAGATTTTACTTAGATTTTGGAATTCACTCTCTCTGTCGGTTCTTCATTTCTGGGAATTCCCTCCTTATTTCCAGCTTGTCTGCTTGTGGTGGTCTCTGTTCTCAAATATCCCAAAAGGTAAGGACTTCACTTTTCTGATGCTTGAATTTTATGTGTTTGGGGAATACACTCAATTAAAAACAGTATCAAAGTCAGATTTCATGCCATGCAATGTTCAAGGGTATATATTATGATCTCTGGCTTTTTTGCAGGCTACCTGGGGTCTCTTCTGTATGCATGTGTAATTATTTGTCCCCCAGGGATTTAAGTGGAGTTTATGCTCAGTTTGTATCTCACCTCTCTGTGATTCTTTCATTTCCAATGTATCTGTCTTAAATTTCCATCTGCATTTCTAGCCCTGAAGTTTTTTCTACCACCTTGATCTGTATGGCTCACTGGTTTCCTTCACCATATTTTGAGGGATAGAGAACGCACTTAGCAAAAGAACTTGGAACGGAACTTGCTATTCTGTCTCTTCCACTTATAGTTTTTCAGGAGTAAATTCTTTCATTGTTTTGTCCAATGTCTCTAAAGAGCTTTTTAAAAAATGTTTTCTTTCTTTTCTTTTCTTTTCTTTTTTTGGATTTAAATAGTTGTTAGGCTTGCATGATCAAACCTGATTGCATTTTCAGGAGGTTCCTTTACATCCCTTTGATTTCCATTTCTTTTAAAAGTTGTTTCTACATGTTTTTTTGTCCTTCATGATTATTTGTGTAGTATTCAGTCCCTCAAATTCCTTCAGTTTCTGAAAATGACTCTTCAGTTTCTTGTCTGTTTATAGATTTATGTCACACTTCTTGGAAAAATTTAAAGTGAGTTAACTATCATGAGGAAATTATAAACATTTTCTAGAAATGTTTCAAGGCTTTCATGGTGGTTATTATCTATTTTCTGGCTTTCTGGGTAGTACCATCCCTCTTGTATTCCTAAGGATTGAGGCTCATCAAATGATCTTCAAGTTTCTGGTCTTTCAGAATTCTTTCATCTAGATCCCTGTGTAGTTAGAATTAACTGTGTGAACATTCAGGTGTTCATTCTAGTGTCTGTCAGTCTTAAGTAATTCATTTGCTCTGTGGGGCTCTTTCTCCTCCTTTTGGTTCTTTCCATATAGGGAAGGTTAACTTAGGACATTTATCCCTCTCAGCTGTCTTGGTTTACCTTCTCCTTAGCCTCTACTACCCACACCTATGGATATTTGGCTTTCTGTTTAGCTGATGACAATTTTTGGGTCCAAGCTCTTTGTCCTTTCTTGTCCATCAGGTATTTATCTCCAGTAACTACCACACTTGAATTATTTTCCAGTTTGAGAGTTACAAATAATTTCATGTTAATAGAAATGCTCTTGTGTAATGACTAGACCAAGATCTCAATGGGATGGATAATGCCTCATGATGGACAATGCCTCGTGGCCTAGGTTTAAAAGAGACTGTTGGTAATGAGGAGCAAAAATATGAGTTTCTTTTTCTTGGTACATTGGGAAGCATATGGACTTTTTGTTAAAATGGGATATAAATCTTCACTATTCATATATGAAACAGGAGAATAATATAGGGTTGTTTTAAGCTTTAAGTAGAAGTATATAAACTTTTTAGTTCAGTGATACCTAGTATGAACAGAATGAATTGTTTCCTTATTCCTCTTGACATATTACATAAGAAAGTCAAGGACGCATCAGGTATGAGTAGCAGGGTGAGAGATTTATTATAAAGGGGCAGCACACATTTGAGAATGGGAGTATGGATAATCATTGAGACAGTGTGTTGTGTTGCTTTAGTGTGGGGTTCTAATATTTATAGAGTAGCTAGGGGGCTGGACGAGAGCTGGAGTTAGGGTGGGGATACCCAATTTTGTGCCATTTCCTTTGCACTTCACTCTGCCCTTTCATGTTTTTATCCTGCTACTTAGTTCCTCCAGATGCCTTGTAGTTATCTTGCTGTTTTGTTCTTTTTCATCAGCCAGTTGGCAAGCTACTGGCAAGGAAAAGGACTTGGTTGCTTGCAAGTTGTTTTGTCTTCCAGTGGTTCAGGGGCGGTTCCCTTTTGAGATTCAGTGCTCTGTGTCCTATCTCACATTGTTACTTTTTTTAAAAAAATCCTTCTGTAGATCATTGTCATTAATAATATCTGGGAATAGTGTCCCAGGGAACACTTATTTTATGTTAGTGTTGTTTTGAACATTGCTATAACTCCCCCCACCCCACCCTTTTTTAAAGATAGTAATATCCAAGAGAAGGGAAAGTAATTGAATCACCCTTTTCTCAGCTAACTTTTGGTAATCTAGAGGAACATATGTCCCTAACCAACAGGCCCAGTTTTTCCAACCTCTATATAGGTGATTTCTACATGATTTGGAATTGAGATTATTTCTAAAAATAAAATGACAGTGACATTCTTTCTAGAGATGTTGTTTCCAGTAGTCTAGCAATTTCTTTGATGATTATAAGATCCAAAGAGTATATTTTAGTTGGCCTAATATGTCATAGACATTAGTAGTTCAAGTGCCATATTTTGAAGGAAATTTTTATGCTAAGGATATAGAGTGTCATTAAGAATTTTTAGAAAGAAAATATGAATTACAGTGGAGCAAATATGCAACTGAATCGTGGTAAGGAAGTCAGCCAAGAGGTTTATTGATAGATGGCAGAGGTTTAAATGAAGTCAGCAGCAGACTTATGAATGAAAAGGGAGAAGAGAGTCAAAAAAATTTTTAAGTAGACTTGATGTGGGGAAATAAGAAGTCAGGGATGACTTCAAAGTTTTCAAACTTGGTGGATAGACATGACTAGCTGGTGTGAGAGACCAAAACAATGAGACTGGTTTTGTTGATTTGGGGAGCCTGTTGAAGAATTTAGATAGTGATAATGGAAATAGAGATTATTTGTAATGTGAAAATTCTTATGTTCTCAAGGGTTTTATCTTCATTTCTTTTGGCTCCTTGGACCCAAGCAATCACTGAGGAAGTTAAAATCCTAAAGAATGCCAATACTTAATGGGGAGAAATGGTGGGTTAACAGTGCAAGGACTTGAGTAGAGGTGCTGCAGGTAGATGAGAGACTCAGGAACTCGCGGCCCATAGAACCATGAGAAGTGTCATTTTTCTTTTACTAGAATGAGAGTTTTTTTTTCTTCTGTTTTTTGTGGGGTTTTTTTGATTAATAATGTCTGAGAACATCTTGCCAGATGGCTTGGCATATCATGGTAGATGCTCAGTAAGTGCTTGAATGAATGAGTGAATGAAATTAGGCAAATATAAGTCACAGAGTATGGCACAAAATAGTATACATCGTATATCAGTTACCTTTTAACCGTTTAGTTTTATCTTTAGCTTACTTAGTGATAAAATTTAAGAATACACTAATGTGTAGACACACACGTTTTATCCAGGTATCTCAACTTCAATTTCACTTGTTTTTAGTCTGCTTATATTCCCATAATTACTGGATGTGAAGGATAGGGAGAAATCCTTCACCTGGTAATACTTGGGATTTTTTGACAAATGAAATGTGAATATGCTTTTTCAATTGACTTTTTGATAGCCTTTATCTGAACATTTAAAAAATTTTTCTTGCTCACTACTTTCAATATATGCTATTTTCAATAGGATCAAATTAGGAAAACATTGGCATTTCCCTTGTGTTCGATGTATGTTTCCAACTGTTAACAGTGGATCTGAATCTACCTTATTCCTTGCCTGTTTGTTTTCCACTGCCTCTCATGATTTGGGATTGTTCTCTCAATGGACATTTGTGGCCATCATATTCAGAGGAATGTATCTGATAGTTAAGTATAAGGAAGAGATAAAATGGTTTTGTATGCTGGGGAGGATGCAGAGGAAAAAGATGTTCTTGTAAAGAATGAAATGTTAATCCCTGAAATAAGTTACTGGAAGACCTGTAAAGTCAAGAGAAAATGTTCTAAATCTCATTCTATGGAACATGCTAAATCTCTACATCTTACTTCTCCCTCCTTATTGATTTTCCCCTACTATTCTTTATGCCTTTTGTGTTTCTATTGATGACCACTTTTTTCCTTTCTTTCTCTGATTTGTTCTTTCTCCTCTTTTTCTTCTTTTTTTTGGTACTGGGGATTGAACTCAGGGGCACTCGACCACTGAGCCACATCCCCAGCCCTATTTTGTGTTTTATGTAGAGACAGGGTCTCACTGAGTTGCTTAGCGCCTCGCCATTGCTGAGGCTGGCTTTGAACTCGCAATTCTCCTATCTCAGCCTCCCTAAGTGCTGAGATTACAGGCTTGAGCCACCGTGCCTGGCTTCTTCTCTTTTTCTTCTATTCTACCTTATCTCTTCAGTATGGATAACTATCCATAATATAAATTTGAAGTTTTTAAGTTTTATTTAGAGTAAATACATTATAGTTAAAAACTCAGATGAGATTGACATATCTTTATGTTCAAAATAATTTCATGGTTTTTATGTTCACCTAATAACTGATTTTTGGTGATTCAGTGATCCTTCAGGAAATGGATTTCCTTTTCCAGGAGCACTCAAAAATTAAACCATATAGCATTTGCTTAGATATGTGAACCAGCCATTGTGCAATTCTTCCTTTTTCTCTTTCCCATTATTTTTATTTCATTTATTGAAATATTTGTTATTAAGATGTTCATTTAATTATAAGATTTTCAACTTTTTGGAAAGAAGGTATGAAGTAACCATGAGGAAAAATCATACCAAAATAGTTTCTCTAAAATAAAAGCATTTCTTTCACTGTTTGTGATATAAAATTCAAAATTTTAATGAGTTATCTTTGGCATTCTCTGGGAAATTATACTGGAATACCACATAAAACTTAGGAAGGTCTTTTCCCAATTTGGGGATTTCCCTTTGACTTTTATGTATGGTTCATTTTACTTTTCTCCATCAAATTCAGCTTAACAAAAGAATATAGAGAGTAAGTATACAGGAGCAAGCATCAGGAAACCTGGGTTCTAGTCCAGTTTATATAAGTGTTCAAATTTTTTATTTGGTCAGAAAAATTTGAACAAAGTTATGTCAGTTTTTCATTTGGTTTCTGTTGGGGTTCACAATCTCTAATCTGTTCTTTTTTTTTTTGTACTGGGCATTGAATTCAGGAACACTCAACGACTGAGCCACATCCCCAGCCCTATTTTGTATTTTATTTGGAGATAGTGTCTCGCTGAGTTGCTTAGAGTTGCTTAGCACCTTGATTTTGCTGAGCCTGGCTTTGAACTCTGGATCCTCCTGCCTCAGCCTCTTCAATCTCTGGGATTATAGGCATGTGCCACCACCCTGGGCTAATGTACTTTCAGCCAAATACTTCAGTCTGAGCACTTTTCAAGATCAAAACTATTCTGTATATTAAATTCTTATTGCTTTTTATAATACTAGTATTGACTAATAATATTGTGAACTTTGACAAAGTTACCCAAACTCTGAGATTCTTTGCTGTTTTGTATATGGAGATTATAATGCCTACCTTGCAAGGTGATTGTGAAAATTAAATTAGATGTGAATATGCTTTAAAAATGTATAGTCCATTTATTCTATAATGCTATTGAATTTTCTTATAATTTCATATAACTGGTAGATTTAACAGTCACAAGCCTCACATATGAAAAGATGTTAAGTGTGTGAATCATATTGATAAAGCACTTTCATGTGGTACTTGCACTGTAAGGAAACATCAGGGTGTTTACATACATTTATTTTTTGAGCAGAAATTAAATTTCTATTCAGCTTCTTTAACTTGGTTAAAGAAATAATAACATTATTCTTGTTTTGTCTTAGTAGGTGCTTTGTTAAGCATTTTGTCTTTTAGTAATTAAGAAATGTGTTCCAGGTGAAATTTATATGAAGGAATCATTCTGTGAATTGTTTTTGCCTTTTGGTATTATGTTCATGTTTGGAAACATGAAGTATCTAGATAGGAGTTAAGCATATTTACTAAATCTGAATGGTACACTGTCAAACTGATACATAGGAATAGCAAATTTAATAGATAAGTCATATGAAAAGTACCTAAAAAGACTTCTGAAGCTGAGCGCGGTGGTGCATGCCTGTAATCTCAGCACTTTGGGAGGCTGAGACAGGAGAATCGCAAGTTCAAAGCAACTCAGTGAGACCCTGTCTCTAAATAAAACACAAAATAGGCCTGGGAATGTGGCTCAGTGGTCAAGTGCCCCTGAGTTCGATCCCCTGAACCCCCCCCCCCAAAAAAAAAGACTTCTGAGGTTTATGGTAATCTGATTTTTGGCACTTTGTATGTTTAGTGTTTTATGATCCATTCATCATTTAAAATATGTCGCAATAATATCAAGTATATAAAATTCTATGGCTATTTTATTCTGAGTGAAATAGATTTAAAGGTCAACACTACTCTTTTATGTAGGTTATGGGTGCTACATGTGTGCTTTCAAAGCAATAGTGTGAGGAAACTTGAACTGGGATGGCAGGACGGCCTCATCCCTATGACAGTAACTCCAGTGATCCAGAGAATTGGGATCGGAAATTGCATAGTAGACCTCGTAAACTTTATAAACATTCAAGGTAGGTAGAAAATATGTATTTCACATATCAAAGCTCTACTAAAACTGATTATAAAGACTACTACTGCATTTGGTTGTGGCAAGTTCTGTCAGAGTATGGGGACTGGTTTACAAAATATTGTCTATGTTTATATTTCTCCTTAATTAGCTTACAGAGAGATTTCTTTTTAATTTTTTATATTCACATTTGTTTTAAGATTTCTGTCTCTAAATTATGTTAAAATCTTAGTTGACTCCATGATTAAGTATTATAATTGGTTTAATTGGAATCCCTGGCAAGACCAGTTAGTTCTTTGTATTTTAAAATCAATAGGAATTTATTTTGTATTCTAAATATATTATGTATCAGTTTACACATGATAATTTATAGGTTTATGCCAGTGTTTCCCTCGATTCATTTTTAACTATGTGAATTTATATTGTGCTGCCATTACTGATCCTAATGGGAAAATCAGTCTTTTTGGAGCGACCATACCGGTTCATTTAAAGTTTGATGCATGAAATGAAATTCATTTCAAAAGTTAACTGCTTATCTATATGTTCTTTTTTAAACTGTCATTTTTTGCTATGAGACTAAATGAGGAATACCTCATTTAGAACACTTTGTGATCTGATATTTTAAGATATTAATTGCCAGCTTATAAATGTCACATATTACAGGTATGTAAGCATGTTTTCAAAGAGGATTTTGCTGTATGAGTATTACTTAGAGGATATTATTCAATATTTAACTGACTAGAATATAAAATTCTCCTGATCATTAATAACAAATACTAGCTTTCTTGAAAAAAACATGCCATGATATTTAAATCCATTTTGTAATTTTACAGAAATAGTTCAGGTACTTTTAAACTGTATATTACAACTAAGAAATATGAATGATTTATACCTTTTAAGTCTCCTGACAAGAAGTTCACCAATATTGCAGACTTTTAATGTAATGAGGTTTTAAAATGTTAACGTGAAATTGACTTTATTAACTTATAATTATATGCCAAATGGTGTGAATGTTTTTTGTTTTGTTTGTTTAGTTAGTGTGTATGTGTGTATCCTCCAAGTGGGCGTTAGTTCTTGTTTTGTTTCATGGATAATTACTTTGTCTTTGAGATTAAAGAGGTATTGATTTTATCAAATTGTGGGAGGTTATAATTTTATCTACTCTGTGTGTGTGTGTGTTTATTTTACAGATGAATTTATGTTATCCTTCCTAATTCACAATATTTTTCTGCTCATATATACAGTGCTATATTATATATTGAAGAGATGATGAGGGTAGAAGTAAGCCATGGTTTGCTTTATAAAAGCTACATGCATACGGTAGGGAAAATGTTTTAAAACTTTCAGTGGTTTTTCCATTGCTGCTGTTTGATTGCAGTAATAAATATAGCTCTTCTTGATAGCTGTAGCATTAGTAAATTTCTTTTCTTTTTTTTCCCCACAGTGCTAGGATTGAACCCATGCTAGGCCTTGTACACGCTAGGCAAGTTCTCTATCACTGAGCTACATCCCCATCCTTTCATTAGTAATTTTTTGATCCTTTCTTAAGGTGGGCTGCAGTAATATTTAGGGTTGTTTGAATGAAAAACAGTAAAGGAAAATCAAAAATATGAATAAATTAATTTTAAAAATTATTTTAGGGAAGAACCATGAAGTCCTTTGAATAAGATTATTTTAAACCTAATTTGTGAAAATCTGCCCCAAAAAGAACAGCTTATTTTTAGAGACCTCTTGTCTTTATGTTTTTAGGAACATAGGATATTTGAAGTATTGTTTGACTTTTAAAAAAATTTTACTTTGGGAGTTTATTTACTAATTTATTTTTGTGGTGCTTGAGAACAAGCCCAGGGCTTCTTGCATACAGTGCAGACACTTTTACCACTGAGCTACATCCCCAATCCCCAGAATATGCCCCCACCCCTGGTCTTTCTTTCTTATACTGGAAATGGAAGAACCCAGGAGATACCGTACCATTGATCTATTCCATTTATACTTTTTATTTAATTTTAATTTTAATTTTTGGTACCAAGGATCAAACTCAGGGGTACTCAACTACTGAGCCACATCCTCAGCCCTCTTTTGTGTTTTATTTAGAGACAGGGTCTCGCGAGTTGCTTAGCACCTCGCTGTTGCTAAGGATGCTTTGAACTCGTGATCCTCCTCCCTCAGCCTCCCAAAGTGCTAGAATTACAGGCATGCCCCACTGTGCCCGGCTCCATTCTTATTTTTTATTTATTTAATGTATTTTGAGGTAGGATCTTGCTAAAGTTGCTGAGGCTGGCCTCAGACTTTCGATCCTCCTGCCTTAGCCTCTGGAGTTGCTGAGATTTCAGGTGTATACTACCATACCTGCTGGGAGTTGATAGCAAACTGTTTGGTCAAGAGGTTTTAAAAAATAAACATTAGTAAATTTTATTGAACCTGCCCTTAGTTTAGAAGAAATTTAAAAGTGCATGAGGATACTGCTTGGGAATGCTTTAATATTCACATATGGGAAAATTGGAGGACTCAAACTAATTAAACAGTGGTACTGAGTTGTAAAATAAAGTTCAGAGAAGAAATCAATATCAACTTGAGTAGTTGAAAATAAGGCTTGGGATAATTCTTAGATGATTAGCATATTAAGGTAGATGAAGGAAATTTCTGTCAGGGACCTTCAGGAGATTAATGTGACCAGATCTGAAGATTGAGCTCTGGATAGTATTGTTGTCTCCATTTGACAGATAAAAATAGGCTAATATCCTTGACCAAGGCCATTGAACTTATACATGGCAGAGCTGGAATTTATAAACAAGTTTCTTTTTCTTTTTCAAATTTTAAATAATTTATTATAATATGCCAGGTATAAAATGAACCCTTGTTACCCATTACCCAACTTTTTTTTTTTAAGGTACCAACTTATGGCTGATTTTGTTTTATTTGTGCCTCTACCTACTTTTTTTTTTGAATATTATGGATTTTATTTAGGGATGTTTGTAAAAGAAAACCAGACTAAACATAGGCCTAAGTTGGGGATTTACCTTTTTGTACATAAGAAGTTTAGAGGTAAGGTGATGGCTGAGTATGTTTAGTTGCTTCAGGATATCAGGACTAAAAATCTCTGATTTGCTTGGCTTTTCTCTCATAGTCATAAGGTGGATGTTATAGCCTAGCCATCATGTCTACCTTCTAGACAAGAAAAAAGGGAAAAGGGGCAGTTGGAAAGGGATTCATTTATATCAGGAAATTAAATTTCTCAGAAATTTTCCAGCAGTTATCTACTTAATAATTAACTAGAGCTATGTTGTGTGGTCATTTCTGGATCTGGGAGACTGAGAACTTTAGTTTTTAAGCTGGACTTACTGCTACCTCAAACAATTGGGGATTTAAATTTATAAAACAAAGAAATAAGCTTAGTTTTCTCTATTGTCTCAGTATTTGTAGATAATCTAAAAGTCATCTTGTTTAAATTTTTGTTTCTTTTTGTATGTATGTTTGAATAGCCTTATTTTTTCAATGTCTTAGTTTTGAATTTTTCCCTTCTTTCCTTGCTGGCTGTGATAAAAATAAACTTTCTGATTTACAAAAGTAATAGTAATAGTTGCAATTGTTTGTGTTCTGACTGTTGATATTTGGGGGTTTGGTAGGTATTGGCTTATTCTCTATCTAATACAGTTTTAAGGTACTTTATTTTCTGAACTTTCTTTTGAACATAGATGTGTGTGTGTGTAGTGTGTGTGTGTCCAGGATTGTGTGTGTGTGCATGTGTGTGTATCCAGGATTGAACCCAGGGATGCTTAATCACTGAGCTACACTTATCCTTTTTTATTCTGAGACAGGGTCTTGCTAAGTTGCTTAGGGCCTTGTTGAGTTGCTGAGGCTGACTTTGAACTTGCCATCTTCCTGCCTCAGCCTCCTGAGCTGCTATGTTACAGGTGTGCACCACTGCATCCAGCTTGAATATAGATTTGTCTAACACTCTGATATAAAAGATAAGAAAGATAAAGCTGTTCTGGACATAGATAGACTTCAAGTGCCTGTGATCTCTCTTCAGGTGGTATAGAAATATATTAATTAAAAATTAGTGAACTTCGAGCCGGGCGCGGTGGCTCAAGCCTGTAATCCCAGCACTTAGGGAGGCTGAGACAGGAGAATTGCGAGTTCAAAGCGAGCCTCAGCAATGGCGAGGCACTAAACAACTCAGTGAGACCCTGTCTCTACATAAAAAAACACAAAATAGGGCTGGGGATGTGGCTCAGTGGTCGAGCACCCCTGAGTTCAATCCCCAGTACCAAAAAAAAAAAAAAAGAAGGAAAAATTAGTGAACTTCGTTTCTGTGTGAGTAGTTGTATAGTTAATACCTATATAGAGGAGTTTGGTAACTTGAAAAAGATGTTAAAAGTCATTTTGGTTGAGGTGTATTTGGCCTGCTAGTGACATTTTTCTTTAATTTATGAGTTAGAGGAATCTGTGTGTTGGGGGGCTGGGTATGGGGTGGGATTCTGGGGATTGAACCCAGGATCTTGGGTATGCTAGGCAAGTCTCTACCACTGAGCTACATCCCCACCCCTTTTTATTTTGAGGCAAAGTGTTGCTAAATTGCCTAGTCTGGCTTCCAACTTGTGATCCTCCTGCCTCAGTCTTCAAAGTAGCTGGGATTACAGGCATGTGTACCTGAATTAAAGGAGCTTTTGCTATTTTAAAAAAGAAAATGAGCACCTCTTCTGTATAATGTGTATAGCAAGAATAAATGCCGAAGGCTTTTGGATATTTGAATTGGGCAGAATGACTATATAAAATTCTGATCTGCAGTCTGCTCAGGTTGCTAAAGATAAATGCATCATACATTCAGTATCAGACTTTGCCGCAAGGTTTCATTCCCCAGAAGTACGCATGTTCATTTCTTCTGAGCTTTCCAGTTTCCCTTTTAAATCACTTTATAGTTCAGCAGTAGTCTAAAACAGAAAAGTTCGGTTGCTTAAAAGAATAGTTCTGAGTGAATTCTTAAAGTACAAATAATGTTTTCCCTTTGGGTTTAAAGAAAAGCATTATTGACCAGAATGTACACACAGATACTGAAAGGAAAAGGGAAAGTTATCTGCATCCTAGTTTTCTAAAACCAGGCAAGCTGTCAGAGCTAGAATTAGCTTTACAGATGGCATTGGCAACATATCTACATATCTCTAAGCCCTCATCTCCTGCATTTTCTTCACCTGTCTATCAATTACAATATCCAATCACTGTTCAGAGATGGAGAAATGGGATGATCACAGCTCACACGATGCTGTTTGGTTAGAAACGTCAGTGCTGCACAACCCACGGCTGAGTCAGTGTCTGTGAGAAAATGAACTGAATTAATATATAGAGGGAGTTGAATCTCTGAACATTTAAAGCCTATATATCTGCAACAGCATTATTAAACAGTAGAGGGAGGAAAGCTAAGGAAGTCTGTGGACAGGTGAGGTAGGGGGAAATTTTCTGATTGTTCAGAAGAATCTTGAAGATGATGGAAATATCAGATGTGCTAAAGTTTCCTAGTAATGCCCAAGGATGCTGACCTGGCTTTCAGTGCTGCATTGTTTGAAAGAGCAGAGTCCCTTTATACTCTGATTTCAAAATTTTTTTCTTGTTTTTGTGTGTCTACCTTGGCATATGCTAAAGGAAGGTGTGTATTTATTTATTACATGATATCTTTGGTTTATAATTATATACATATACGAATATGAGGGAGAGATTGAGAGAGATATGTTGGCCTTTGTTTGACTGTGATCATTTACATTTCTAGATGAAAAAGATCATATATCTTTCAGTTTAATGGAAAATTATTTAAAATAAATGAAATATATTTTTGTTGTTTTCATGACTTTGATGTTTTTTATTTCATGTAACTTGAGAATGCATTGTATTTGATACTGTATTTTATGAATTTAAAAACTTACTTAAGGAAAGACTAATTTTGAAATGTTTTTGATATATTTGAAAATAAAATTCAGGGTAAAAATGAAATGTAAATAATTTTCTAAAGATAGAGTTGGACATATTTTTATGATGGATGAATTAAGAATTAGTTTATTTATAAATAGTGGTGTTTTGTAGGACTACATATATTTTACAGGACTAAATGTATTTGAATGATACAGCTCTAATTGCTTAAATTGACCTTCTTTCTAGTTTTATAGAACATGCACTCTGAATAGAAAATCTACATACTGCCACTGAAACAAAATAAGCCATATAAGTTTTTGGGTTAGTGAAAATTGATTTTCAACCAGATAAAATTTCTAAATAAAGAGAATTGTTCTTCTGTGAGGTTTTAAATCTTGGCAGGTGGCATTGCTTACCTGATCAGGAAATGTTAGCATAATTTAAAACATTTTAAATATTTTTTTTCCTTCTGTCGTCATTACCACTATCCTACTAATCCTTCATTTTCTAAGGAATTTTGAGATATTCAGTATTTTAAATTTTCTTCATTTTTAATATGTATAAAAGTAGTTCATCACATCTTTTCCTTAAAATATCATGAAGTGCTTGTGACTTCCCCTTTTTAATGTCTGAAACTTTGGTCATCTTGCTGGTTGTCAAGACATATTTATGTGTATAGTTTAATCATATAATACAAAATTGTGGTTTTGGGTCCAGAGATGTTTTCCTAAGCTTGTTATAGTAATAGAGTTATAAAAGCAGAATCTCAAGCTAGACCTTTTCATCTTAACTTTTTAGAATACTTTCCTATGGTTATGATGATTCTTTTAAGATAATAATGCCTGTCATTGGAAAAGTAGTACATTTTCAATTCATAAATTTGGCAAACACAGAAAGGCATATAAAAGAAAATAAAAATATCCTATCAAAATAAAAATACTTTTTAAGTATTTGGTATTTATAGCCTATTTTTTTCTGGATGTACATTTAATGTATAAAAATCACACATGTATACTTAAAAATGATTTCTAGATATTACTGTATGTACTGTTATATAATTTCTCCTTTTAGAAAAAGGAAATTCTGAACATCCCCTGAGGCATGAAATTAACTTCTGTAGCATAATTGGATTACATAGTTTTATATATGTATATCTTGTAATTTATTTCATCAGTCTGAATTCTGATATTTGATCAGAGAAGAAACAGCTTAACAAGCTAAGCATAAATTTCTTCAGAAAGGACGACTGTATTAGGGAGTTAAGTAAAAATATAATTTTGATATTCTTCGGACAATAAAAGATCCTTAGCATGATTTCAAAGTGAGCTCTTTAAAGATTTGCATACTACTTTTGAAAATCGGTTCACAGGGTCTTTGTCCCAACCACTGAACTTTGGTATTGTAATGTGAAAGAAACCATAAACAGTAATATAAGTTGAGTATCTCTTATCCAAAATGCTTATGACCAGAAATATTTCAGGTTTCAGTTTTTAAAAAAATTTGGAATACTTACATATAAACAATGAAGTATGTTTGGGGTGGGACCCAAGACAAAACAAGAAATTCATATGTTTTATAAATACCTTATACACATAACCCGAGCGTAATTTTATGCAGTAATTTTCGTGCACCTGTGTTTTGACTGTGACTTATCACATAAGGTTAGGCTTAGAATTTCTCACTTGAGGTACTCAAGAGGATTTTGTAGCATTTTGAATTAGGGATGCTTAACCTGTAATAAATAGGCATGGCCGTTTACCGAGAAAACTTCATTAACAAAATCAGGCAGTAGGTTAAATTTGACCCAAGAGTCATAGTTTGTCAACTCCTGACTTAATACATTAAAGATGCTTATAAAAAGCATGCATAGATCAATTGCTCCAAAAATATATTTAGTATAAAACCATTTAAAACCTTTAATTTAAAATACTAGGACATGATATTTGTTAAAGTAATAAAAGCAGCATATTTTTCAATTATAAAAATTTAGAGTTTAAAATAGTGCTTCTTTATTGAGGACAAACTAATTCAAATGAATAGGAACATCTAATCAGAAATTTACAAGGATGCTCACCTCATTTTTAAGAAAAAATGTTTTTAAAAGTGTGATTGAAAGTATTAAGAACCCTGTGAATCTTCATTATCTATATTCCTACACAAGCACACACATATAGTAGTGTTTGACAGAAGGAAGTGCTGACTTATTTTATGTACCCTGAAACTTCAGCTATATTCAACAAACATTAATAATGATATACATTAATAATGATAATTGGTAGGAGTATTTAAAGTTAAGTAAAATAATTCCTTTAACTAAGAGTTGGTCCTATCATGGATGGTTATACTAGGTGCATACTGCAAAAAGAGGTTTTCTATAAATTTTACCATTCACATTGTAGATATTATAGTGTTATGTATTTGTCAACAATTTTCTGATATGAATGCTGCTTATATCAGTTACTTCTGGAAATTTTTTCTTGTATTTTTCTTTGATAATTTATTCCCCTCCATTTTTTCTGTTCTCTCTGAAGCATATGTATTAGTTGAATGTTGATGTGTTTATTAGTTGTATAATTTTCTTATCCTTTCACCCATTTCTTTCTGTTTTTGTACTTTTGAGAGTATGTCAAATATTTTCTTTCAACCTTCCTAGTAATGTTTAAAAATTGCTATTACTGTATTTGGAATTCTTTATTTCTTTGTTTTTTAAAAAAAGGTTTTTTTTGTTTGTTTGTTTTAGTTGTAGATGGACACAATATCTTTAATTTATTTATTTTTATGTGGTGCTGAGAATCGAACCCAGTGCCTCACACATGTGAGGCAGGCACTCTACCACTGAGCTACAACCCCAAACCCCTGTGTTTGGAATTTCTAAGAATTATTTCTTATTCTCTAAATTGTAAAAATAGCAGTCGGTCTTTGTTTTATGTATATCGTATTTTTATATTACTGAACTTATTATAATTTTGCTTTTTCTTCTGTCTCTGCATTGTCTGCTGCCTTCTGTCTTCTGTGTGTCAAACCTTTTTACTGTGAAATAATTTTAGGTTTATAAGTCACAAAGTTATACAGTGAGTTCCTGTATACTCTACCCAAATTTTCCCAATGATAACATCTTAAAAACTTAAATAACTAATGAAGTACATTATCAAAACCAGGAAATTGATATTTTATTAACTAACCTATTGATCTTTTTTGGATTTCATTAGTTTTTACATGCACTCTTTCTTTTTTCTGATACATAGTTAGTTCTATGACATTTTATCATATGTGTAGATCCATATAACCTCCACCAGTCAGGATGAAGAACTGTTCTATCACTACGGGAAACTCTTTGATGTTCCTCTTTTGTAGTTACATCTCTCTCCATCCCTACGTCTGGCAATACCTGAGTTGTTTCTCCATTGATATAATTTTGTAACTTTGAGAACATTAAATAAAGGGAATTATATAGTACTAACTCTTGGGTTTGGATTTCTTTCATTCAACATAATGCCCTTGAGTTCCATTCACAGAGTTGCACATATCAATGTTTTCTTTTTTATTAATGAATAGTTTTTTATGCCATACTTCATTAATTCATTTAGAGAATAGCATGGTTTAGGCTATAAACTTTGCAATAGAGTTAGATTTTTAAAACTCTATGTATCTTACTTTAGAATTAGAATATTTTTCAGTTGTAGGATCCTGTAGCTAACTGAACAAAACAAGGTCCTTAAACTTCTCTTCAGTCTTTAGGAATGGGCTTACTATTGAAAACTTGCCATAATTAGAATTTTTACAAATTAAGTTTTGAAGTTATATGCAGAAGTCCATACAAGATTAATATGAAAATTTAATGTAAATAGATATTTGTTCCTAAAAGTGACTATGTTGGTAAGATTTAAACATTTTTAGAGACTACTGCCTGTTTATTCACCATAGGCTTTGAAACATGATTTTGAAATTAAATGAGAAGTTGGTATTATATATAGAAATCAGAAACATTATTCATAAAGTTGTAAAATTTTAAAATGGAGGTATTTTGATAATTGGGTTTATGTTTAAGGTTAGTTTATTTACATAACTAGAGATAACAGATATAGTATTCCTTAGTTGATGAAAATTGTCATCTCAGAGGATTCATGATTAAGAGTTCTGATTTGAATTTTTACCATAAACTTATTTGGTAATATTTATTAGTCTGTAAGCTTTTAAGTGGTATTCAATGTTGATGGTAATTGTCTTTAATGTGATTGTTGAAATATATACTTTTGGTTTCTTGGGACCATGAACTATAAGAACGGTATGCCAGAGACTGGGTAGGTTGATGAGTAGAATTCAGGGAACTCTGGTGAGAAAAACATGAGGAAAAGTATTAGGAGAAGAAAGACTTTTATTATTTAAGTGTAAGTTGCAGCAACCTGATAGGGTATTGTCAAGCAGGTTATATATTGGTTAAAAAGCCAGTTTTTGTATACAACTCTAGTTTTGATTTGTAATATACCCATGAAATCTCACCTCAGTCAGGATAATGAACATATGTATCATATCCAAAAGTTTCCTTGGAGCCTTTGTAACTCTTTCCTTCCAGTCCCTATACTCGATGCCCATGCAACCACCAGTCTGTCTTCCAATACTGTACATTAGTCCACCATATTTCTTAGAATTTTATGTAATTTTTGTCTGTCTTTTTCACTCATAATTATTTTGAGATTGATTCATGTTGTAATTTGAGTCAGTGGCTATTTTTCATTGGTGAGTCTTATTCCATTGTGTGGATATATCACAAATGGCTTAACCTTTTATCCATTCAAAGATATTTAGGTAGTTTCTAGTTTTAAGCTGTTACAAGTAAAGCTACCAAGAATGTTTGTATATAAGTTTTTTAAACATCTTTTTTTGTTTTCCCCCCCAGATATGTAATCCTTTTTCTTGCTCTCTTTTTTAAATTTGTTGTTTTTAGATATACATGACAGTAGAATAGTGTATATAGGTATCTTTTAGGGACATGTGTTTTCATTTCTTTTGGATAAATGTAGAATGGAGTGACTGGAGTATATGGCTAGCGTATGTTTGACTTCAAAAGAAACAAGCTATTTTCCAAAATGGTTATACCAATATATAGTCCCTCCACAAGTGTGAGTTCCATTTCATACATATTGCTTATTAATATTTAGTCATTTTTATTTGGCCATCTTGATAACTACATAATTGTGTAACATTGTGGTTTTAATTTTCATTTCCTTAATGACTAATGTTCAGCAGCATTTCATGTACTTATTTTTTTATGTTTATCTCAAATTTTTTGCCCATTTTTTTGAGTTTTTTTTTTAATTTTGAGAATTCTTTATGTAGCCTATATATAAGTCCTTGAGACATGGTGTGCAAATATTTTCTCAGTGTTTTTTTTTTTATTCTTTTCGCAGTACTTTTGCAGAGCTCTAAAGTTTTTAATTTTGATGAAATTCAATTTTCAGTTCATTCCTTTATGAATTGTGCTTTTTCTTTCTAGAAGTTTTATAGTTGTAGGTCTGTGATCTATTTTGAGTTAACTTTTGTGCATGATATGAACTATTGCCCAGAGAGATCTGTTTTGTTTTTTTCCCCTTGAAGTGCTAGAAGTGAAATATCCTTTGTGTATATGCTTGTTCCAGCACATTTGATAAAAAAAATATTCTTTCTTCCCTAAATTGCTTTTGAATCCTTGTTGAAAATCAGTTTTCTATACACATGTATAAGGTACTTTCCACTTGTCTGGCATGGTACCAGTAGCACATTGTGTTCATTACTACAGTTTTAAAATAAGTCTTGAAATCAAGATATGTTAGTCTTTCAGCTTTTCTTTTTTACAGTTACTTAGGCTATTCTAGGAACTTTGCATTTTTATGCGTGTATGCTCATGTGTCCTCGTATATGCTAAGCACACATTTTACTGCTGACCTGTAACTCATCCCCCTCCTTGTAAATTGTAGAATTATTTTTTTCACTTTTGACAAAGAAACTCATTTTGTTTTTTAATGAAATTATGTTATATCTGTGGTTAGCCTGGGTAAAATTGATACCTTAACAGTATTCAGTCTTTTGACTCATGTAAATATTTCAATTTTTCAATGTTACTATAAATGTATTTAAAAAGTAATGATCATGTATTCTGTATCCTTGCTAAAATCACTCATTAGTTCTCATAACTTTTTTGTATTAGGATCTATAATAGATGATCATATGGTCTGCAAACAAGACAGTTCTGCTTCTTTCCCAATCTAAATGCCTCTATTTGAGATAATCAGCTTTTATAAGGAGAAAAAGTTTATTCTGGCTTACAGTTTCAGATATTTCAGTTCATGGTTGCTTGGTTTTGTTCCTTTGGACCTGTGGCAACATGGTACATCATGGTAGGAACATGTGGCAGAAGAAACTGCTTATTACCTCATGTGGTCAAAAAGTAACAGAGGCAGAAGACACTAGAGTCCTGATATCTCCTTCAAAGGTGCTCCTTAGTGACCCAATTTCCTTACACTAGGCCTCACCTCCTAAAGGCTCCCAGTAGTGCCTCAGGCTGAGGATTAAGCTTTCACCACACAGGCCTGTGGTAACCTTTAAGATCCATACTATAGCACTTATCATGTTTTTCTTGTCATATTGCACTGTCTAGGATCATTAGTACACTGTTGAAGAGAAGCGGTAAAAGTGGACATCCTCATCTTGTGTTACTTCTTGTTTCCTGTCTTAGGCAGAGAATGTTTGGTCTGTGACCTTTACGTATGATGTTTTCCATGGATATTCTTTATCTAGTTGATGAAGTTCCATTGTATTTGTATGTTGCTAAGAGTTTTTGTTTGGTTGTTTTTGGCTTTTAAATCAGGAATAAGTTTTGGATTTTGTTAAATGCATCTCCTGCAATGTTTAGATACATGTTTATTAACTTGTTAATGTGGTGAGTTATATCAGTTGATTTTTGAAAATTCAACCAATTTTGCATTTTAAGATAAACTTCATTTAGGTTATGATATTATTCTTTTTATATATCATTGAATTTGATTTAATAAAATTTGGTTTTGAATATTTAAATCTGTGCTCTAAGATTTGTAGTTTTCTTGTGATGTTTATATTTGGTTTTGGTGTTTGTCATGGGATGAGTTAGGCAGAACTATATTTTCAATTTTCTAGAAGGGTTGTGTAGGGTTGGTATTATTTTTTAAGGATTGGTAGATAGTATTCAACAGTGAAGCTATATGGAACTGAAGTTTTTTTTAAAGGAATGTTTTTAATTACAAATCAATTTTTTTAATACAGTGCTTTTAAACTTATCTATCTAAACTTACCTAAAGTGAGCTTTGGTAGGTTTGAATTTATCCCTTTCTTCCAAGTTGTTGAATTTATTAGCATAAAATTGCTTATAATCTTTTTTTTTTTAACATTTTAAAACTTTTTACTTTGAGGGAGTTGTAGATTCACATGCAGTTGTAAGAAATAGTGCTATGAAATTCTGTGCAATGTAATTGCTTATAATCTTGTATTATTCTTTTAATATATGTTCTGTAGACTTTGTAAAATATGGTTTCTATCATCTGTTATCACCAATTTGTATCATCTCAGTATTTTCCCCAAGAGGTCTGGCTAGAGGTTTATCAATTTTCTTGATTTTTTTTTTAAGTACCAGATTTTATTTCCATTGGTTTTTATCTATTCTTTTTCTGCTTCTAATTATATTGATTTCCACTCTGATCTTTATTATTGTTTTCTACTTTTGGGGGGCTCATTTTGTTCATTGTCTATTTTCTTTTTTCCTTTTTTGGGGGGATGGGGGAATTGAGGTTTCTCTAAGTTGCTGAGAGTAGCCTCAAACTTGGGATCCTTCTGCCTCAGCCTTGTGAGTTGTTGGGATTATAGGCATGTACCACCATGCCTGGTTTCTTTGTCTGTTTTCTTAAGGTAGAAACTAAGATCATTTTCCTCAGACTTTTCTTCTTTACTAATATAAGAATTTAATGCTATAGTTTGCCCACTAAATACTGCTTTACTGTTTTGCCACACACGTTTTGATTTTTTTATCTGTTTCTTTCTGTTTTGATTTAGATATGAGGTGTCCCTAAAAGCCCATGTGTGAGACAATGCAAGAGGTGAAATGATTGGGTTATGAGAGTCTTAACCTAATAGGTACTTTGATCTACTTGAATGGATTAACTGGGTGATAACTGTAGACAGGTAGAGTGTGGCTGGAGGAGGTAGGTCATTGGGGGCATGCATTGTAGGTATATATTTTGGCCCTGGTGAGCAGAGATTAGTCTTTCTGCTTTCTGATTGTCATATCCTGAATTGCTTTCCTCTGCCTCACTCTTTTATCATGATGTACTGCTTCAATTTGGATCCAGAGTTATGAAGTTAGCTGTCTGTGGACTGAGACTTCTGAAACCACATGCCAAATAAACTTTTCCCACTCTAATTATTCTTGCCACGTTTTGGTCACAGCATCAAAAAAGCTTACATTTTCACTTCAAAATCTTCTAATTTGCCTTCTGATTTCTTCTTTGCCTTATGAGGTATTTAGATAAAGGTGTGGGGAATTTCCCAGATATGTTACTGAATTTTAATTCTGTTGTCATCAGGGAATACTTTGTATGATTAAATTCTTTTAAGTTTATTGAGACATGTTTTACTGCCTAGAATATTGTCTGTGTAGGTAAACTGTGCATGTGAAAAGAATGCGTTTTATGTTGGTTGAAGTGTTTTTAATTGTCAATTAGGTTAAGTCAGTTGATAATGTTACTCATAGTGATTTTCTATTTGCTTAATTAAATATTATGAGAGGACTGGGACATATCTCAGTGGTAGGATGCATTCTTATATCAGGTACCAGGCCATGGGTTCACTCCCCAGCACCAATATCTATCTACCTATCAATCAATGAAAAAGAATGTTCAAAAAATAAAAAATAAAATAATTTTTTAAAAAGGGGGTATTAAAATTTCTAACCGAAATTGTGGAGTTATCCAGTTCTCATAATTTAATCACTTTTTGCTTCATGTATTTTCAAATTCTTTTATGATGCAGAAAAACATTTGAATTGATACATATTCTTAATGAATTAACCTTTTTATTCCTATGAAATACCTTGATACCAGTCTTTGCTCTGAATGCTACTTTGCTATTATATAGCCACTTTGGCTCTATTTGGATTAGTGCTAGCATAGTGTACCTTTCATATTGAACATTTTGGTACCTTTATATTTAAAGTGTGTTTCCTGTAGGCAGTATATAGTTGGTTCTGGCTTTTTTTATTCATTCAGATAATCTCTTATCTTTTATGGCTTAGACTATTTATATTTAAATGACTTACATTATGTATTATATGATTATTGATATGGTTAAGTCTATTATCTTGATATTTATTTGCTATTTATCCCTGTTTTACTCCTCCCTTCCTTTCCCTTCTTCCTTGTTCCTTTTTATCTTCCCTTGTCCTCTTTTGGATTAACTGAATCTTTTTAAAAATGATTTTATTTTATCTTCATTGTTGTCATATTAACTATATTTCTTTGTTTTGTTTTATTATTGGTTGCTTTAGTATACAGTATACATCTTTAATCAGTCTGCACTATTTCTTGTGTAGTATACAAGCCTTCCAACTGTGTTTTCCATTTTTTCCTTCCCAGACTTTGTTCTGTTGTAATTATATGTATATGCTGTAAACCCCACATTATATTGTTACAATTATTATTTGGACTAATCTTCTAAGGATATTTAAACAGTAAAGTAACAAGTTTTATTTTCCCACACAATTATTTCCAGTGTTCTCCATTTCTGTGTAGATACATATTACTGGATCTACAAATATTTTTATTCTAAGAAAAATTTCCTTTTAACTGTTCTTACAGTTCAAGTGATGAATTTTTCTTTTTTATCTGAAAATGTTGTATTTCCCCTTTATTTTTGAAAAGGAATTTTGCTCAGTGTAACAAACTAGATTGACAGAATATTGTTCATTTGTTTTTGTTTTTGTCTTCCAAGTGTGTGTGTAATTTGTTTTGCATATTGCTTCTGTGGTTTTTTAATTTTCATTACATTTGGGAAAAGTTCAGACATTATTTCTTCTCTCTTTTCTTTTCCCACTTCTCTTCTTTTATGGATTCCATTTATATCTCTATTAGGCCACTTGAAGTTGACCCACAGCATACTCATGATCTGTTTAGTTACTTTTCTGTTTTCTGTTTATTTTGGGTGTTTCCAAGTACCTTTCTTCTATAATGTGTATCTCTATTAATTCCATTCAGTATATTTTTCATCTCAGATATTGTCATTGTTATCACTGAAAGTTTGATTTGTCTTTTAATAAAATCTTCGATTTCTCTTAAATTTTTGGAAAAATATGGTTATGACAACACTTTTAATGCTTTTATTTCTAATTCTAACATACATGTCAATTCTGGTTTGATTTCTCTTGATTGTCTCCTCTAATTATGAGTTATGTATTCTAGCTTCTTTGCATGCCTTCTACATTGTGGAATGTACCTTGTGTCGTACATTGTGAATTATACCTTCTTTGGGTGTTTGATATTTCTTATTTTTATAAATATTCTTGAGCTTTGTTTTAGGATTTATTTATTTGGAAGAAGTTGGGTTCTTTAGTCTTGCTGTTAACTTGAAGGGTGACTGGAGCAGTGCTAAGTCTAGATTTAATTATTTCTCATTTCAGAAGTAAGACTTTACTGATTCTTTCCCTAATTCCTTACAAATTATGAGGTTCTTAAGTCTGACTTGTGGGGACAAGTCCTGGTCTTTTATGAGTGTTGGGCATTGTTTCCCCTAATTCTTTAAGTTATCTTTTCCTGGCCTCTGGTCCTTTTCTCACATCTATGTTCTGACTAGTATTCAGCTCAGTACTCAGTACCCTGTAGATCTCCAAGGTTTTCCCTCTGTTCTACTCTCCCGTCTCTGTTCTTTTTGGGGAACTCTAGCCACCCATTATCCCAACAGCTTAGCTCTACATCTTTAACTCAGAGTTTCCCTGGTTTTGCTTATCCTTCCTCTCTCTGTATTTACTCTGGAAACTCTCAAGATACTAAGTGTGGATTATTGCTGGTCTTATTTCATTTGCTTTCTTTCAGGGGATTACCGCTATTTATTTTCTAATGTACTATGTCTTGCAAATCATTGTTCAATATGTTCTGTCTTTTGGAGTTGTTTCAGACAGAAGAGTAAATATCATCCTTGTTGTTCGGTCTTGGCTAGAAGCAGATGTTGGAGCTGAGCCACTCATTTCTTTACCTGTCCTCCATTCTCTTAAATGCAGCCTGAAGCAAAGCTGTCTTCTTTGAACTTGCTCGTCCTCATTTTTTTTTTTTGCACATATTAATTGTTTTACCTTTAGAGTACTCTCCTGATCTAAAATTATTTAATTAGAGGAGGGCATAATTAGTCTTCCATGACATCTGGTTTTGAAGGACTAATTCAGAGTACATTCTATTTGGGAATGAAAACAAAGGATGGAAGACTATTATGACAACTTTTGCATTCATTTAAAATCTGAGCAGTAGAAAGAAGTCAATATTTCAGCAGAATGCTTAGCAGCATCTAATCCTTTAGCTATAAAGATGTCTGGTGGAAATGCTCTTCAATTAGTTAGTCTGCTTGACCTTTACTCATACTGAACCTTTAGCCTACATTTGCCTTAGCCGTAGTTGTATTTGTATCTTGTCTGTTAAATTATCAGACTCACATTTAGGAAATATGCTTTCATATAGTTGAAAATGATTAAACTTAGCAGTTAGAATAATTTGAAGAGTCATTTTTTTTTCTATATACAATCCTCGTTCTGTTGGTATTGATTCCTTTCTTTTTCTTACTTTAGAAAATGAGCCAGAAATTTTAGTGTTAAACACAAATAAATGCAGCAGAATATTTTGATTTGTTCCATTTGAAGAAAAATGTTTTTTCCTAGTGTTTTTGTTTTCTCTAGAAAGAAAGGAGGAATGGAATTTTTTTTCTTTAGATCTGTGAGAGAGAACTGTCATAGAGTTGCCTAGAAGTAACTTGCAAAGTAAATAAAAGTCAGCCCTATCTTCTGTCCTTATAATCAGTGTTATAGCAGGATGATAATTGATTTTTGTAATACAAACCACTAAAATAATAAAAAATGTTATAGCTCACAAATCAACAAAAGAGATGACTCTGAAACACTGAAGTAAAAAAAAATTGTTTTCTGAATCTCTAAGAAGATTAAATTTTAACTAGTGTGATTTTGGTGAGGGAGAAACAGTATAATAATATGGAGGGGGCATTGGAACAAATCAAAGGTTTAAGTTATAGTGTTATTAGTATTTTCACTAAATACTATGTGACTTAAGAAATCTTGTAATTTTGAACTTTATTATGCTCATCTTTCATAACCAAACAAATTAGCATTTAAGAGGTGATTATATTATGGCAGGTATATTGCTAGTCCATTTACTACACTTTAATCTTAGTATTAACATTAGAAAGTGAATAGGGTCTTCATTTTATAGATGAAGAACCTAATGCCCCATACCTTTGTTTTTTAAGAATTTCAGAAGCTAGCTGGGTACGGTGGCGCACGCCTGTAATACCAGCGGCTAGGGAGGCTGAGATGGGAGAATCGGTAGTTCAAAGCCAGCTTCAGCAACAGCGAGGTGCTAAGCAAATCAATGAGACCCTGTCTCTAAATAAGATACAGAGTAGGGCTGGGGATGTGGTTCAGTGGTCAAGCGTCCCTGAATTCAATTAAAAAAAAAAAAAAATTCCAGAAGCTGATGCTCTTTTCATCTCTTTTTCTCCCACAAAGAAATCAAGAGAATGTGAGAGTAATATTTAAATTATTTGGGTTACCTACTACTATTACTATTTCTACTTCTAACTCAAAAGTCAGTTAGTTGACCTTTCTAAGTAGTTTTCTCATCTATAAAAAATTGAGTTCAATTACGTGATCACTACAGACACAGTATTCTGGAGTTTATATGGCGTTCAGGTTTGACGTTAAATTAGATTTCACAATTGGAAAATAGCCTTTTATTTTTGCAGTTAAAATATTAATGGCTATTTGCTAATTATATTCTCTTTAGCATTTTCTGTCTTATTTTTCTGCTTTTATGGTTAATTTTCTTTTCTAACTTATCAGTACTCCCTCACGTGTGGCTAAAGGAGGAGTCGACCACAACAAAATGAGTCTGCATGGTGCTAGTGGTGGACATGAGAGATCAAGAGATAGACGAAGGTCAAGTGACAGATCACGAGATTCATCTCATGAAAGAGCAGAGTCTCAGCTCACTCCTTGTATTAGAAATGTTACTTCTCCAACACGGCAGCATCATGTTGGTATGTAAAATCAAGCAAACTTTTTAGCAGTTCTTAAAAGCACACATTTGCCTGTTTAAAGTAGCAGTGACATTGAATTGTGCCTAATACTTCAGAGTAAAATTTAGCTAGCTGCTTCTAATCATGTTTCTATTTTAGCTGAGCTTATTTCTTGCTGTGTTGTTTGAAGAGTCCAGAGCAGTCTTATAAAAAATAATTTGAAAAGGCTTTGAAACTGAGATGTAGATTTTGCAAAAATTTCAAGTTAATTTTTCTCTTAGAAAAAAAAAAACAGCAGTGCTTTACTATAAAATAGTTTATAGTAAATTATTGACAGGAATATCTGGTTAATCATGCTAACAAATAAAGGGAAAGAGTAATTGTGATGGATTTTTTTCTGACTTTTGACAATGTTTCAAATTTAGTAATAAAAATAGAAGAGGAAAGGGAAGTGTGAAGTGTTTTACATTCCTAGTAACTAGCTCAGGTCTTTTTCCTCCTTCCCACTCATTCCTATAAATGAACATTATTATTGCAGGTGAATACATTGTGTGACTGTAAGCCACCAGTGTGAAGCAGATGTGCTTAAGTAACATGAACTTGCTAATTTTCATTTTCCCCTAGGGAAGGGACAGATCAAATAGTTTGTGTTGGGGATATAGCTCAGTTATAGAGTGTGTGCTTATCATGAGGCTCTAAGTTCAATCCCTAGTATCTGAGGTGGAGAAACATATTTGAGTAGAGCACCAGCTCAGCATGTGGAAAGTCCTAGGTTCTATCACCACCATACATGCAGAAAATACTATATGAAGTAGTTTGTGATAGTCTGTTTAAAATCAAAATAATTTATGTTGGGGTTTAATTATGCAGGGAAGTTATCAGTGTCTTAGTGGGTCCTTGAAGATAGACTACTATTTATAAGCTAAAAATTAACAAATATAAATAAGAATTGACAATTTGTTACAGGTAGAGTTCAGTGCCTGAGAGCAGGACAGCAGACTATAATAAATTGTTTTATTACTTTAACAAATTTTGCTTTTGGGATGCTACCAGCATTGTGGAAACAGACAATAAAAGGGAGGTGTCAGTATCTCTAGAGATATAGCAAACCTAATTATATAATCAGCAGTGCTGTACAGAGTGTTCTAAGTAGCCTGAGTCATAGAGGAATTTGGCAGAAGCTGATGAAACTGATGAGATGGAGGTACATTTTTAGGTCACCTTTAAAGTTTAGTGATGTAGCCTCTAAATAAAACTTAGTTTTTATTTTCCCTTGTATAATATTGGAACATCTAAAGAAAATTTCCTGAATTTTACCAATATTTTCTACCAATTATAGATGATATTTATAGATCCTGTAAAATTTGTAGTATTGCTTTATTTAATAGAAGTAGGAATGAGAAGAAAGCTCTGTATCATCAGCTGCTAAAGCCACTTTATTTGGTAGACGTTGAAAGTCATATGAAAAAATTAATACTTCTTGCTGTCCTTAGTGAGTTTTTCTTTCTTTTATATTTTCCTTTTGTGAGATGAATTGTTGGTTTTAGAGTGCCCTTATTAACAGTGAGATTTCGAAGTTTATGTTTTCAGGATAGTGTTATCCTTTTCAGTAATTAAAACAGCTTAAATTGATATTCTTACTAATTTTTTACTAAATTCCAATATGTGCTTATTGACTTATAAGAATATTTGGATCCTTGGCTTTCTATATATTTTTAAGTGGAGTTATGATATGAAATTTACCTTAATTTTGATATTTGTCTGGGTCAACATTAGCCAGTAATACATACCGTTTTAAAAGTCTACAAATGAATATTTTAGAAAACATTTTGATAGTTTGATTTTACTCCTGTGAAACAAATGAATGTTTATTATATCCTTTGAAAATGTTATTTGAAATTTAAAAAACGCTATGATTTAAAATAACTTATCTAAATCACTTTAAAAGATTTGTACAGATATTGAATTTTTATAGATGATTGGCATAACTTTGCTTAATATCTTTATTTCAGAACGAGAAAAAGATTATAGTTCCTCTCGTCCAAGCAGTCCTCGTCCTCAAAAAGGATCCCCAAATGGTTCCATTAGCAGTGCTGGGAATAGCAGCAGAAACAGTAGTCAGTCCAGTTCAGATGGTAGCTGTAAGACATCTGGGGAGATGGTGTTTGTATATGAAAATGCAAAAGAAGGAGCTCGGAATGTAAGGACATCAGAACGAGTGACACTAATAGTGGATAACACTAGATTTGTTGTAGACCCATCCATTTTTACTGCACAGCCAAATACAATGTTGGGCAGGTTTGTATTATTGTTCTTTATATTACTAATTATAAAGTACTTTCATAGCCATTACTTTAGTTTTAAATTTTACAATAATTCTCTGTTGGGGTGTAGCATTTCTGTTTTACAGATGAAGAACTATAAATTTGGAGGTTAAATTACTTGTCCAAGTTAATGCAGCCAGAACGTGGTCAAGTAAAGCTTGAATTTGGCTTTATTTCTAAAGTTCTTTGCAGTACCAATAGAAATAGGGAAACGTATTAGTTATTAAAGTGAGGATACTAAAACATTGTTACAGATTAAGACCACGGATTGAATCTAACCAGGTGATTTTAGAAATGCTTCCTACACTTGAGTTCCCAGATTCAACTACTAAGTAAAGGAGATATCAGCATGTTTTAAAGAAAAAGTCAGCATGAATTGTCAATTTGATGTAGGTACTTTGAGGGTAGGGGGAGAAATTCCATTAAAAAGTATTCTTAGTAGAATGGAGGATTTAATAGTTATCTTCTGATTTGAGCTGGTGCAGAATAACAGATTAAAGTTTGTAATTATGGGAGCTTCTGTCTAAGGATATAAACAATATAGATATGATCTTTCAACATGTCCACAATGAGCATCAAATGCTTTTTGAAGTAAAATCAGTTATATTGTCAAAAATTAAAATAAAGGGGTTATATGAGTGAAATAGAAGTTTACATGAGGTAAAAACATGTATTTTTCTAGTTTACTTGTGTGGTCTGTTAGTGTCTCCAAATATAGAATAAATGCTGGCATTGTGATATTGCATACATTGAGTAGCTAAATGTATACAGTATCTTAATATTAACACTAGACATTATACCCATGAGGAAAAAATATCTCTATGTATTTTTAATATTGTAGGGAAACACCATTAATGGAAACTATTAGGAAGATGACATTATTAATTAAACTTATTTTTACATAAAATGTAAAACAGTAAAAAATAGATATTTAAAATTTTGTTTTAGCAGATTTAAGATTTTAAGTGTTCATATTTATCTGAAAAGAATAGCTTTCCCCTTTTGTAAAAAGTTCAAGCATTTGAGAAAATTGTATGACATTTGATTCTTGAAAGCCTTTTTTTTTTAAATCAGTGAAAGCTTCTTTTCATGTCAGTTGACTAAAGCATTTCTTTGGGGATGAAAATTAATATTCATGGGAACTGGGAAGCAGTTGGCATTCTTTTGGAAACTTTGAAATAAAAAGCTTTGTTCTCCCTGGATTTTTATGTTACAACAAAAGAGGAAGCCACTTAAATTAGGAAACTATTGAATAGAATACTTAGATCAACCCTGTTTACTTTGGGGATAGTGGTACCATTGAATTCAGAGAGTCAACTTTTCTTGAATCATGATTTTTAAGTTTTCTTAAGAGTACTACATGAAATTTTTCATTGCAAAGGACATATTTTGCAGATTCTCTTTTCCAAATAGATACTGTTGACAGGTGAACAATGTGACTTAAAAAAATTAATCCATTCATATTTTTCTTTATAAAAACAGTATTAAGAGTCTTGTACTCATTTAATTTTGCACTCTCTTCCTCATTTCTCCATTCTTGTCTATCCTAGCATTTGATTGCTTGCTTTTCAATTCTAGATGCAAGTCTAAGAATGAGCTGGATGTCTTAAATTCATAGTTCAAGATTGATAAACATACAACCACCCAGCTTGCCTTTATCATCTACTTTTCCCAGTTTAGCTTGTTGTATGTGTATATTATAGCACCAACTTTACAATGAAAACCGCAGTTTAAGGAAAAAACATAGATAACATGGTCTCTTTTTTCTTTTTTTGGATAAAAATTACCTTTCCTCATAGAATGATTGTTTTGGGCTTTTTCCTCCTGGGAAGGAGTTGGAAAGTTCTTTAGCTTCTGAATTTTATTGTTACAGGGAATGCTAACTACTATTAACTCCTGTCAGTTTTGTGTGTGTGTGTCTTGTGTGTGTGTATGTTTGTTGCCAAGGATTGAACCCAGAACTTTGTATAGACACTGTACCACCGAGCTTCATCTCTAGCACCCCATTTCAAAATAGTTTTCATACATCTTTTTTTTTTTTTTTTTTGGTACTGGAGATTGAACTCAGGGGTACTCGACCACTGAGCCACATCTCCAGCCCTATTTTGTATTTTATGTAGAGACAGGGTCTCACCGAGTTGCTTAGCGCCTCGCCATTGCTGAGGTTGGCTTTTGAACTCGCGATTCTCCTGTCTCAGCCTCCCTAAGTGCTGGGATTACAGGCTTGAGCCACCGCGCCCGGCTAGTTTTCATACATCTTCATATAATGTTTGCCAGAATAAATTGCTGATAAAAAATTCTTGAATAATTTAATGATATAATTTAATGCTTAAATTATAATGCTGTTTCACTTTTGTCCATGAAATTGATTTTCCCTTTTGAATGAAGTATCCTATTGGTATACTTTTTAATTATTCAATGTGATAGGATGTTTGGATCTGGCCGAGAACATAACTTTACACGCCCCAATGAGAAGGGAGAATATGAAGTGGCAGAAGGAATTGGTTCCACTGTGTTTCGAGCTATTCTGGTGAGTGTTTGTTTCTTGTATGTGTTGACTTCATCATAAGACCCCTCCCGGACAGGTGTTTAGATTGGAAGCGGAGTTCTATTTGGACATCTCTTTGAAAGTATACAGTATATTGTTTTTCTTAAATACCACCTAATTCATGTTTTCTTTAGCATACAAATATAATGTAAAATTTTACAACCATAGGAAGACACAAATAGGAAGATTCATCTCTTAGGTGTGCATAGACAGTTTTTTTTTTAAATATTTAGTACTAATATTTCTAGAGTCATATTATTCCTCCCTTCTTAATTCTCTTAAATATGATAAGTCTATCATTTTTGCTGAGAATGAGTATGGCAATTTGAATTATAATATCTTATTGCCCCAGACTAACAATGTGTAAACTTATGAACATACAAAAATTATCTCCAAAATGTATTTGTTAGCATCTTTGTTTTGAACCTTTTTCTTTTCTTTTTTTATGTTTTAACCTTTGTTTTGAGGAATATTTGAATTTAATGTAGAGTCCCTACTTATAGTCTCAATTTATTGATAAAGATTTGACTTATGCAGTGTAACACTATGCCACAGTGTAAAATATAATGTCCTTAAATAATTTTGGAGAAAAAGGAAAGAGAGAATCCTGTGATAGAATACTAACATTCTTGATCAGGTTGTTGGTACTTGGACAAGTACCAGAAGAAGATATTTTGCTTCTATTGACACAGAAACTTTAGAAATTGTGTTACTGGTTATTGTGCTTCTGAACCTCAAAAAGCTTCAGATAAGTCTTAATTTGGGGGGAAATTCATTTGTAGCTCCCTGTACTTACATTTGATCTGATATAGAGTTGGCATTAAGAATTTTTTTAACACAGCCGTAGAATAACTTATTCTGATGCTGGTCCCTAACACCTAACAACTTTTAAAGTAGATTTTGGAAATAAGTGATATTGGTTGTAATAATATGGAAACAACAAAGGATACTATTTAGAAGACTCTCTAATTGTGTGCTATGTTTTACATACCTTAATACTTGGATATGACTTTGCACTTCTTTCCTAAAATCCTTGAATTTTGTTCAATTTTCTAATAATTATTTTAGGTAACTACTTTTTACAGAGTATAAAATTTTAGGTAGTTGTATAAAAAGTAACTTCTAGAAAGAAAATATGTATGAAATGGTATGATGTAGTAGAAAGTAGAGATGAATAAGATAATGAATGGTGAGACCTAGCTTCTAATATCTGGTATCTGTTGTTAGATAATTGTATGACTAGATAAGTCAGTGAATCTGTCTGGGCCTGAATTATCCTTATAAGTAAAATAAAAAATGAGTAAAAATAAAAAGTTGTGAGGTAAACTGCCATCCCACATGGCTTTAAAATTTCATAATTAAGAAATATCAAGAGCTTCATTTGAAAATGCTACCAACCCACCCTTAACAAGTTTTGACTACTTTGTGCTCCAGATATTTTATACATTTTTGTACTTTTCCTTTTTTCAGGATTACTATAAGACAGGAATAATCCGTTGTCCTGATGGCATATCTATTCCTGAGCTGAGAGAAGCTTGCGATTATCTTTGTATTTCTTTTGAATATAGTACTATTAAATGTAGAGATCTCAGTAAGTATGATGCTTTCTGTGTAAGTGGTTGGTAGAATTATGTTAGATTGAAATGCAAAATCTCAAAATATGCTATTTACCTAGTTAGACTTCAAATATTTGTTTAATAGAATTGTAAAGCATTATGGTTTCATGAAGGTTATTTATAGAAGTCTACAGAGTTCTGGATAATATCTTTGTATAACTTTCCAGAATTTTTTTTCAACTTTAATAATTTAATTTTTAAAAATGAACTTTCCTAGATTTCCCTCTTGACAATTTCCTATACCATTTGTGATAGTCTTTTCTCCTAGCTTGGGAGCCTTGGTTTGGTTAAGTGTGATTTGACTTCATTCCTTAGATCACATTATTCAAGTTTATAATTTTTTTTTTTTTTTTTGGTACTGAGGATTGAATTCAGGGGTACTTGACCACTGAGCCACATACCCAGCCCTATTTTGTGTTTTATTTAGAGACAGGGTCTCACCGAGTTACTTAGTGCCTCGTTTTTGCTGAGGCTGGCTTTGAACTCGTGATTCTCCTGTCTCAGCCTCCCTAAGTGCAGGATTACAGGCATGTGCCACCATGCCCAGCTAGTTTATAATTTTTTTGTATTACTATGCAATATAATATACTGAGCACTGTGGAAGTTACAAATAATTTGCATAAACAGTACTTGTTATAACACATCATAGGTTGAATTCCTGTACATCAGGTACATCAGGTATATAGAATGTTAAAGTGAGTTCATTGAGGAATTTCAAACAGTCTCAGAGCAGGGCCTTAGGATTTGATTGGTGATCATCTCTGCATCACCTGCTGTTCCATTATGCCTGAGAAAAGAGGTGATTATACACCAAAAAAGTCAAAATAGTATATAAGAAGTATCAAATTTTGACTTGGATTTTAAGTGACTAGAGAAATTTCAGAAGGAGAGCCGGGCACGCTGGCGCAAGCCTGTAATCCCAGCACTTAGGGAGACTGAGACAGGAGAATTGTGAGTTCAAAGCCAGCCTCAGCAACAGTGAGGCACTAAGCAACTCAGTGAGACCCTGTCTCTACATAAAACACAAAATAAGGCTGGGGATGTGGCTCAGTGGTCAGGTGCCCTGAGTTCAATCTCCAGTACCAAAACAAAACAAAACAAAATTTCAGAAGGAGGAAGTCATGTGGGTTAGAGGGGCTTGGGAAGGGTTCAGAGGAAACAGATTGGAATGAATAGGAACAGTTTAGAGTAGAGTCAGGAAGTTTTTCCAGTAGCTTGAGTTTTTTTGAATAAAGATGTAGCAGATATACTTTGAGAATAACCTAGTTGAAGCAGAGACTTTATATTAGGACCAGGAGATGGGAGAATGAATAGGTGGGCCAGATTTTAGAAGGTTTTTAAATGCCAAACTAATGCTGTTACTTTTTATTCTGTATGCAATTGGGGAGCCATTTAAAAAGGTTTGTGCATGTGGTTTATAGCCTTGTTATCTTTATTTTATTACCTAAGCTCAGCCCTAGTTGGCAGAGTGGTATTATACCTTCTCAAAGATTCATGTGTCTAGAGCTCAGTGAAGGATACACTTTCAAGGCACCTACTGTATACTTAATATAACCATCTATTAAATCTGTCCCTAAGTACCATGTTGTTTTTGCCAAACATTCTTTAGTCTGCATAAAAATATTGATAGGTAGGACAAAGAAATAGGTCTGTCCCTGAATCCATTTCTTTACAAATGATACTTGAAATTTTAAAGACAAGTAGTTGGATAGCTGGAGCATACAGCTATAAATTTAAACAAAGTTACTGTTTCTTCATGTCTCAAAAAATGGTTTTAGTTGAAACCCTGAGCATTATAATTCCTGATTTCAAGTTTTATGTCTTTTTTTAATTCATGAGATTATTTTAATTAAACTTCATAACGATTGGATGTTGAACCTTAGTAACATCAGAGCAATAAAAAAAAAGCATTAGAATTTCTTACAGATTGTATGGATTTTAATTTTGCAATATGTTGGACATAGTTTATTTTATCATCACCATTAAGTGTCTTTTTTGTTATGAAATTAAAGATAAGCATCATTTTGCATGCTGGGTGTGATGGTGTATGCTGTAATCCCAGCAGTTGGAGGAAGATCAAGTTCAAGGTCAGCCTCAGCAACTTAGAGAGGCTCTGAGCAACTTAGCAAGACCTTGTTTAAATAAAAAAATAAAATGGGCTGGGGATGTGGCTCAGTGGTTAAGTGCCCTTGGGTTCAATCCCTGGTATCAAAAAAAAAAAAAAAATCTGATTTTTTTAATGAAATATATGTAATGTGTTTCTTCTAGACTTACAGCTTTTAAATAATACAGTTGTTTCTAAATCATTTTAACATGTTACTAAAAATTTAGAGATCCTCAAAGACCTTATTTATTTATTTTTTAAATATACAGGATTTGAAGAGATTAGAAGTAGTCTTGTAAAAATGTAAAAGAATACTGCAGGTGTAGATTTGAGTGCAAAAAATTTTTTTTCTGCAAATATGTGTCTTTGCTGAATATTTAGGATGGCACTTAGCACTAAAATATCTAGGCTGGTCTCTTAAGAAGAATTTGTACAGGTACCGAATATTCATTGAATAGAGAGACTTGGGTTTCTTAAGAAGTTAGTTAAAAATTGTGTTTCTTCTCTCTTCTTTAAATGGAAACACTTAAATTGACCCACAGAATTGCTGGGAAGATTAAATGAATAGTCCCTGAAATACAATATTAAGTAAGGGTTTGTTTTAAGAAAAACGACATCAAGAATAGAAAATAAAGAGAAGAAATAGCAATAGGTCATATTGTACATACTGTAGTATTTCCACATGGAACTTACCATGAATGTCAATATCAGTAAATATGCTTTAATAACAATTTGTTTAACAGTCACATAGTAATCAGTCACTTATTCTGCATTTTTATTGAGTACTCACTTTACACCGGATATTACGTGCCTAAAAGGCAACAATCATAATAAAAAAAAGTCCCTACTTATCATATAGTGTAGAAGATTGACAAGTCAATTGATGTTAGAGAGAAAATAGGATGCTAAGTGAGCCAATAAGGACTGTACCTAACTCAGATATGGTGATTAGAGAAGCTTGTTGGAGAAGAAAGGAGAGGAAGTTTGTTCTAGGCAGAAGAAATGGCATGTTCAGAGGCAAGAAGGTTGGTACAGGGAAGAACTGACTTCTCAATCTTCTGTCATAGAACTTACCATATGCCATAGAAAATTTATGGTAATTAGTAGCTCTCAACCAGGCATCAGAGTTCACATTCTCTTCCTAGGCAAGCACTATCATCCAGAATCTTTGAGAACCAGAGTTGAACTCAGGCTTGAAGGCTTAGGGCTAAAAGAAACTTAAAAATACAGTGCCCTTGGTTGATAACAAGGTGGAAAATGAAGTTTAAAGTCTGAATAAGGTACCAATTCAGTAAGACCAAGAAGAAAGTCATTATTATCATAGAGAAGGCAATGGACTTCAACCAAAGACCAAAACACCAAAGTTATATCCAAGCCCTTTGTGCGTGTATGAGCATGCACCCTGTCATCAAGCTACATAGCTAGTCTTGTACAAGCCTATTGCAAAAGGGAGATCAGAAGCAGATCCTGTCTTGAGTCACTGAGATGTAAAGATGGAATTTGCTTATCCTTTCTCCCCTTTTCTTGCTCCCTTTCTCTGCAGCTTTCACTCTCACTCTGTTTTTCAGTTTGTGGCAGTAGACTAGTTTGTGTTTGAGAACAGAGTCTGCACCTTTTTGACTTTGTGTCCGTAGTGCCTGGAACATAGTGAGGACTTAATAAACTTATTTACTGAATTAATAAATTATTTTATCCTCTTTTGCATTTTTTAGGACCCTGTTATACTCTGATATATTCTGGTATCCTTAGTCTTTCTCTTTGTCTATATTATAATTGTCAGGCTGAAACATACTCATGTCTACTCTGGATATTTAAAAAATTATTTAAAAGTTGTGTTTTCCTTTAGAATTCTCTGAAGTTAATTTTTTAAAAGAATTAACATATTTACTGTATTAACTCTTGTTCCAAATGTGGTCTCTTCATTTATTTGTACTGTTTTATCTTTTTGGTAGTTTTGTTATTTTCTTCATATGATTTATGCTCTAATTTTATTGCTTATTCTTTGATGTTTTATATTTTTGTCATATGTAGAATATATTTAAATTTTTTAAATGCTAACATATAAGAAAGTTACTAAATTTTGTATGTTTGTATTGAGCCACTCAGTTGGTAATAGTCTTCCAGTTGATTCTCATGTATTCTTAGTAATTGACCCTGTCATAAGTAACATTTTTTTGTTTTTGTCATGTTAAATTGGAACAATATTAAATTTATTGGTATTTCTCTTATCCCTGTCTTTAAAGTCATTTCCTGTAGGTTGTACTGTTAAGCCATCCATTTCTTTTTGACCCTTCTTTTGGCTCTTAGACATCCTTCTAGCTTTCCATTTAGCATTCTGTCACTTGCTCCTTCATCTGCTGAATGTGGTTGTTCTCTATTGTTAGCTACCTTTTCTTTCATTTTCTATGTGAACTTTTTGGGAAAGGTTTTGGTCACTACAGAATAACTAATATATTATCTGTAGGGTTCCAAAAGTACTTGCTGTTCTAATCTGGTGTTTTATTTGTACTTTGCTTCTTATCTTTTTCTTATCAGCCATCCAAAAAATCAAGATACTTTTGTGGGTTTCATTTCAGGTGCCCTGATGCATGAGTTATCAAATGATGGTGCTCGTAGACAATTTGAATTTTATTTGGAAGAAATGATTCTCCCTCTCATGGTAGCTAGTGCTCAGAGTGGGGAACGAGAATGCCATATAGTGGTGCTTACAGATGATGATGTAGTTGATTGGGATGAGGAGTATCCACCACAGATGGGAGAAGAATATTCACAAAGTAAGTATTGTGGTATGCTTTCTTTCTCCTAAATCACATTGATTATCTCTTTATCTTTTATAATATTAATCCAAGGACAAATTTTGTAAATCAAGTACATTGAACTCTTACCATATGTCAGGGATCAGCAAACAAGCTTGTGGGTCAAATTCAGCCCACTGCCTGTTTTTATAAATAAAGTTTATATGTGTTGCCTATGGCTGCTTTCATGCTATCATGGTAGAGTTGAGTAGCTGCAACAGAGACTGCATGGCTCGCAAAGCCCAAAGTATTTACTATCTGGCCCTATACAGAAAATTGTGCCTATCTGTCATACACAGAAGTAGTTTGTTCTTTGTTGATTATCTGAGGGTAACTAAATTCCAGATGTTCTGTTTTAAATATTGTGTTCCTGGAAGATTACAGTGGCCCTTCAGAAGATTTTGTGGAACTGGAGTTCTTTAGGTATTTCTGACCAAAACAGCATATCTTGATCAGCATTGACCTTTTTTCTTATTTTATTTCCAAAGTTTTGTGGTTAGAGTCATTTGATTTTTTTTAAAGTTTTTTGTTGTTGTTGTTGTTGCTTGTTTGTTTTGATTAGCCTAGTATTAACATTTTTGAGTATGTATAGATGTGAATGACTCCTTCAGAAGCTTAGTAAAATAGCCCAGCTCCTTGTTCTCTAGTCTGTTGACTCAGTAAGGGTTAGTTTAAGTAAAAAGTACAGGAATATAGAAAGTACCAAAATCCTTAATCTCTATTTCCATTTTTCCATTGTATACACCTTTTTCTGAAAACAAAACAAACTGACTCCAAATGGTAATCTTATTTACTTCTTTTTTTGTGGGGGCTGAGGGCTACCAGGGGTTTAACCTAGGGGAAATTTACCATTGAGTGACATCATTAGCCTTTTTTATTTTTATTTTGAAACAGGGTCTTACTAAGTTGTTCAGGGCCTCATTAAATTGCTAAGGCTGAACTTAAACTTGAAATTTTCCTGTCAGAGCCTCCTGAGCATCTGGGATTACAGTGTATGCCACTGTGCCTGGCTTTGTTGACTGCTACCACTACTACTACTACTACTACTTCTTTTTTTTTTTAGTTGTAGATGGATACGATACCTTTACTTTATTGATTTTATTTGTTTATGTGGTGCTGAGGGTCGAGCCCAGTGCCCCATGCATGCAAGGCAAGTGCTCTCTACTGAGCCACAACCTCAGGCCCTTTGTTGTCTTCTTAAAAAGATTTTTCTAAAGATATTTTTAACATACTTTTCAGAGTTGACACTGAACACTTTACATAATATATTTAAATGAGTGTTCTGATTCTTTTGTGGATGGGTCTAATAGGCATTTCTGTTGCTGCTTCCTCAGTCTTAGGCTCTTTCCTGACCAGGGTTTTCTCTAACAATATGTGGAACAAAAAGTTGAACATAACAGAGGAAAAATGAAAGATTACCAAAAATCAAAATAAATATATAAAATTATCTCTATTAGAAAAGAGGCATGAATAAGCTTATTTATAGTTTTAGTTTTCAAAAAATTGACTCTGAGAAGAATAGAGCCAGTTATAGAACACAGAAATGACATTATAGAGGTAAAGAAATTAAAATAGAACTGGCCTTTGCTTTTCCATTGTTAAAATTTCTATTTGAACTTTTTCTTTGCGGGGCAGGGGGTTGTTTTCCTATATTTTTTTAAGCTTTGAAGCTTACAAGGACTGAAAACATTTTTACTTAATTTGTCTAAGTATGTTTGATTTTGTACCACAGTGTTTAACCCTGAAGAAGATATATTTGAGATAGAGATAACCTTTCCAGCCTGATTCCTAAATATAATTTTATCCTTTCTGAGATGTCAAAAAATCTTTATCTTAAAATATCAGTAATCTTAAGGATTTAGTAATGATCACAGGTTTATCCCATGAGTAGAATTTGTGTGCGTATTTTCCTTTATTAGCTCTTAAACCAGCATGTTTGGTTTGTGAGTGTGTCTTTCTTTTTTTGATAAAACCTTTGCAGTTCACCTTTTAAGGGAGATAACTCCACCTGAAAGAGAGAAGGCGAGGAAGGTCCATCAGTCTAACTCCCTGAAGTTCCCAGAACATTTGGAAGACTCAACATGTTGTCAGTGGAATGTCTGTCCTTTGCAAAAGCCAGTTTGCTCTAAACAGACTAACCGAGGCAGAACATGCTTGAATCTGCCATTTTTAACATCAGTATTAAGTGGGGCTATTCGCCTGAATGGAAAACAGTTTGTGGGGAGGGAGGGTCTTTGTCTTTTGGGGAGTTATTAATAGTTGCTCAATCCATGAAATGTGAAATGTATCTGTTTTGTACTCTTTGACTAGGCATTTTTTTTTCCTCTTTAGACTAGCCCTTGAAGGCATCTCACAAAGTCCTTTACTTTGCCTACTCAACAATGATGTGTATATTGATACCTTCTTTTGGTTCTCTTATTTGAAACTTGGGGGCAGATCCCATACCAATAACTGTGTATGTGATGTATCTTTCAGAAGGAGATTCTTCCAATGGATTGGGTTTACCTGATTGGTTATCAAAGCTTTTCTTGTTTCCACTTAAGTAGACATTTGCTTCTACATTAACTGTACTGAATATTGTCCTGTCATGTTGGCTAGTCATCCTTTGGCATTAATGCATCCATTATTTGGGTTTTTAGGGCTGCCAGGCCTGTTTGATGATTAAGATAAATTTAAGTTCATCTCTTACTATGTTGATTTTAATATAAAATATTTTTGTCTTTTTGTTTCCAGTTATTTATAGCACAAAATTATATAGATTTTTCAAGTACATTGAAAACAGAGATGTGGCCAAATCAGTTTTAAAGGAGAGGGGTCTTAAGAAGATTAGATTGGGAATAGAAGGTAAGTCATTTTCATTATTTCATAATAATTTTTTTTTAAAAAATAGAATATAGTTTGAATAGTTTGAGAAAAAACTCAGCAAATGATTACAGAATACTTATGTAGAAGAGATAAATAACAGAACTCAGCCAACTTTTATTCTAAGAAGACCGATAGAAGGCCATTAAGTATTGTTCATAAGATTACTTAGTGGTATAGAGATATGATTTTGTCTTTTCTGCCATCATGTGTTCTAATTCACTTTTGGTAAAGTGAATTTTGACAAAGCCCTTGTGATTTGTGTGGGCATGCATGTGTGTACATACATTCCCATAACATCAACAGAGTTGCTTGTCTAGTGGTGATCCTTGAAGTCAAATAGAATTAAAAATCACTTTTTGAAAATTCATTTAGAAACAGTAATACTAGTAGCTTACTATTGTCTTAAGGTATGATAGTAGTTAGCTTTTTTTTTTTTTTTGGTACCAGGGATTGGACTCAGGGGTACTCGACCACTGAGCCACATCCTCTGCCCTATTTTGTGTTTTATGTAGAGACAGGGTCTCAATGAGTTGCTTAGCGTCTCGCCATTGCTGAGGCTGGCTTTGAACTAGCGATTCTCCTGTCTCAGCCTCCCAAAGTGCTGGGATTACAAGCATGAGCCACCACGCCCGGCTGTAGTTAGCTTATTTTTAAGTTAAATACAAATTACAAAACTTATTTCATCTTATTTAAATGTGTATATGTTTAGATACCTTCTTATTTCATGGTTTAAATGAACTTTTCCATATGCCTTATAGATATTTTATTTTAAAATATCCTTATTAAGAACAAATATCTTTCTTGTCATAACAAGGTGTAGTGTAACTAGGAAAGACTCTGGAATGAGATTACTTATGTTCAAATCCCATGATTTAATTGCTGTTATGATCTTGTCTAATGCACTTAAACTCTGTGTCTCAATTTCTTCATCTAAAATGGGAACATTAGTATATACCCTATAAGGTTATTGTAAGGGTGAAATGAGTTAACCTGAGAAGTACCTAAAACAGTACCTGGAATGAGGTAAGTTCACAATGTGTTAGTTATGGTGATATGAATATTTTAGTGTTGATCAAGGATCTGATTGAGCTGCTGGAGATTACAGTAATGGGATGCTGAGATATGTGGAAAGAATGTGAGAAATAGGAATTTTGTGGGAAGGGGAGGAGACTTTGGGCTTAAAAAGCAGTAGAATTGCTGAAACTGATTCACTGATGCTTGTCTTCATCTGTCACTTTGCACTTAGCTGCCTGGTCTCAGAGCTAGAGAGAAGACCACTGTGAGCTACTTTTTAGCTTGGGAAGAAGAATATCAGGAAGGCCTCTCTGAGGAGGAGACATTTGAGCTGAGGCCTGTGACAAGGATAGTTCTAGGCAAAGAAAACAGCAAGTGCAGAAGTGTTGAGGTAGGAATGAGCACAATGTATCCAAGGTGCAGAAAACACAGAAATGGCTCAAATAGTAAGTGAGGGGGAGCTTTGAAGAGATACAGTGGGTATGAGTACTGGTAGAAGTAATGTATAGTCAGAGGATACAGGTCTTGTGGATTATAGTAAGAATATATTGGCCAAGTAAGTATTTTAAGTCAAGGCTCCCAGCCTTTCTGAGCATCATTTTCTGTATCAGTGTAATGGGTATAATGTCCTGTATATCTTAGAGGATTGTCGTGATGATCAAATGAGATTTACTAGAAATGACCTTCTTCCCACTTTACTTTTGCTTTTTGACTACTACTATTTATAATTCAGATCCTCTGAAACCTTCTTGGAACCCCTATGAAAGTGCTCCTTGGAACATGTACCATATGATAGTGTTCAGTCATGGAGTGTGAGCTCCATTAGAGAAGTCTAGTTGCATATTACACACCTATCATGTGGCCTAGTGCTTAGTGTATAGGAGAGTCTCAGTGAATAAATGATTTATATAAAAGCTACACATTAGATATTAAAAGTGAGGACCTCTTTTTCTATCACAGTGCAATAAGTGTGTTAAGCATCCATCTAAGCTCTTAAGTGAATATTCATATAGTTATAAGGATCCAGTGACAAGTACTACTTATCATTAATCCCATTAAAATAATTTTAATATATATTAAAATTATTATATATAAAAGCATTATATATGATGACATTCTACCTCTAAATATTTTAGTATTTTTCTAAAAACAATTTATTTCACCCAACAAAATGAAGAATAATTCCTTAGAACCAGTCTACATTATACTTCCCCATTTGTCTCCCAAAATGTCTTTTATAGCTCATCTCTCCAAACCAGGATCTAGTCCAGGACCACATCTTACAACTAACTGCTTATTATATCTCTCAGTCTTGAATAGTTCTTTATTTATGGCCCTGTCCTATTGAAGAGTCTTGGACAGTTGCCCCACTTTTGTATTTGTCCTACTTCTTATTCTTCCCTCTTCTGTAATTCCTATAAACTGTAAATTAGATTTAAAGGCATACTTTAAATCTTTATCAAATGATCAATGAAGTGACAGTCTGCTCCTTCCATTATAAGATTAAGTTAATCCTTGGTGTGATATTATTTTGACACTATAAGAATGTTCTGCTCCCTGCTGTTATCTAAGGGTTTAAATACTACTTGGTAATTCATGCCTGAATCAGTAAATTTCATTAGGGATTACAAAATGATCATTTTCTAATTCTGTCGTTCCTTTACATTTGTTAGCTGGTATTCTTTTATTAATTATTCTGGTATTAGGCTGTTTGGTTACCCAACCATTATCTCTGTTTCTAAGAGGAAGAAACTAAAGTTTAAGAGGTTAAATAATGTATTAAAGTTTCATTGAAAATAAGTAACAGAGCTATGACTTGAATCCAGGCCTCTGTGATTTTGCAATCTGTGAATGGTTTTGAAATACTATATTAGATAGAATTTTACTATGACCTTTGATAAATTGGCCTTGACTGTGGCAGAATAGTAATTAAGCAGGCTTCCTTTCATAACTGTGTTTAGATCCAAAACATTCTTTTCCAAACTAAAACGTAGACTACCAGCTTTATTTTCCCAAGTCTGTAATTTTTTTCTTCTGAAGAAATAGAGTAGCTTCAATCCTAGTAGAAGTATTAAGATCTTTCTAGTACCAAAGAAAAAAATTTCAGATTCTTATAAGTTAACTGTTTTGTTACCCTTCCTCCTCAATTTACCTGCCTGCCTTCCCAATTACAAGTCCCTCACTCAAAAGAAGTCTGATTTTAGAATATTATATGTGTTGACTTTCATGGGAGCTAAATTGGATTGGTGTATGAGAGACGTGGAGAAGATGGAACTTGGGTACCTAAGAAAGGATAATGGAATATAAAGCTGGAAGGATATTTTTTAAATGCTCTTATTCCACTATACCATATTCATATTTATATTCAGATATTGCTATAGTCAGGCCTATCTGAGGCTATTCTACTTAATTATAAGCAGGATTTGGGGTTTGGTAGATATTGTTAAAAAGTATCTGGAGCGAGGGTGGAAAAGTACAAATAACCCCTGCCTAAATCACTTTTCATACTAGTTTAGTGAAAGGCACATTTTAGTTTGTTTCACTCATCCTTAATGGAGTATCGGTGAGCCTCATAGGGTGGAATCTAAAGGCAGTTTAGGGCTGCATGGGTTTGCTACTCCATCCAGCAGACCATATTAGATATGGCCTTACTTCCATCATTAGGAACCTTGCCTGAACTCAGGAAAGCTTTCTTTCATCATAGTACTAACTGAAACTTTGAACAGGGTCTAAAATTTAAAGGAAAAAACTCTAAAGTAATATCACTGAAGTATGGTTACCGTAGAATATAGGAAGTTCAAGACTGAGTAATGAAGTCTATAATAAGATGAGGTTATAAATTATTCTACCCTCTGCATCCTGAGCAGGAATAGCAAGACAAAAGTAGGCTTAGCTCTTCTCACTGAAAGTTTAGCTATATACAGAGGCCCCAGTTTCCCAATCTTGTTCTGGAGCAAAATTTTGTTCTCTATAAGATTTAACAAACTGCACTGGGGTTGTGGCTCAGTGGTAGAGCACTTCCCTTGCATGTGTGAGGCACTGGGTTTGATTCTCAGCACTGCATATAAATAAATGAATAAAATAAAGGTCCATCAACAATTTAAAAAATAGAAAAAAAAGATTTAACAAACTAAGCTTGAATGAAACCTCTTTGTTTAATGAAAAGTATAGGGGGTAGGATGTACATCAATAGTATAGTGCTTGCTTAGTATATGTACTGCAAGACCCTGGGTTTGATTCCCAGCACTGTGGGATGGTGGGGAAAGGTCTAGAATTTATTTAATGTTCTCACCCATCTGACCCATATCTATCTTCTAATGTTACCTCCCACTGTTTTCCAGTAGACTCTCTACTCCAATCATACATGCCTCAAGGTCTGCTAAGCACATCTCATGTGTTCCTATCTAGCTTACCTTAGGCCATTCCTTCCATATAATGATCCTCTGCCTGCCTGCATTGTTCTCTTCTTGTTTCTGCCCATTCCAGTCTTGCTTATCTATTAAGATCCAGCACAAGGAAAGACATTGGAATGTTGTTTCTCTTGAATTCTTCACACCCCCATCATTGCCTTAAAATTCTCTCTTATGTGCATACATTTGCTATTTGGGATATTCTTTGACTTTCTGAACAAATTTCATCACCCCCAATAGACCATAAACACCTTTGAGGCAGCACCCTAGTATTATAATTTTTTTATGCAGTAGCTGCTAAACCGTTAGTTGTTTAGTGAATAGGGTAGTAAATCTGGAAGCCAGGCATAGACTTTATTTTAAAGGAAAAGTGTTCTCTTCAGTAAGGTGGACATTCAGGAAGAGGTTATCACTGTAACTGTTATATCCTGATTGCTCAAATATTTATTTAGCCTGCAGTGTATCAGGCACTATGCTAGGCATTGGGATACAGTGATAAAAGAATTCAAGCTTTGCTATATGCAGTCACTATTTAGGTGAGAGACATAAGAAAAAGTAATTACTATTTAGTGCTGTAAGTATTGTTGTAATAGGAATGCTATGGAGCGTAAGAAGCAAATGATTAAATCTGTAGGGAGTCTCAATGCTTTTGCCAGGGAGAAAATACGTTGGAGCTATAGGCTTGGGAGCCAAGAGGGAACCAGCAGCAGTAAATTATATGTAAGAGCACCAAAGTATATTCAGGTAAAAGCACAGAGTTTAATGTGGCCAGTGCTTTTGAGAGTCCTAGGGTTAGAGTGTATAACATGATAGTGGATGAAATTAAGTAGGTTGGAATCAGGTTGTAAAAACTTGTATACTATGCTAAGGAGTATGGACTTTCCCTTGAAACATAAGGAAATCACTGGTAGATTTTAAGCAAGGATGCAATGTGATTACATTTGTGTAGGTGATGATTCTCTGTGCAAGACAGAGTGAATACAATGAGATCAGAATTTTAAAGACTTTGTAATAATCCAAGAGGAATCAAAGACAAGGGACTAAAATTGGAAACCTTTCTGATCTATGCTTTAGATGGTGGTAGACTGAAAGAATGAAATGAAGAAGACATTCTGCAGGTTTTCAGGAGGTTTTTAGCCTTATTTATTACTATGCTATGAGACCTTTCTTTCTTTCTTCCCCCCCTCCTGATACTAATTATATTCTGACTTGAACCCATGGGCCAAATGTAGCCCATTACCTGTTTTTTATTTAAAAAAAAAAAAAAAGTAGTAGTTAAGCAGTTTCAATGGAAAACATGCCTGAAGTATGACTCTTGACATTTATAGTAAACATTTGCTAATTCCTAATCCAAACTAACAATTCTGGCTAGTACAAAGGAGGAAAAGGACTTGTAATACTGTCTAAAGTTAGTATACTATCTTTTAGAGAAATTGCCTTACTGGTAGCTAGTTGAAAAATTTTCAAAGGCTAGGATTGCCTTTACTAGTTACTTTTCAGTGATTATGATCCAAAAGGAGGAAGATATAATTAGGGAAAGCTGTTTTGTGAATATAAATCTAAATTAACTACTTGGTTGTTGAGACAATCATATTAAAATAATGACCTTGCTAACCTAGCTGCAGATTTGCCTAGAACCAGTTGGAGAGCTGGATAGTTCTTTATCATTTAACAAAAAAGAAAAGAAAATCCCAGAGCAATATCTTAACAAAGTCTAAGTTCTAAGTGAGACTTAGACTTTTAAACTAAAAGCCTAATGTAGCAGTGAATTGTAGGCCTTTAGGCCAGACCATCCTGTGAGAATGGTTCAGAAGTATTGAAGATATACTGCTAGAGCCCAAGATGTGCCCCAGATTATATACCATTGTACTGGAGACCTATCCCCTTCATAGTCCCACTTTAACAATGTTTTTGGTGGTTGATTTATTGAATAGCTGAAAGAATGGTAAAAGGCATTGGGAATTACATCAGTAGGACTTTAGTTTCTGGCTGTTGAATTGAATGACTAGGTGGATGGAATATTGGTTTCCCTTGGTTTTAATTTCCATTTGTTCAGGATCTGCACCAGATAAGCTCTTCTAGGCTACATTGGGTGAGAAATTGTATATGTGAGTGAGTGCGTGCGCGCGCACGTGCATGCGTGCGTGTGTGTGTGTGTGTGTGTGTTTGTGTGTGTGTGTGTGTGTGTGTATCTTCAGTTTTAAAACCTTTCTTTCCTCCAGGTTATCCTACCTACAAAGAAAAAGTAAAGAAAAGACCTGGGGGCCGCCCAGAAGTTATTTACAACTATGTCCAAAGACCCTTTATCCGAATGTCCTGGGAGAAGGAAGAAGGAAAGAGCCGACATGTAGACTTTCAGTGTGTAAAGAGTAAATCTATCACCAACCTGGCAGCAGCTGCCGCAGACATTCCCCAGGACCAGCTGGTTGTCATGCACCCAACTCCGCAAGTGGATGAGCTGGATATCCTTCCCATTCACCCCCCTTCTGGCAACAATGACCTCGATCCTGATGCACAGAATCCAATGCTGTGATGCTGATGTTCCTTAAAACCATAGCATGCTACTCTTCACAGTGACGTTGTACTCTTCCTCATTCTGCACTGCAAGGCTACTCTTCTTCATTGTGAGATGCACATAATGTTTTAGGACATTGCAGTGTAGGCTTTTTTAAAGACCAAAGGTAGCTGAACGGTTTTTTAAACGAGTACAACTCTAGCATCCTGAGGTTCCAGTTATATAAATATATTTGTTTACCAGTAGGCTTGTGAAATTGGTTCTTTGTATGGGGGACAGTCCTTTTTCACACATCTAGATCTTTTCAGAAGTGGTGGAAATTGGCAGCTGGGGTAGTTTCAGTCTAGATTGATATTCATCACACCCCAGATAAAATGCAGAATATTATATAGTTGCACTTTACAAATGGTGGTTAAATGGAACTGTTCAAGCCATTTTATAGTTATGATGCACAGTGTAACTTAAATAAGTGCTTCTATCAGAGTATTCCTTCAGTAAAATGTGTATAGTTTGCTGCCCTTGATGAGCAACAAAGTATTTATCTTGGGCTTATTTGAATGATTAGGATGAGATTTAATGCTCATATCTTAGCGGTTCACTTACCTCCAGTGCCGTTTCACCCTTTTAGAGTGAGTCACTTGCAGGGAGTGTGAACATCAGAGGTGGTTTATTATCCGGTCTGCCTTACCCTTAATCTGTTCACAGATATTTATTTACTAATGCTTTCTTTTCTTAAGAGTTATGGGATAGGAAAATGAAGTGTTTGCTCTTCATTTACTAAATGATTGTAAACTCAAGTTTTTCATCAAAATAAAATTCCATTGTTTTAATGTTTCTGAACAACTTTATAACCACCTTGACCAGATTTTTAGTATCATAATTCATACATTTGTCTGTCTTATTGCTGTAAGTACAACTAGAAATCAAATAGTAGCTGAAGGAATTCAATTTGATGTATGTGTGATGAGGTACTTAAATTCCCCACTAATTATAAAATGTACTATAAATCCAAAGCTGTATTAGAGCTGAAGAGTATTTTCTCATCCAACCTGGTAAGAAAGGTGGATGACTTAGTAAGGCATGTGGTAACTGTGGGTTTCAGAGTCAGTTTCTGATAGTAGTTCAAAGCTTTTTCCTTTATGCTGTGCTGCTCTGCTTAGCAAATTATTCATGCAAATGCTATTTTAAATACTTGGTGGTCTAATTCCAGAATCAGAACTATTTAGGTGGTTTGGGTCTGGAATCACTTAAATGTTTGAGGCCATATTGCTGCAAATAGGGGTAGCAGTAGAGAAGCTAGTTTGTTTACATGTGATCTTGAATTTATAAATTCAGAGGTTTTGATATTTGTGTGCAAAAGTAGTAGCACCTTTGTTCTTGCTAAATTGAAATGGCAACAGTTTGGAAATTATTTTCATAATACATCTAAGCTAGTAGCATGGGAAAGTTATGTAAGTTCAAGAATTGTTATGAAGATCAGCAAGACATTGCAAATGTTACTGGCACAGATAGTTTCTAAATATCTACTGTTCGAATTAATGATACAGCCTGCAGCATGTAGGAATTTTTTTTCTTAATATTTGAAGTGGGAACAGTATTTATAGAACAAGGGAAACATTTATTAAAAATATTTAACTGTCTAATACATTATACTTTAACCCATATTTATAGTAAAGGATTCTTACAAGGAAGAATAAACAGCTTTATGATACAATTAGTATAAGAAATATCCACATGGGGGACTTCTTTGTAGTGTAAAAACACCATACATCTGAAATGACCATTTGCATATAAAAGCTACCAATGATGCTTCTGTGCACAATGATTAAAAAATTCAACACAAACAGAATCCAAAATATACAATTAATGCAAGCTATCCACAGCTAGCCCAATAATCAATGATGAGGAAACACTGGAGCAGGCTTAGTTCCACTTTGTCTGAAGTTACACATAGTAAGATTGACTTGTATCAATGGCTCTGAGATGGCTTTTATGAGATCAGTACATAAAAGCTGTTCTCTCTCTATCCAGTAAGCTTCACAGACTGTAAAACTCCACCAGTAATGCACTTTGATACTGTAGCTGTTGCCAAAGCAACATGTAGTGTTTACAGCGGCCATGGCAAGTCGCTAAAGTCAACAGGGCCACCCAGCCCAGCATCTGCTTCCAAGAGGCTCATGATGACAGCCATTGCTGCTTCATCATTACTGGGACTACTGGATCCTTGGTCGTTGTCTATCATGTCTATGCCTATGTGGGGGTTCTCACCTGTGGAGATAAAGACTAGTCAGTGATTTTTAAAAATGCCCAAGTGTGTTTAGACTTAATAAGCAATTTCTAAGCAACATTTAATAAGAAAATTATATTTAACAGTAGAGAAAGAGGCTGCTTTTGGGCTCTATTGCCATATGTGTATGTATGTATATATATATGTGTGTGTGTGTGTGTATATATATATTATATATATATATATACACACACACACACACATATATTTAATTAACATTGCAATTTATCAGAGGAAAGCACCAACTTTTTAGAAATGAGAGCAAGGTGCTTAAAATTAAATAAATATTAAAAATGAGTTTCACCTCATTTTAATATTCTGACAACTTTTAACAACTTCTAAGAGGAGAAGGGAAAATTACAGGATAGCAAAGAGGAAAGGAGAACATAGGAAAAAGATCAAGAAAAGGATGCAATGGGAGAAACAATTGTTATCACTTAATGACTCTTATCACCTTGAGTCTTACTGATCACTCCTTAAGGCTTTACCTCTGAACCTCTTCCTCTGAAAATTGTGTCCCACATGTGAGAAAAAATATGTCTAGGCTATTGCAGACCAGTGTAGATCCCCACTAAAATACAACCATTAAAATCCACTTTGAACTATTTAAACAAATTTTAAACATTTATTTTGTTCCTGTCAAATGTATCTAGAACTAGCTTGTCTTGTACAATCACTTCTTAAAACTTTATGTCAGGTGTATTGTAAGCTCATGCAATAGAAGTGAATAATAATGCCACTTACCAAGAATAGAAGAACTATCAGAATATGGATAACCTGGGTTCTCCTGAGCCTGTCCTGGCAGTAGGCCACTGGAAGGAATGTCTGGAGTCCCTCCATTTAAAATCTACAAACAAAAGGGGGACAGGACAGGGTGAGGTTTTCCAATCTTAAATGGAATTTTCAGTGTTATGTGTTGATGATGTCACCAAGAAAATGAAACATGTTAGAAAGAGGAAGGCAGGCAAGGGGAGAGAGCTTCCAATTAGTTCAGTTTCCTGCTGGATGATTTCAAACAAGGAACTATTAGGAATAGTCATAGTAAGAAAAAAGCTCTCCCCCACAGCATTCTTTGATCTACATTTGATTCAGCCTACACAGGTGACTTAAACTGAACAAAATCCCAAACCATCAGGGATGATGCTGTCCACAATACTTCTTTAAGGCCACGGCCTAAACATCAGTGACCCCAGCAGGGTAGTTCCCCTGTAAGGGAATAAAACATGGCAATAAGTGTTGCTGAAGAAGAAAAATAGGGTTTGTTAAGCTGTGAAGAGACAGCTCTAAGGAGTCACAAATGAACAACAAAATACTAAAGGTAAACCTTTGGTCATGCAGTATACTACAGGTGCCAACTTTAGTAACCTCTGGTTTATGTTCTTAAGATAGGCCACTGAAGAGCACTATACTATTCCTCAATAGTAGAACTCTTAATTCTGTCTCAAAATTCCCCTCCCCTTGGTAGAGGAGCAAGCTCTCTTCTCTTCACCTTTAGAAGTATTTGGACAGGAGTGAGTGAAATATTTGTTAGCTGCTGGATTTCAAGAGAAGCATTGACTTCAGGCCTTGCCAGTAGGTGGCATTAGAGTTTATCTTTACAGTTCAACTTTTTGGCCTAGGGACCCCTTTACCTTGCTCTTTTTTACCCCCCTTTACTAGGGATGAATCCATGACCTTGCATATGCTAGCAAGCACTCTACCACTGAGCTACACCCCCACCCTTTTTAAATTTTATTTTGAGACAAGGTCTGCCTACATTGCCCAAGCTGGCCTCAAACTTGAGCTCTTCCTATCTCAGGCTCCCGAGAAACTGGGATTATAGCCATGCACTACCACACACAGCACCTTTATACTCATAAAAATTATTGAGGACTCCAAAGAAGTTTTGCTTATGTCAGCTATATTTACCAATATTTACTATATTTGAAAATAAGACTAACATTTTTAAATATAGCAAATCCATTACATGAATAGCAATTTAATGGAAAATGACTTCCAAAATAACAATTGGTGAAAAAGAGTGTCATTATTTTACATTTTTACAAATCTAATGTCTGACTTGAGATTTTAACTGGATTCTCATATCTGCTTCTCCAGTCTGTCTGTATATGTTATTTGATTGAAACATATGAAGGAAATCCAACCTCCCACAGATTCAGTAATTGGAAAAGGGATTTCAAGTACTTGTGGTATTCTTTGAAATTACAGCAACACTTGACATAAAGTATAAGTTTCTTGAACATTAGTTGCACTATGGAATCTGAAACCATATCAAATTTTTGTACTCAGTTATTTGCTACAGTCCATTGATGCATCTTGGCACTTATCTTGAATAATTTTGAAATATCTTGAATTGGTCATTTATAGGATATTGGTTTACAGTTAGGCAGATCTTCCTAATTTTGACACATTTCATTACACAATATGAAAACATCACTATTGTTAACACTGTCCTATAAGTTAGGAAGTTGTTGGGCTCAAAGTAGCAGATACATGCTTTCTAAAATTCCAGTTTTTGTTTGAAAGCTCAAATTTTATCAGTGGCAGTAAATACTGCCAGTTGTTTTTCTTGAATTGAAAAATGTGTGCTAAATACTAAAGTCTGCATAACCAGAGTTTGCTGGAGTAGAACTGGTGTCCTGTGAAACAAAAAACTAGTTTAGTTCACAACTTAATTCTACAATTCTTGAGACAACTGTCACACTCAGTATGTACTGCAAGTGCTGTAAAGTAATGGTTTTCCATTTCTCTGAGTACTGCTTCATTAAGGACTTTCTTAAATGAAACTGGCTTTAAATTATTATTTTTAGGAGTGTTTGGTGGTAAAGAATACAAGGACTTCCAGTGTAGTTTGGAGCCACTGCTCTGATCTTTGCAAAGCACCAGCAGTTTCACTCAACATCACTTTGGCACCATCAGTTGTGCATAGGAACACAGTGGAGGAAAAAGGGTAATGTTTTAGCATTATTATGAAAATCACTGACCCTACAGTACCTTAAAAGTGACTAGGAAGGGCCACTTTTATTCTTCTGGGTCTGCTGCACCATTTAATGCTGCTGTCATTTTTCATTTCATCTTGTTCAGGCTTAGGCTGCTTTTCTTCTAAGCCCTGCTGCTGAGGACTCATCTCAGGAGAAAACATTCAAAATTTCTTCTCCCAGACTCATTTCTCTCCCTCCTCCCCTCCACTCCCTCTCTCTCGGTACTAGAGATTGAACTCATGGATACTCAACCACTGAGCCACATCCCCAGCCCTATTTTGTATTTTATTTAGAGACAGGGTCTCACTGAATTGCTTAGCACCTCACTTTTGCTGAGGCTGGCTTTGAACTCGCGATTCTCCTGTGTCAGCTTCCGAAAGTGCTGGGATTACAGGCGTGCACCACCATGCCTGGCTCCAGACCCATTTTTATAAGCCCAAAGACAAGGGGAAAATTTTCATAACTGCCTAAAAAGTGCTTTGAGCTTTATGGTACAGAGCACAGCTTTGGATTTCTGGCAGTTGTTGATGTGAAAAGAATTGAAAGTCACAAAACTTGGATTGTAGTTTATAGCCCTACTTTTAAACAAATGCCAGGGAACCTAAGTTTTGTCATCTGTAAAGTTGTGAGGACAGGATGAGAGAGTGTCTATGAATGTTCTATGAGTAAAATTTAAGCATATACTAGAATGATAACCTTTCAAATACAAGTAGTAGAATCCTTGGTCATACTAAGAAAAATTGAATTGAGAGGCAGAGACTGTGAGACCACTCTAAGGAGATAGGGCAGAAGAGAATTGTGCTAAGAGTTCAACTGAGTTAGGTGAGGGGATCTAGCCCAGACTTCATCTGTTGATATTTTATGAGTCACTCCCAAGGATCAGGCACTTTCACATATATTTTCTCATAAAAGAACTTCGTGTGCAAAGACGCTAAATATTCTAACCACTACTACCTCATTACAAAGAAAATCAAGGCTAAAAAGTTTTATAAGGTCACAACTAGCATGTGGCAAATCCAGGCTTCAAACCCTGGTCTACTTTACTTTGACCATGCTTTTACCCATTAATTTGTGACTTTCAAACTTAGGAAGAGAGTAAAATCCTTCTTCAAATGTAAACTCTTGAAGAAGATTCACATATGAAATAGAAGTAAAGTTGTCCTGGTAGAAGCAGGAATCCTACCCTTGCCCTTTTCTCCTTACCCTTCTGCCTCCACACTGTCCCACCTGGTAGCATCCTGAGCCTCTGAGGAGCCCAGTTTTGAAAACCCTTGCCTTGCTTTTTATATTTTAATTTACATAGGGGTCCTGCCTAAGTAAACTCCTGATTTAGTAGTGAGATGGGGAAATAAGACTTTATGTCCAAAGATGCTGGCCCTCAGGCTGCCCTAACCTATATGAAACATGGGGCACTATAAATAGATTTATGATTTTACAATATGGCCCTGGTTTGTAAATTATCTGGCAACAATGAAAACAGACGAGTGGCTTCCAAACCTCATTATAGTGCTGTCTTCTAGGCAACTCTTTATGAGCATTGATGACAGATAAACTATCTGTGCCCAATGCTGTCACATCACAGGAAACCCAGGTGACAGATCCCCAAGTATTCTTTAGCTGTAAACCCTGGCTTGACTTCCAAAGTGTTGGTGCTGCTGCTTTTTCCAGTGACTGCCCTAGATAACAGTGCTATTTGCTCCCTTGAGAACTCCTGGAAGACAATGAGATACTTTCTTATGAGAGCTACTTACTGATCCTAATTCCCTCATGGAAACTTCTGAATTGTCCCCTCAGCAAAATGGATGAACAACCCCCCTTTCCTTAGAATGTTCTGTCTGCATTCCCATATTCATATAGAATAAATCCTCTTGAGGATACCAGCAGGCCTCCCTAGCTCCACTAGCTGCTTTGAAACCAGCCACACAGATGCATGCACTTCTGGGGAGAAAAAGGCCAACTTGCTTCAGTAATCAACTGCAATTCTATACTTCCACCCAACATTTTAGAACTTGCACAAGAGGCCCTATAGCCCAACCCATCAACCTTACCTTTTTCCCTCCTGGAGAGGAGGCATCAGGGGGAGGCGTACTTGTAATGTTCAATGGGCTGGAGCCACAGCTGGAAGGTGATGACCCTCTTATCCTGTCAGAGAAGAGAAGAGTTAGTTATATGTCCTTTTCTCTTTCCGGGGGAAGAGTGTTTTGTCAATGCGTAAGGGTTAGAAGGAAGATGAGGATCTAGACTAGGGATTGGCACACTTTTTCTGTAAGAGCCAAACAGTAACTTTTAGGATCTGTGGGCCACATGATCTGTCATGCTACTCCACTCTGCCGTTTTAACTTGAAAGCAGCCATAGACAATACATAAATAAGCATAGCTGTATTCCAATAAAACTTTATTTACAAAAACAGGTGATGAACTGGATTTGTTCTGCAGGCACCTGATCCAGAAGGGAGACTCCAAAATCAAGCATCTCATTGGCAAAGCCCTTGGATTCAGGTTGGTGAATTTCTAGTAAGTGGCCCATTTTATTTCTTTACAGAATCCAGATGGGTTGAAGACTTTAGAAGTTTAACCTCCCAGTTTGATATTATGAATAGGAATCCATAGCAAATGATTTACTCTCTTCCCCATAAATACTGTTTAGTGCATATGCTTAGGAAATGGAAGGTACCAGTGTTATTCAGCCACACCTAGAAAGTAACCCTACAGTAGTAGAAATAATAACAGCAGTCCCTAAAGCAGCAGGTGAGGGAAAGTAGATGTAGGCCTTTCTCAGAATATCTCATCAGAACAGGTTTATAGGAGGGAAGACTTAGAACTACAAATCTGCATAAATTGTGAGGCTGAAGGGCTTGAGGATAGGAAGCCAGGGCTTGGCACTGAAGCTAGAGAGTAAGGAATGTGGTGGCAGCTGTGTTACCACCAGACTCAGCTCATGCTTGGATAGATGCAGCTTTTGGGTCACATAAGTACCACTCTTCACTGCCCCAAAGTCTTGTGGCTTTTGGTGTGCACTGTCTACTTTTCTAGATTTGTGAGTGACAAGTTTTCTTTCTGTCCCGGATTAGAAGGCAGTATACAAGTGCATATGTTCTCTCAGCACACACAGAAGACTACTAATTGCTTACTGAAAAATTGCTGGGTGTCTCCCAACTTTCCCTGCTTAGGACTATGAAACTAGTATTTTCCCAGGTTCCCCATCTTGGAATTGCCTTTTCACCATTTCTTATTTCACATTCAGCTTCGAGTCCTTAGAGTGTTGATTTCTCTATTGACTGCATCACTACTGTAGGAGAGGCCTCATTCTTACGTTAACAAACATACCCACCTTCATCTCTCCCTATTCCAAGGCTACTTCCACAACCCTTTGGATACCTGATCAGCATCCTATGGCGAGTCAGGTGTCCCCACACCTTTTTTTTTTTTTTTTCAGTACAAAACTGCTTGGCATTATTTCTTAGGATTCTTAATAATCTTTCATCATGGTCCGTGGCTCTTCCTACACAAAGGCTGCCCAGTTAGGTTGCCTGGTCCTTGACCCTGATCCTGCTACTCACATACCCTCTCAAGAGTGTGCATGGTTTTCTAGAGGGAACATCCACCCTCATTGCAAACCCAGACTAAGACCTTGTTCAAACTTTTCCTGCCTTGCTTGCTTTAGCCCATGAATTCTCTGCTTTTCCTGCTGTCATAAAGAAAATAGACTTCTCAGATAATAAGGTCCTTGAGGTTAAGGACTGATACTATTTTTAGATAGTCTCACACAAAGCATAGAATGTTCATTGACTGATGTGAACCTGATTATATTGCATACTACCCACTCATTCCTTCCTGAGGCAAGAAGCCAAACCCACCAATTCTGTGGGGCTGGAAAAGAACTAGGCTATCCACAAGGATAAGAGCCCCTCTGTGGTCAGTAAGAAAATAGACCAGCCTTCAGTTCTGAGAGAATTAATCCAGTGGCAACAGAAATATTAATCTTTTTTTCCATTTTCCTATGGTGATGTTCCATTAAACTTACGTTTCTAACTATCTAGTTACCACTCTCTTGACTTCCCAAATTCAGATGGACTTTCAGCAACTGTTTACCTCTCAATGACTGCTTTTAAAGACTCAGATTTAATTCACAGTTGTAGTGCACTTACTGTGTGTCAGGCTGTGTCCCAGAGACTGTCAGGCTGAGTTCCCACACAATCCTAAAGCAATTCATGGGAGATAGATCGTGCCTCCCTTTTATGGTTTAAGTCAACAGATGCCAAGTGGTTAAGTGATTCCCCTAAGCTCATCCAGGTAGAGAGGCAGACCCAGGATATAACCCCTGGTGGTCTGCTTCCAAGCTCCTCTTTCATATAGACAGGAAGTTCCCCATAAGAGACTCCTTTATTATCAGCTGATCTTATGTGTCTGGATGTCATGGGGAGATATAAGAGTCAAGGTTCTGGCTTGCCACCCCCTGCTCCCTGCCCGGTAGCTTAAAGAAGTAGATGTTTTATCAAGGCCCAGCTCACTCTGGGAGTGCACAGCTCTGCTTCTGTCTTATTAATGTACATCATCCTTATTAGGAAGTTCCTTGAGTCATGCCAAAGTATTAGAAATTGAGCCTCCTCAAGAATCCCCTTTGATTATGGCCTGTTTGGGTTTAGCTGCTTTATTTTTAAATCTTGATACTATTGATATTTTGGACTGTATCATTTTTCACCGAGGGTCAGTCAGGGTTAGGAGGAATAGCCTGTGTACCATAGGATATTTAGCAGTGACTTCTCACCCAATTGTGACAACCAAAAATGTTTCACACATTTGAAGACATTCCTTGTGGGGGAGATTCCCTGGGTTGAAAACTACTTGTTTAGGGGAACAACCCAACAGTGTTTACTTGCCTGTGGATTTCCATGATTTCCTCAGCAATCATTCGACCTATTTTTCCTGCCCCAGCCCTGGTTCCTCCTGGAATTCCTGGAACAGTGGGATGAGTTCTCTTTGGGCCACCTACAACAAAGGAATCTGAGAGTGGGAAAGGGGAATGCTGAGAAAGAAATGCTACTATGTATTGAATTAAAATCAGTTCATCCCATGATCCACTCAGAGTTCCATATCAGGGTGGTGCCTTGTTAGGAAAAGGTACTCTAGCAGGGGAAGCTTTGAGCTTTCATCCAGGACCAGAGGACTAAGTGTTGACATGAAGTAGCTGATTCCCTTCATGCCTTCAATGTTTACCAAATACCACTGTCCTTTGCGCCAGGGTTGCAGAGATAAGACAGCATCCCTGCCCTCAAGGTGCTCACAGTCTAATAGGACTAGAGCAAAGTGCGTTAATTGGCAGGTAAGCATGAGGGAGGTACCTCTCCTATCTAGGCCAGGAGCAGCTTTCCAGAATTGGCTAGCTCTGAGCTGAATCTTGATAGGTACAAGTTAGCCTGGCGGGGAGATGAGGAGGGGAAGGTATTCCATGCATAGCAGCATGTGTAGGAGCCCTGAGGCAGAACAGAACTCTGGAGTCTACTCCAAGGACCCTTGGATGATGACAAGGATGTGATATGAAACTGATACAGCAGGTGCCCACAGATCATGAGGGGCCTTGAGGCTGTACAGATGACAGTGTTCACAAGACTACCAACAAGCTTTCACAGAAAAGGCACTGGATGAGATTTGAAGTGTTAAGAGTCCACCATACAGAAGATGAACTACAGTTAGGTGTCGCCTAACAACAGGGATATGTTCTGAGAAATGCATCTTGAGGCAATTTTGTCAATGTCCAGACTTACAAAACCTAGACTAGTTTACCACAAACTGAAGCCACATGGCATAGGCTGTTGTTCCTTGGCCACACATCTGTACAGCATGTCACTGCTGAATAATGTAGGCAACTCTAACACAGTGGAATTTGTGTATTTAAACAGGGTTGTGAGTAGTGTGTTACTCTAGATACTACTATGGCTATGACATCACTAGGTGATAAGAATTTTTCACCTCCATTATGATCTTAGGGGACCACTGTTGTATATGTGGTCTGCTGTTGATCAAAAATGCTGTTATCCTGCATGTGACTGTAGAGTGGAGGATGAGGTGTGGGGACAGTGAAGTTGGAGTTAGGAAGTTATCTGCAATAATCCAGGCAGTGGATGAGGAGGGCAAAGTAGCAACAGTGGTGTGGGGCAAGTTCAAGAGAGAGAAGGGAAAGAACTTCATTGTTTGAATATCATGGGGGAGAGGCAAGACTCAGGGTTCTGGCTTAAGCAACTAGTGGAGGAGTGCAGAGAATTAGTTCGGGATATTCTGAATCCAGGTGCCTCAGCAACTCTGGGTAGATTTGTCTGGGAGCCAGTTGGAGAGACAGAGTGAAGTTCAGGAAAGAAACTGGGGCCAGAGCTGTGAATGGAGTTGTCAGGGGGGCAGTTAGGAAGCCATGCAAGCAGAATGGTCCCGTGGAGAGCAGGTGCCAAGGCTGAGCCCTGAGCCAGGAGCCACTGGGTATGGCAACACCCCAGTACCAACAGACACCTTCTTCCCAACCACAGGAGCCAGTGACAGTCACCAAAGAGCACTTCACACCACAGCCACTGGGCAACATAAAAGGAGGAAAGTACAAGAGGAACAAGGAGTTTGCTATTTCAAAGGTTTCTGGGATCCAGGCAGCCTCAGGAAGTGTAACAGTGAGTTCCTAGTATTCCAGGACCAACAAGGAAAGTGAGATGACAGCATCCTTAGTACTTGGGGAAATCAGCACATCCTCCCAAGGGCTCCCTAGTTCCACAGAAGTGACAGCAAGGGACCTTGAATATTTCTGGGGAGAGTATATGGCCACAAGCAGCTTCTCACAGGCAAACCCCAATGCCCCAGCAGTACATAGTTACCTTCTCCAGAGGGCAGCATGCTGTCCATGCTGTGGGGGGATGCTGTGAGCTGTGGGAAGGTTGGGTCCCCGCCTTCCAGGACGTTGGCTCTGTGAACATCCCAGCAATAAGGAAACGTGAGTCAGGCCTGCTCAGAACCGTGCACCTTTCACCTTGGCCAAGGTGTCCGGTGTCCACTCTGGACCTGGACAGGCCAGAAAATGAAGTGTGTGTCTGAGTGGCTGAACAGGTCTCCTCGCTGTTTAACAACACAACGGATAACATCCCGGCCTTTGGCCTCACTGCCTGCCTGCCATTTCCTAAGCTGTGTGACGCAGTCTAGCAGAAGTGGCAACTGCAACAGTGCCACCTCTCCTACCAGCCCCAGCCCCTTGCTCACCTCTAACCTTGGGGGAATACCACAGGGAAGGAGGTGTAGGGAGCAGGCCTTGCCAAAGAGCAGCTGCTCCTGTCCCCTGCTCACCTAGGAGGTGGAGCAGCCTCTGAGAGAGCCTTCCAGCTGCCAGTGCTCAGGCCTCTAGGCCAGTAGGCATGGACCCTGCCATCCTGAGCCACACCCAGTGTAAGCTAGTGCCTATGTGAGCCTTTCAGGGATAGTCAGCCCTTTCCTTCACAGCAGTGTAAGTAGACACCCAGTGTGTAGGACCTGTGGAATTCAAAGATTGACTGCTTTATCTAGAAGGAGAGATTGCTGCTTCCTAGAGCATTTCCACAATCCAGGCCCTGCATGGTGTGAGGAATGAAGCTTATCCTTTGTTAACAACCTTTTCTGCCTTCTGCCCATCCGGAGGCTTCACAAGACATTACCAAGGTGGCATTTAAAGGATGTGATACTGGCTGCTGACTGTACCCCTTTCCCCAGATAAGAATCTCAAGGTACCTCCCTTGGAAGCAAGGGAGCTTCTGACACAGGAAACACTTACAAAACAACAGTGTTGGTTGAGACGATGTATTCTACTTCCTTGGTCCAAGGGTTCATGAAACTGAACCATCGACTTCGTAGTGTGATGAAAGAACCATCTTTGATTTTAAACTTATAGCAATTAGTTGTAATCTTGTCTCTCGTCTGTAAAACTGAAAATGAAAAACCCAGCATATTAAACAGGACACCAAATATTATCACTTTAATAAGCTAAGAGATCCAGTAGTCAAAACTTGAGAGAACAGGTTGTTTCTGAGAGTTCAGAGCCTTTCAACTTGTCATCTGTCACTCTTTTCCAGAATCTCTGAAATTAAGGCTCTAGGGAATACTGGAATCAACTCTAATGTGAACACCAACTCAGATGTGAAGGCACCATCCAAAAGAACCCTGCTCTTTGTCCATCATGAAGCCCTAGGCGGTACAGCACTTAGCTCATTTTTAGAAAAGCCTACTTGATAGAGGTTACTAACCTAGTTAAACCTCATTCTTTTATGTAACAAACATGGCATGAGTACCTTTCCTACACCAGGCACTAGAGAGCAGAGGCTATGACTTGCACCCTCAAGAGAGGAGTGAAGCGAAGGCTACACAGAGGAATAGAGATCTGAGTCTTGAGGGATGAACCCTCTAGAGGAGGAAGGAGGATTTGCCAAGAGGAGGAAGGAGGAAAAACACAGCAGTGCCTGTGGAGTGGCAGGACCTGATGGCCCTTGCAAGAGGGGTAGTGTAGCTGGGCCATGACCCCACAGCCATGGATGGGGAGTGGAGCTAAGGAACTGGGTGGAGGGCAGGAGGTGGGAAGTCTTGACTTCCAATGCCTAGCAAAGGCCTTTGGACCTGAGTCTAAAGGCAGGAGGGTTTTAAGCAGGGATATGTGCCATTATTAGGCTCAAACTATCTGAAGATAAATGAGGACAACTATGGAAAATGGATTGGAGGTGAGAAGAAGCAGGAGACCTGTTAGGAGTCTATCATAAGTTCTCAGGTGGGCACAAGTGCTTGAACCTGGGTCAAAGCAGTGGAGGTGGTAAAAAGTGGACTCTTTGGAAATGTATGTCTGAAGTGAATAAACAGATCTGGTGGAGACAGTAAAGGAAGGAGTCAATGTTGATTTCTCAGAAGGTCACATATATGGCCACACCATTAGTCAAGAGGGAAAACACAGGACATTCTGCAGGCCTGCATGGAAAGAAACCAGATCCATCAGGGCATACTAAATTTATCCAGTGTAAACCCTTCCAGAGCTGCCATGGCCTATGTAGAGGAAAGTGTTGTGCAGTCACGGGCAGGGAGTCTATAAAGGGAAAAATGGTGCCAGGGACCGCAGTCTCCTATCCTCAGAGATGTTTAGGCCTAAAGAGTCCTGGGTCCCTCTTGGCTGGCCAGGTTGATTCCTACATCACTGGGGCAGAGTTCTCTGGAAGATTATATGGACTAGGCTAGAAGTAGTCGGACACTTACAGCCTTTATATAGCCCAGCTTACCTTGCCTATGACATTCTGCAAGATGTCCTATGTCATCTTGATGAAAATATTCATAACATGATGTGCCTAGGAGTTCTTGTGGTAAATATGCCAGAATAGCTGTTGCCCTAAAAGAGAATAAGGGAATTTTTTTAAGAAGAAAAATCCATTTAGACTGCTAATAGTAAGTCTGCAGTGAATGAACCCTAGCTATGAGAGCAAGGTCAAAGCTGGAGCCAAAAAAGCCAGGCGGATTTTCAGAGGACTAATGTGGGTCTTCTGCTTCAGTGTTCTGAATTTAATCAGAACAAATCAAAGAAGCTCTTTAAGAGGACTAGTATCACAAAAAGTGAAATTTTAAGAGATTTTTAAATGGCAACCATATTAGTTAGGTAAAAATGTAGTAGAAATCTAAACACTAGTATAAACCTCTCCTTTTTATTGCCTATTTTTTTAAAATCAGGAATCCAAACTCCAAAAGCTCTAGCAGCTGGGCCCACAAGAGCCTTTTAAAGCATTTTGTAGCTATCTCTAGTGGTCAGAAAAATTAGTAACCTGCGAATATTCTTAAGGAAAGCAGCAAGAAGCAGGGAATTGCAGTCCTTTGGGTTCTTAGCCCAGGTCTACTACTAAAATTAGCTGAGTTTGGCAGCAAGCTGATTCTCAGGCTGGGCCTCAGTTCCTTACTTATAAAGTGAGGAGACTGGATTAGGTCAATGTTGTTCAATAGGACTTTCTGTGATGACAGACATGTTCTATGTGCCATTAGCCACATGTGGTTATCAAGTACTTATGTGACTAGTGAGCCTAAGGAACTGAATTTTTCATTTTAATTGATTAGATTCAAATTTAAATAGTCATATGGTGCTACCACATCTATGACTATATTGGACAGCTCAGGACTAAATAACTGTTTCCAGTTTTACGTTTCAATCAAAGTAATGACCCTGGAGTATTTTACTGATTTAGATAGTTAGTCTACTATTTTCTTTTGGCCGTAGATATCAAATTACCCCACTTAACTACTTACCAAAGAAGGACACAAAAAATCTCTGTATTTTTAATATCTTAATGAATCTCAGTTTTAGCAGAGACCCTCATCATTTCTCTCTTTATTCTTAGGAAAGCTAGTTGACAGCCCAGTCTTTGCTTTTCAACTCAGGGTTGATAGTGCTCTACCATCATTGCTCAAGAGTGATAGGCAGACCCTCACCTCTGGTCTACGAAGACAAATTTCCCATCTATTGCATGCCGAGACACATACTCCATGGATTTCACCCTAATTTCCCCGTTCACTGGTTGGGGAACCACATGAGAATGCAGTCGTCCAATTGCGACAAGGCAGCTGAGGTTACACCCCTCATTGTCTGGTTCATTGTCTTCATCCAACCCCATCTTTGTGGGTGGCCAGCTTTTCAAATAGCCTGTGCTGTGGATTGTGCAGAAGCTTTTTCGATCTGCTAGAAAGCAAAATCCATGGTTAGCCTCAGTGCTGGGTTTGGGACATGAAGGCACAAGCAGCTGAAGGGAGGGTAGGATGTAGGTAAGGAATCCAAAAGTTTTTTTATAAAGGCCTCATCCTCTAGCAGTGAGCATCTCATGAGTGAAGCTGATAGACTACAGTCACCCAATGTCATATATGCTTAGTAGAGCCATTTATTACCAAGAGCATTTCATATATGGAGGAAGGAATACCTCCACCTTATGTGAGGAGAGGAAGGCCCCCAGAAAAATCAGTATAGAAGGTTTCCGAAGAAAAAGCAGTGGCTAAGGGACTGGAATGTGCAAAGGCTGAGAATGTACAAAGGCACGGAGATATACCCTGTATAAGAAATAGCCAAGAATTCCAGGTGGTTGAAATGAAAAGGAAGATTCTTGGGGTAGAGCTTAAAAGAAGGTTAGGAGCGGATTACAAGGGTCTTGGATTGTTTGCTAACAAATGTGTTAGTTTTTTTTTTTTTTCCAGACAGTAAATGGTGAGCTTTCAAAAGGTGTTCAAGTGGGAAAATAGCAAAGTCAAATTATGGCTTGGATGCTTTAGGAAGAGGTTGATGGATGAATGGGAAGAGAGTTAAAACCAGAAGTATGGACAGCTGGTTCAGAGGCCGGTGGCAAAAATACAAGAGATGACAAGAACTGAATGATGGCAGCTTGGAGGAGGCAGGAGAGACTTCTGAGAACTGTAGGATTTGGCATGAATATCAGGCGTAAAAGAGAGAAAGTAAGAATGGCTCCCGCTTTTCTGGATTGGGTGGTTGCTGATGTCATTCACTGATTCAGTTGAAGCATCCGTGAACTTCAACGCCAAACAAACTGACAAAGGAGAGTTCAG
>CM053399.1:44263681-44321759 GCA_028644305.1 Xerus rutilus
GGCGCGGTGGCTCAAGCCTGTAATCCCAGCACTTAGGGAGGCTGAGACAGGAGAATCGCGAGTTCAAAGCCAGCCTCAGCAATGGCGAGGCACTAAGCAACTCAGTGAGACCCTGTCTCTACATAAAACACAAAATAGGGCTGGGGATGTGGCTCAGTGGTCGAGCACCCCTGAGTTCAATCCCCAGTACCAAAAAAAAGGAGAGTTCAGGAAGCCTGTGTGCTGGTTACTAGAACACAGTAGAAAACACATCAGAAACACCTGGTAGAGTTTACAATTGAGTCAGGAAGGCAGACTTTTAAACAAATAATCACACAAGTAACTACAGAACTGCAACTCTAAGAAAGCACTAGAAAGAAAGCCTGTGGGAGGCCATGAGAAGGCAGAAGGTAGATTGAGGCTGGAATAAGAAGGTAAAAGGGACTGTCGGGGGTTAGGGGAAAGGAATTTGAATCCAAGTGAAAGCATGGGCAGAGGCCTTGCCCAGAAAGGGGCTGAGGCATTGAAGGCAGGCTTAAATGCAGGGAATAGTGGCAGGGTTGTGTGCTCATGTTAAGTATTTTGAATTTTTCTTCAAAAGCCATGGGAAACAATAAAGAGTTTTAAATAGGTAACTGATAAAAAGATTTTATTTAAAGTAGGTCATTCTGGCAGCTATATAGAGGGGTGGAAAGCCCACAGAGCCTACGGCACCATGTCTGACAACAGCTGAGAATAGCCTGGACCTGAGTGATAGTGGTGAACATGGAGATGGCTAAACACTTCAGGTAACTTCTGCAGATGAGACTGTTGTGGCAGGACTTTGTAACTAATGAGGAGTGGGTGGTGGGACAAGTAAGGCTTCTTCCCAGCCTCCGGCTTGAATAGTTGGCTGGTGCCATTTACACTAAAGGAGGGGCCCAGTGGCTACTTTGGCATGTTATCATGTTTGAAAAGCCCTTGAAATATCAAAGCAGGTAGATCCACTTGGCCATTAATTTATAAATCTGAAGTTCAAAAGAAAAGCCTGGACTAGAAATGTTAACTTGGAAGATATTGGCATGTAAATGGCATTTAAAGCTAAGGGAGGGGCTGGGTGCAGTGGTGCAGGCCTGTAATCCCACCTACTTGGGAGACTAAGCAGGAAGATCACAAGGCCAGCCTGGGCAACTAATGGAAACCATGTCTCAAAAAGGGCTGGGGGTCTAACTCAGTGGTAGAGCACTCCTGAGTTCAATCCTCAGTGCCAGACCAAAAAAAAAAAAAGCTAAGAGAGTGGGTGATATTACTGGTGGATCAGTGTAGATTGAGGAAAGAAGCCCCAGGTTAGAGGAGAGGAGCCAATAAAAAGGAACTAGGAAGAGAGCTGGAGTGGCAGAGGACAGGGTTGATAACAAAGTAGTTTCATGAAAAGCTAGGGAAGGGAACCCCTGGCAACAAAGAAAAGCAATGAAAAGTGTTCATTGCATTTAGCAGCATGGAGGTCACTGGTGAAGCTGGTGTATTGCTTAAAAGACAGAATTGTGGCTGATGGTATTCTTTCCCAACCACATTATGATAAACAGAATTAAAACAGAGGAAGCCTCTCCACAAATCTTTTTCACTATGACAACACCTGGGGGCCTTGTGGCTCTGTCCCCTGCTCCCCACATCCTCTATGCTATGAGGGAACAGCAGGGCCTGGCTGCAGTCCTGGCTAGTGAAGAACCACTGAACCAGCACTCTGCAGAGGGCTCCACTGCAGAAAGCAAACCCCCTTCCAGGATCTTAAAGAACTATCAAATTGTACCTTTTTTCTTTGAACAGGTGGAGGGGAAGTCCTTGTCTTCGACCTTCACTGAAGGCCTGTTACACTTCATCCTACAGAAGAAAGAACGTCGTGCTCCAGAACATAATCGAGACGGCCCAGGGGTTATATCTGTTTTAACTGGAAGTCCAGCTGCAAATCAACACACAAAATGTGATGAACTAAGAGTGGTGCTGTCTGTCAGGAGGGGGAACGTGACCTTGAACAATCTGTTTCTTTACTGTCTCCTTGTGAGGTGACAATAACATTTCTCCAAGCTTAGACCTCCAAAGATGCAGTAAGGATCCCTGCATTGTTAATCTGGAAATGTTTATAGATCATGTAGAAAGTACTAGTGGACAAATGGCTTATATGCTCTGGGGGATGAAAAGAAATACAGCATGGCATTCCTCTCCAACAGAAGCTCACAAATGAGAAGGGGAAATGGAAGTGCACCAAGAAAAGATTAGCAACAACAGCGTATTATTATGCCAAGTAAATGGCAAGGACAGCCTGTACTTCCCGGAGGAAGAACTCCAGCTGAGACCGGAAGGGTGAGCAAGGTTTGGATACTGGAATGGAAAGGAGGAAATGGGGTTCCCTTAAATTCTTGACCTGGCTATAGGCCACAATTCCCTAGATGCTCTTTTGACACAGATTTTCCGATTCCTTTCTAGACCTGTGCTATCCTGTGCTGTAGCCACTACCCGCAGGTGGCTGTTGAGCATGTGGCTTTTCTGAACTGAGGAAAGAAGTGCTATAAGTGTGAAACACACACAAAAATTACCAAAAAAAAAAAAAGTAAAAGAACTTATTAATTTTTTGTAACTGTTACATGTCAAAATAACATTTTGGATTTATTGGGTTAGATGAAATATATTTTTAAAATTAATTTTACATTTAGTTTTACTTTTTTTTAATGTGGCTACTAGGAAATATAAAATCACATGCAGCTTCTGTTTGTAATTATATTTTGCTTCTATTTGGCTGGGTTCTTACAGACCAAACAAATTCAATTGGTCTGACTATGTTGGATGCTCCTGGGGTGCTCTGATGTATAGCCTCCTTACAATGCAATGGGCTGAGCAGTACAGAAGGTGGGGGCTTCAAATTACATGGGTGGGAAGAGCATCCCATGGCCAGCAGAGGAGCCATCATAGGGAGGAGTGGCCGCTGCCCAGACTCCTCCTGGCAATTCTCCCCTCCTCTCTGGCCCCCACTTGCCCCCTCCCTGATCTGCCCCACCCAGCTCAAGCCCTTTCCTGTCTTGTGTCCCTTTCCTCCACATTTGATCCAATGGCACTGAGCAAGCCACGAGACTCTACACCTCTATACCTGTACACAGATGGTTTCCTCTGCTCTTTTCCTCCTTCATCACCTGGCAAACACTAATTCATCTTTTCAGATCCACCTCAGCTGTCATCTACTCAGTGATGCCTGTCCTCACGCCCACAAGAGCATGATTCATCCTGCTCTTGACACCTGGTGCTGTTTATGTGGCTGCACCTATGTATGACACAAGGTGCTATCTGCTGACTATATGGTAAGAGCCTCAAAGGCAAGGACAAAACACCACTCATCTTGTTCTCTTTAGGTTCCTAAAAAGATGCCAAGACCAGACTATAAAGGGCGATGGGTACCAGGGACTACATATTACTTTCAGGAAGAAGTATGCCTTAATGAAAAGAATGTTTTAAAGGCAATTCCTCTGGTGGTATTTCCCTCAGGGATTAATATGAAGAACTTGGAAGCAGGAATCCAGTTAGACTGTGACTACACTGGACCAAGGTGAATTCAGTACTGATATCATGCTTGCCTTGTGCTATGAATTGACCCACATTCTTTATGTAGTATATTAACATTGAATTCTTGCAACAACCCAATTATTGAAATAGTACTATTTTGCAAATGAGGAAGCAGGCACAGAGAAGTTAAGTAGCTTTCTCAAAGCTAGTAAGTGACAGAGCCAGGATGTGCACCCAGCAGTCAGCTTTCAGAGTCCATGTTCTTTAGCTGCAGTGGGATCAGTAGGAAAGAGCTCCTGGGGCCTAGCACAGGAGGCGCAGGACAGGGTACAGGAGTGGGAAACTGGGGGGACAATGTGAGTGATGGCTCTTCTGTTGTAGAAGAACTAGGAGGAGGAGCCAATCCAATGAGGAATCCTTTGGGCCAAAGAAACATCACATTTACGTGTTAAGTTTTCTTACTTTTATCTTCTGAGACTGAATGTGTGCAGCTCAGATAATACAGAGGCAATCTGTTCTGGGAGAAAAAATGAAGGTGTTGTGAGCACTTTAAATTCAGGACTGGGAACTTCTAGACTTAAAAAAAACGACTAAAAGTAAGAATCAAGACAAAGCTCTTCTTTCCAAAGAATTTGGACATTGAACTTTTTTCTTCTTTATGTAAAATACAAAAAAAACCCCTAAACATAGATAATTCCATTTAGCTACAGATGGCAGCTCTGACTGAGGGAAAGGGCATCAAGGAAGGCAGCGTATGGGAAGCCACCACACACATCCCCTCCCTGCTTGCTGGGGGCTCGATGGTCCCAGGAGCCACTGCTGAGGCCACAACTCCTCCCCTTGACTCACTTTTTGCATCTATGAGCCGCTCCCGGGGTGCGGTGTCAGAGGAGGAGAGCTGCTCCTTCACTTTGGCGATATCTTTAGGGTGCAGGTAGTCAAACAAACTCTGACCAATGAGATCATTCTGTGGGGATGAAATGTTAAAAAAGGACAAGTCAACTGCAGTCGGAACAGTGAAGCAGCAAGTGCTCAGCGTCTGCACATCTTCTGTCTTTATTTTGTATTTTTAAGCATCAGAATCTCAAATGTTTCCTATATATGCATGAAAATATGTCAGCATCAGGAGGCTGATTTTGACAACCTGTGAGGGAAAAGGTTCAATTATATAAACAATTTCATGCTCCTCTGAGACAAGACTTTTGTGGCTGTATGTATTCTTTTTAACTTATTTTCAAGTTCTCAATAAGACGTCAGGAGGGGGAATGGAGGCCATGGGCTTTGACACTAGTTCTGATATTAAGCTTCTGTTCTTAAGCAAGTTAGGTCACTTTATGCCTCAGTCACCTACGTGTTAACAGAGATAATAAAACTTCCTCCATACCTGTGCTCTAAGACTAGAAAGACAAAACATTTTGGAAAAGGTAAATTTACATAAATCTGAATTTATTTAAATGCCATTTTTATCCAATTCTGCCTATGGAACTTCCATACAAATACCAGTGTGTGAATAAGTGAATGGATGAATGAACAAAAGTTGTGAAGACATAACAGGTGAAAAGCTTGGTTATAGAAGCTTCCATATGTTACTCTTATTTGATCATACAACCAACCATAAAAGATTGATTTATTATAATTAATTTTTAGAGGAAGCTGAAGCTCAGCAGAGCAAACATCATGGCAAACAGTATGGGGTGGGTTTCCAAGTTATTCTCAGGTATCAAATTATCTGCCTTTCTCCCTTGACAGCCAGCCTTGCTTCCCACTCTAGTCTACAGTTGTGGGATATTTATTTTGCAGCAGTAAGAAAGCTATAAAGCTGTTAATCAGATCAGTGTAAGCCTTTCTGCTGGGGGAAATAAGTTTAAATCCATTTTAAGTTGAGAATTTTCTGGAAGAAGAATTTCACATGTGGCCTGTATACTTTTAATTATTCTGAAAAAATGGGGTGGCATTTCTGTGTGGTTGCCCACCACTAATAGGAGTGTGAAAAATACCTGGCTGTAGTTGAGGATCTTGAAGACAGACTCTGAGACAAAGAGTATCTTCCCTCGGTCACATCCTACGACAAACAAAAATCCATCTGCTGCCTAATCAGGAGAAATGGATAATCAATTTATCACACTTCAGGATACATGTTTTGTACTCACTTTGATAGCAAATCAAGGATTTGTTTTCTAAGTGTCCAAGGCACAGGAACCCTCACTGATAGTGTCACTCACTGGTATCCTAAGAACAGGATGCTTAAAACAAAGGCTTTATGAGAACAGTAAGATTCTCTGCAATTCAAACATATCGTCATCTAATGACTTCAAGAAAAAGTTCAATTAAACTAAGTTCTGTTTCAACAGAATGCGGCTTGAGAATCTTCTCTTTATTGAATGATAGTCCAGAGAAATTATATTCCATTGCTCCAATTATAACAACTCTATAGAGAATCACAGATTGCAAGGACCCTTTGAGATGAGAATCCCCTCTCCAGTAGCTCAGCCACCATCTGCCCTCAACTTGAACATCTTCTTTGACTGGGAGCTCTCCAGAACTGTGGTTTCCAACATTGGGAGTAGTGGTTTTGTTTTCATTTTTAGGCTGATGTTCTGGCAAGGGACTAGATCACTAGTATTTTTTTTAACCCCCATCCCATGATTCATTTGAATGTACACAAGATTGGAAACTACTGCCCTCAGATATTATTCCTCAAGCCAGAACTGGGCCATTGGTATTCTAAGTGAGACAAGAAAAGCAAAGCAAAAATTTCCCATTAGATTCTTCCTACTCTTTCTTTAAGCTTAAATACAGGTAAAAATCTATGAGGCCAACAAAGACAGGTACAGAGAAATGCTGTTCTTTCTGTAAAAGAATGTAGTTTAATTCAAAGAACTAGGAAATGAATTCATGCTCCAGGAAGTAAAAGAACAGTGTGGGCTAGAAGGAGGGAGTGAAAGGGGAACAAAATCACTCTTGCCAGGAAAGCCTGCCAGGCCACCCAGCCAGAGGACTTTGGGGAGGATCCTTTCCTAAGTTAGGTCCCTAAGCTGACCCAGGGGCAAAGGATGACAGTAAAGGGAAAGTAACTTTCCAAGCACCATCTGCTGGAAGCCTCATTCTCTCAAAAAAAAAAAAAATAGGATATTAATAACTTCCTTATTCATCTTGCAGACAATCTGGTATCTCACAGAAGGGCTTTCATTGATGTGGTGATTTAGTACAAAAGGAGTCTGGGAAGAAGGTGACTAAGACATTCTGGTGGGAATGCTGGGTAGTCAGACCTGAACTAAGACACCAGCAAAGAGGCTTTCAACACATCTAGGGAATGGCAAGTAGGTTGTGAAGGCCAGTGACTGCAGTCCATGCAGGGGAGGCTCCATGTAGTCCTACTCTGCAGCTCTCCAGCAAATAGACCCCACGTGAAAGAGCTGAGCCCCAGGAGACAGCTGAAGAGCAGGGGTTGGGAGAACACTACTAGTACCAAGGGCCATAAGGACAGCCAGGGCAGGCTCCTTCTTGGGGAAAATGGAACTAGTGACTAAGTGGCACAGAGGCCCTGGTAGCGTCTGCCTCATTTTCAAAGCCTGGGGAAGTAGGGTATCTAGACATTATAAGCTGATCAGGCTGACTGACCCCTGACACACAGTTTGTTAAAGATTTTTTTTTTTTTTTGGATACCGGGGATTAAACTCAGGGATACTCGACCACTGAGCCACATCCCCAGCCCTATTTTGTGTTTTATGTAGAGACAGGGTCTCACTGAGTTGCTTAGCACCTCACCGTTGCTGCAGCTGGCTTTGAACTCGTGATTCTCCTGTCTCAGCCTCCCAAAGTGCTGGGATTACAGGCATGCGCCACCACACCCGGCTTTGTTAAAGATATTTTGAAAGCACTTGATAAAAAGAGTGGTTAGTCGGATTTGCACAAATGAGGAAATGTGGAAGTCTACTACCTGCTGACTAATGGTCTGAACATCACTTGAGTGGAGGCTGCCTTCTGTGGAGTAAATTCCTGGCAACTGGACACCTGGAAGTGTTAAGGAGTTGGACAGTATTTCACAGCCACTGATATGTGCCAAAGAGGTGAGACAAGCTTCACCAGGGAAGACAGAGCCCATCAGTGCTATACAAAACAGAGGAGTAAAAGAACAAGCCCAAGGAGGTGCTTAGCTTGAATAGGATTATAATCCTGGTTCTAGACCCTGATTCATGCAGGCATCTAATAGGAAATTATTTTTAAAAGCAGCAACAAAAACTTATTAAACATGTGACATTTCAAAAGGAACATGAGATGTATCCATATATACACACATTTTTTTGCCCTAAAAAATTTCAAATTCCTAGTATGCTACTCAGGGCTATTGACATAATTTGTGGGGTCCCATACAAAGTAAAAATGCAGATATCCTTGTTCAAAAAATCAAGCTTTTCAAGATGGGTGACAGAGCATTCAAGCAAGCAGGGGTCCTGGGTGACTGCATAGGTCATATGTCTATGAAGCTAGCTTGGACAGCAGCTCCAGAGATGCTCAGACCTAATTTTTACTTCAGTGAAAACCTTCCTGAGAACAAAGACAGCTTTATGGAAAGGACAAGGAGGTGGGGGTGAGTTGGATATCTGAATAACTGTGTCCTGGGGGTAGTAGCCAAAGGACCATCATTCACTTGCCAGGAAACCTGAGTCCCACCTGAAGTGTTTCTCACTGATTTGGATGTTCCTGGCACAGTACCATATATCCAGCAAAGATACAAAAATGCTTGTTGAATTGGTGAATAAATGAGCATTAAGGGCACAGAGACATGCCTAGCACATCTACATGTCACATAAAGATTCAAAGGATTGCTAATGACAAGCTGCATTATGTAGCCATCCAAAAAATATAATGCGACTGAGATAAAAGAGAAGTCCTAAGTTCAGAAACACAAACTGCATCTGTACAAGATGTAAAAAGCCTCACTTAACATTATTTCATATACAAAAGATCTGAGAAGGAGCAGCATGAAGCTGCCCAAAATGTAGCACTAGTAAGATGACTCCTACAGCCCCGCTCAGTCTCAGGCCAACCAGGTCACAGCCTAAATGATGAACTGGATTGTGTGAGCCACTCATGCAGGAAAATCTAGCAAATGAATGTGGCTTTGGAAAGTGGTGTGGCAAATACTTTTGCCAAAAACAATTCCTGTTCCCACCTCCTTCTCTCTGCTTAGCTCCATCATGGATGCTAGAGAATCTGTATACTTGCTTCTGCACCCTGCCCTACAGCTAGGGGTGACTAAGTGACATTTCTAGATAAGCAGAACTCTAGGAAGGCATATCCTTTCCTGATAAAAAGGAAAGACAGCCTGAAGCCTCCCCCACCCAGGAAAGAGCCTGGTTCCTACTGACCTCAAAAACCAACACAGCAACCCCACGCCTACGTGGAACCACTTATTTTTGAGAAACAAATCTCTATTTATTCATCATGTCCACTGTTCTTTGCAGCTGAAAGCTTTCCTGCTTAATAGAGCATATCAGGAGGGGGTGAAGAGAGAATACCAGGATGTGCTATGGGCCAGACTTACAGAGCACCTGAAGCTAGGTTGAGTTGAAAATGGATAGCAATGATGCAAAGATCAGTTGGGTTACCCTCTATCCAGGGGCTTTGCAAACTTCTGCTGAAAGATAGGGGATAATCTACTGTCATACCACCCAGAATGCACCTGATTGCATCTGAAAGACAGAGTCCAGGATGCTGTAGGTGGCTGGATGGGTAAGGCTGGTCCTGGCTGTGTGTAAGGAGAGGCAGACATCCTTCCTTTTACTTAACATTTTTTCTATTTCCCATTTTACAGTATGTAAGAGGACATGTCTCTGAACTGTTTCTTTCCCTTCAATTTTCAAGTTAATCTTACTCTCTCCCGCAATATGCCTTGGAGTTTGCACAGACCTCATCCTGCAAGGAAGCCAGCAAATCCCCATGGCACCATTTCAATCATCTCTGTGCAGAGACTAAGCAAAACAGGGCACCAGAGTCAAGCAGAGGAAAGCACGTGCCTCTTTTTTTTTCTTCTTGGGCTGTTTTGTTGTGGTGGTCGATTCTGGTATAAAGATTTAGGTGGACCTTTTTGTGCCAGTGGTTAAGTCAGGAGAAGAGAAAATTTCCATTGTCATCAGTTTTGGTCTCCTTTCTAAAACCTTCATGCAGAAATGTGACTCTTATTCTCTGCTATTTTTAACAAAATCCTGCCTCTTCTCAATTAAAATCACAGTAGCACAGACCTTCCACTTTTGCTTAAGCAATGTTAGAACAGAGGTGAGAGGTTCTGTGGAAGGAACATGAAGTCTGCCCAAACAAGATGGAGGTGGAGACCTGAGGAAGAAGGAGCCTAAAGAGCTCAGTGCTGACACACCAACTCCCCACATGCAGGCACTCACTCCAAATTTATAAAATCAATGTTGTGGAAAATAATTCCATAATTATGACATACCCTGAGAATGAGGTGTTTCAATTCATCATCGGATAGAAAAGTTGGTTTATAGTTTGCTTCTGTATATGGATTGGTGGCACCTAGGGGGAGAAAAGAGAAAAGAGTTGGTAGACTTTACATTCAGATAACATCTCATTCTACTTCACTAACTCAAACCTTCTGAATGAAGCCTAGACGCAACCACCTAGGATTTACATTTGTCTTCTTTTTACGTCACTGAGACAGGGCTAGATCTGGTTTTAGACAGAATCTTACCATGCCAAAGAGTATGCCATTGGAAAGAACACTGGCCCACGTGAGCTTTAACAAGTGTGCTTTTCTTTTCTTTTTTGGTACTGGAGACCGAACTCAGGGGCACTCAACTACTGAGCCATATCATCCCCAGCCCTATTTTGTATTTTATGTAGAGACAGAGTCTCACTGAGTTGTTTAGTGTCTTGCCATTGCTGAGGCTGGCTTTGAACTCGCGATTCTCCTGTCTCAGCCTCCCTAAGTGCTGGGATTACAGGCTTTCGCCACCACACCCAGCAAGTGTGCTTTTCTTATGGGGAAAACCAAGAGATAATAGGAGGACATTAAAAATTTGCAAACTGATAGAGGCTCCTGGGAGGGTTCCCACCTCCCAAGCTCTATATTGGGGGGTTATCTATCAGTTCATTTAGTCACCACTCTAAATGTTCGTGGGCAACAGTCCAGTTGTCCAGGCCATGAGCAATGCACTGCAGAGCCTGAATGTGTACTCCTCTTCCTGGGGGTAGTTAATGAGCTTGGCCACTGTCAGCACAGCTCTAGCTCCCAGGACTGAAAGGGCACAGGACTTGTGTTTAAAAGGCTATCAATCTGGTATTTTTGAGGAGAAAAATAACTGAGAAAATGCCCACAGTAAATGACTTGGAAGCTGCAGAACCATGAGTAAGATAGCAAAGGAATAAAGTGTAGCAGATCTATTATACCTTGAACTTTTCTACCTTTTCCCTTCTAATTTAATTTAGTTTATAATAACCCATACCATCTTTGCTAAAATGAATTTTTGAATGCCATTCTTCAAGACTAAGATACAATATCCATCTTTAGGCATAATGATCAAAATATTAGAAAGAAAAAAACCCAACTATTTCTTACTTCTGTTGGCCTCATCAAATATGAGATGAGACTCTTCTACCACACATGTCAGATATGACTGAGCACCCACTTTCCAATTTCATTTAATAGTCCAAGTCTAACTATGGAAAATTCCAGGAACAACATTCACTAAAATGTCTGATATATTTCAGATTCTCCTGTGGTTTGAATAAGTCACTTCCATTTTTCTGCCTCTGTTTTCTCACCCTCCCCACACTCAGCAAAGAAGGAAAATACTGCCTCCCTCACCAAGAGTCAATCTAGTTCGGGAAAATTCCAGGAAGATGAAAATATCATCAATGTTCATTCCTAACAATAAAACTCAGCAAGAACTATCTATCAACCAGTGACTCACTCTTCAAAGAAGTCATGATAAATGTTTCTCTTAAGAACTGAAACTGACTTTTCTGCATCACTGTGTGCACCCACATTTCTGATCTTTATAGGTGCAAGGGTGGAACCCAGCACGTACACATATAAGATGGGACATCAGTGGTGCCCTCTGATATGCAGCAGCTCAGCAACATGTGCATACAGAGAGAGATATGCAAAGCTCACAGCTGAAGTCCTCTGAGGATATCTAACTGCAAAACTGCATCTCAGTACCCACATATGCTCAATAATTGCTTCATTTGGCATCATTATCTGTTGCCGAAAAGCAAAGGCACACTGCACAGGGCTACGTACTTGCAAGTAATCACCATTTGCGTGAGGGACTTAGGAATGTCTGGGTATTGTTTGTAGGTAAGGACATAAAGTACAATAAAGCCCAGGGTCTCACCTCTTAATGTTTTCATGTGCTGAACAGCCATCCTTAGCACGGTCAGTTTATCTAATTTCCTGGACATTGCATTGCACGTTGGTACCAAAGAAGCCAGTTCATCGATAAAACTATTCATTTTATCCCGGCGCCTCTTTTCAATCTGACTGTGAGCTTCCCTGAACAATATGAAAAATGATTTTTTATAAAACATACGCAAGCATCAAGGAAACGATGACAAAAATAAGTGAGTTGTAACTATTTACATTGTTCACCTAACAGGTAAATTTAGAATTTGCAGAATTATTCAAATTATACCCCAAAATGGTTTCACTGTCACGTCAGAATTAGTTTTTTTTTAGGCTTCTCTTATCCTTAGAATTAAGGAAAAAAATTTCCTTTCGTATTAAACTGAACTATTAATTTTTCCTCATTGCTTTTCCTCTCAGTCTCTATAAAACTGGATTTTGAGATGGGGTGGAAGGAAAGAGAATGGAGGTGGAGGTTTAACAGGGCCAAACACCCAGAACAGCCATAGCAAGTGCCCCATGTTCCCTAGTGGGTGCCTCTGAAGCCTACGAAGAGCCTGCTGTGTGGCCTGCAGAGGGCATCACTTCTTTCTTGTCAGACATGCATTGACTGAGGTGCCTGGTACCAACACTGCTATCCTTGGATCAACCAGGACCCATCTAGGTGCAGTAGATGCTACACCAGTCCCCAAACTTCTCTGAGGGATGTCACACTACTCCTTCCTGAGAGTGGCCACCCACCTTGGCAGGAAGACCTTTCCCTGCACTCCCTCTCCTGATATGTGCACCTGCCATTTGTGATTGTCCTAAGGAGGTGCATCAACAATGGAAATGTAGCTACAGAGGGTGGGGCCTCCTACCCTCCTACTCCTATTACTTGGGAGTAGGTCTGGTCTGTGAGGGAAAGGCTAGAAGTCTCAAGTTAGCCACTTTCTGCAGGCCCCTGGTTCTGTGTCATGATACAGCCTCAGATGGCCCTGGTACTGATGGCAGAGAAGCCTGAGGGCCTAATGTGAAGAGGTCAACAAATTCTGGAGGCAGGGAGGACCAAGTTAGAAGACCTATTCAAGGGAGCAGGATGTGCCCCTGGTCTGGCCTTCAGATGCAATTTGCTGTGCCATAAGGGCCCCTGTCAAAGGCAGGGCACAGCCCAGGGATGGAGTCACTGAGTCATGTCTCCTCTGGAGGGCTCTCAGGTCAGGAAGGAGTAACCTGCTGAAAGTGGGAAAAATTAGCCTAGACTAATTTCCTGCTACCTCCAAAGTCCCCTTCAGGTCAAATATGCTTAGATGGCAACAAGTGAAGTCCAGCTCAGCCTGGCGGGAACAGAAAGCAGAAGACTACATCCAGCCAAGGCCCACTACCTCCTCTCCTTATCCCTTAGGATGTGACAGTGCCCAGAAGCACTCTGCAGATAGGGAGCAACCACACAGAGCCTCCTCAGCTGCCCTCTATGCGGCTGGGACCAGGGCAGTCTAAACAAAACGAGGGCCCAAGCTCACCTTGCATTCTTGATCCTTCCCTGATGTTCTGTATATTCTAACCTAGAAAGAAAGAAAGTGAAAGATGGAAATGCAATCCCCTGCAGATGTGTGGCAGTTACACCTTTCCATTTCCTTCCTGTAGGATCCCCGGAATCTCTCCATAGACACATGAGGACTCCTGGTTGTTAGCCACGCTTGGGACTGGGGTGGAGGGAGACAGTCTTGAGCCTAGAGGCTCATGACTTTCTTGCTTATTTTCAATTGAGACAAGGTAGAATATGCCCCAAGTAATAGAATGTGTAATCGTGCAAAGAAAATGGCTATAAGGACACTAAAGTTCAAATTACTAGGTTCATGGTACCTTCCATGAGGGTCATCTTTGTCTGTGTCCATGCTTTCTCTGCAAAAACAAGAGGACGTGACTGCATGTTAATAAAGACGTACAGAATGGCTTCTGATCACAGCACAGAAGGCTCTCATTTATCCAGAAACCAAACAATTCGAGAGCTCAAATAGCTAGAGTATACATGAATGGTGTATAAGGCAGAAAAACAAATTAAGTTGAACCTGCTGCAAAACCTACTCTGGCTTTTGACATTATCAAACAAAAGTCTCAATAGAGGTACATGTTAAGTATATTCTACCATATTCTGTTTCAAAATTGGGAATACATAGTGTTTATGGAAACTCTTAGCCAGAGTATCCAAGTGCCTATAACACTTATTCCCTAGTCATTCTGGATAAATGGAGCTTATTTCATTTGCAAAACATATCAAGCATCAAAGATATGTGTGCATATATATCTACTTGGTGTGGGGTAGGTGAGGAGGGAACTAATTAAACACCAACAAAGAAGTACTGAGCAGAGCCCCAGGCAGCGTTCCAAAGGCACTGCTACCAAATGTTCTGCTTTCAGCTAGGAGGGAACCCTAAGGCTTGAGGAGTTGGGATACAGGAGAGTGTGGAACCTAGGATCACAACAGGGATCTGCCTCACTTTCTCAGACTCCAGAAATCCAAGTTTCATGGCATCTTGTGGTTCAATAAAAATAGACTGCAATTCCCTGAGGGAAGAGTTCCAAACTTGACTGGGGGTCAGCTTGCACCTTCTCCGACCCATACATTTATCCAGAGGGCACTGACCATCAGTTGGGTTTCTCTTCTTTCTCCTTTGCCCCATAAAGAAGTAGGGATTATGACCCTCCTAACAATGTGAACTAGTCTTAGGAGTGCTGGGTCCCATCAAGGGCATTCTAGAAGAGTGGTTCCCAGCAAGTGCCCTGTGTCCCTTACAGGCAAAGTTACTCCAGAGGTCTTAGGGCTCAGAGGAAATCACACAGGCCTCATCAGAAAAAAAGCCCCCTCCTTTCCCCTGAAATTATATGTGTCACCCAGGCCAGGCTGACTGTCTCAGATGAGGAGACGATCATGGTCTTAGCGTAGGAAAAGAGCAGGGAAAGGGATGTGGTTGCTTAAGTGACTGAGTCTCCATGAATGACAGCAGGTTTGCAAATGGGGGTCCAGGAGGAAAACCTGAAGGGTATTGGGTGGTGGCAAGGTTGGAAATCATAGGTCCAGGTAACAGAGGTCTTAGAACATGTCAGTGGCTCCATTGGCACTTGCCTGAGACAAAGGGCTCACGAAAAATGTCCCAGTCTCTGTTGGGGAGTTAATGCTACAGAAGAATCCCCTCAGTCCTCACACCCACTCTCCATCCCCTGGGCGTTGGCTCTCTTAATGATCTGGGATAACTTACATATTAATCATAGCATCTCCTAGTGGGCATCTGACCTCCAGCCATTGTGCTCCCCAAATTCGACCTGTAAACTTCAGCAGAAAGGACATCTGCTGTAGGGGGGACACCTCCTTGGAGATTTTCCCTCATTAAACAAAAGAAAATCTCTTAAGTGGACATTTGGGTAAGATCCCACGCAGTTGCCTCAGCAAAATGTAATGTGCCTTTGAATGTTCTATGCTGCCTTCCTCCCTAGGAGTTCATACAGATGCAGAAGAGTGGACGGAGAGTGGGAAAATTTACTTACTCAAAAGAAAAGTCATCAAGTCTAAAAAGAAACAGAAATACTATTTAACATAACAGGTACATACTAATTAAAATGATGTTTAGGGACAATGTCAATGTTCCTAAGCTGTTTGCAGAGATGACCTCCACTCATCCATTCCACACACATTAATTAAGCACCTGATACTTGCTATCTTCCTCAAGAGAGGCCTTGGGGGATCTCTCTTTGAAACTCCTTATATTACATCCACAGACTCAGCCCCCCTGCTCGAAGGAGCAAAGGAAGAGGAGGAAAGCAGTAAAAGGCAGAATTTGGTAAGAAGGCTGTTCTTTTTTCCTTAGTGTAGAATAATCTGGGCACAAGAGGAGGATGTAGACACCTCAGCAGTGCCAGAGCCTCTCTCCTTGCTTGCAATCCAGGAAAATATAAAGCCCAAACCAACTGCGCAGCACTAGAGTTGGACCTTTCCTTCCCGTCCCTTCTCCCAAGAGATATATGGTGGCTGGCCCTAGAATCTCCACACCCATCCACTGATGCCAAGTGTAGCAAGAGGAAGATGAGCCCCAAAGGCCTTACTGGTAGTCAGTGGAGCTGCCTTTTCGCTTGCGGTTGCAATCCACACCACTGGTGCCAAGGGAGCTGGAGAGCAGGTCGGTGGATCCCGGGGACATGAAGTCACTGATTGTCGAGGAAATGTCCATTCTCTGGTCCGCCATTGGAAGCTCTGAAATAGTTACAAGGGGGCATTGATGTCAATGTGGTGGAGGTCCTAGATGGCAGTGAAAGGTACCAGCACTGGTTTCTAGCACTAACATCTCACCCAGGACAGGTACATGGCAGAATGGAAAGATCATCTAATTTATTTTAAAAGTTTTTTTAGGTAACTTAGGCCCATCTGCTCATTTTTCTGGTGAAGAAAAAGGCCCAGACAAGCTAGGTGACTTCTCTAGGTCCTGTGCTGGGACATGGAAGAACTATGCCAGAAATCAGGGCCTAGGAGACAACCTGTGTCCCATATGTCCTCTGACACTCCTCACTTTATTTCCTTTTATTGATCATAAATATATGATCAATATAACAAATAAACATGATTTACTTGTTATCTTTGTGTTTTTATTATGACTTGCAAAAATTACAGGAAAGCAAAAAATACAATAAAATTATAAAATCCTACTTGGGAGTCAAGAAAATATGGTCCTTCTCTATCCTTAGTATAGGCAGTCTGTCCTGTCTCCCTCAATGTCCTTTTATACCCACCCTTCCCTTGCATAATAAAATATAGATATCATAAAGAATATGCAAAATATTTTGAGAATTTGTATTTTATAAGCAAAAAGTAAGCTGGCCCACAAAAGAGTCTGATAAGTACCTTCTAAGGGACTCCAACTCCAGACCCAGTTAAAGAGGCTGTGCCCTGCAGGCAGTCAGGGCTCTCAGCTCCAGGGGATCTGACTGGAGCTGTCACTCCCTCCCTGCGGGCCCAAGTTCCCTCATCTGCAAAACAAGAAGATAAATGTGAGCAGTGCCTCCACTATCACTGTGATACCAGAGGGTTAGTCAACTAGTCCCTTCTGGTTAGGCTTGCCGATTTTTCACTTTTACAAGCACTGCAGAGTACACATCTCTGTGCACATATCTCTTAGAATAACTTCATAAAAGAGGGGCTGATAGGCCAAAAGGGTACCTACATTGTACATTGTGGAACACACTGAAACCCTGAACTCCTGGAAAGCTCTAATAATTTCTATCCCCAAAAAGCTCTTGCCAACTTGAAAGGGGGGAGGCCATTGTGTTTACTTGTCCTATGTTTATAGATATTTCTGTCTTCCCTTGTGTCTACTCATGCTCCATTGCTTTACCATGACGGCATTCTACCCCATTTTTGCCTGCGCCCTTGGACATGGCAAGAGAAAATGTGCATCTCAGAGACCTGCAGGGTTGCTAGCCATCCTTCACTCCCCTGACCATTCTCCCCCTCTGCTATCAAGGACTTCATACTTTCTCCTCTTTCTTCAAACTTCCAACATCTCCCTGGTTCCCACTCTAGGCCCACAGCTTTTCTTTATTCTTTCCTTTCCTTTTCTTTTCTTTTTTTTGGCAGTGCTGAGACCCAGGGCAAAACAGGCCAGCATTCTACCACTGAGCTACACTCTGAGTCCTGATAGCTCTGCTTCTTATTTAACTGAGAAAAGATGCCAGCACCACATGCATCAGCCACCCTAGATGCTAGTGTTGAGGATCCCTTTGCCCTGACTCCTGCTTCAATTCTTCCTCTCTCACCTACCCAAGACCATCATTCCAGAACCCTGACTGGAGCCCAATTCAACACCATCCACTTTCCCTATGCTATTGGACTATTCCCATTTGGTTAAAAATTCAAGTTATATAACTTGGGAAAAACAAACTGTTGAGCACTCTCCTCCTTTAGCTATTATCCCATTTTCTATGTCTCCAGTTCTTTTGTTCTCTTTATGATCTAACTCAGATCAGGCTTTTGTGCCCATCACCACAACTAAACAGCCCTATCTGAGTTCCCCAGTGACCTCCAGGTAGCTAGAGCCAATGGCCCTCTCTCCTTGACCCACCAGCAGTGGCTCTCTCTTCATCACTGTCTCTTGGCTTGGGAGATGCCACCTTCTCATGACTCTCCTTCTACTTTAGTGTTCACTCCTTTTTGCTATCTTTAGCTTTTCCTTCTCATCTTCCTCACCTCTAAACGAGAGTCCCACCTGTGGGACTTCTCTCTGCATTCACTCTCTAGGGGCTCCACCTACCCCGTGTCATAGTTTCACCTACTACACACACTCTGATAACTCCAAAAACTTCTATCTGCAGCCTACATGTCGCCCTGAATTCCAAGTTTGATAACCAACCAATCTCCATCGGAATATACAACAGAGACTGACAACTGAAACATCCACCACCAAAACCCCGGTTCTTCCCAAGCCATTTCTGGGTCAGTGTGTGATACTTCCCACTGGTAATCAGGTCCCAAGCCTGGAGGCCTCCCTGACTCTTTTCTTCCACAGCCTACATCCAGTTCATCAGCAAATCCTACTGCTAAACATGAGAAAGACAGAACTCAGCCTCCTTTCCCTCTATATTTCTGCTCAATGACACTTCATCAGTGAAGCCTAAATAGTCATATAACACAATCCCTGCCAACCTCCCCAAGCAGGGCTCCTGCTGACATCTATTCCCCCCACACTCCCCATCCAGATTTCACCTACAACAATTCCCTTCTTTTTTTACAGAGACTGTCCTCTCCACGAGGCTGAAAGTGCCCAGAGAGCAGTGCGTTGGCTTGACTTCCTGCTTTGGCCCTTTGGTGCCTAGAGCACTTAGCACACAGCAGTGTTCCATCAGTCGATGGAATGGACACATGTGCATGTTAGGAACACTAATTCTTTGTTCCTTATAGATGTTGCAAATACTTATTTTCCTTTTAACTGTGTTTTTGTATGTAGTGCTCAAAGGGATGTGTTTTAAAAATGTATTCTTACCTGAAATCAATACAAATACTTTCTACTAATATTTTTATGTAATTTTATTTCATTTTTGTGACATTGGAAATTGAACCCAGGGCATGGTCCACCACTAAACTTTGTCTCTAATCCTTTTTATTTTTTATTTTTCAGGGTCTTACTAAATTGCTGAAGCTGGCCTTGAACTTGCAATCCTCCTGCCTTAGTCTCTCAAATTGATGGGATTACAGGTGTAATTTATTTAATTTTGTTTTTTGTTTACAGATTTAATCCATTTGGAAATTATTTTGGTATACTACCTAAAGTTAGGATTTCTTATTTTCCTCCAGATGTACTATTTATCAGACCATAGATCCTGTTACCAATAATTGAAAATGCTACTTCTACTGATTTGCCATCTATTTCTAGACTTTCTATTCTGTTCTTATGATTTAGTTCTTTCCATTCTAGTAACACATTTTTATGAGTGAGGCTTTAGAATACATTTTAATATCTAGCAGAACGCATCCTTTTCCTCTTTCTAGCCTTAATTTTCAGAAATTTCCTGGCCTTTCTCTCTAATTCATCCCTCAGGAAGCACTTGATAACTATTTAATACCACTGACCCTGTTGAGTGGCTGCCACTTGTTGTCACTGCTCTTGCTAACATTGAGAGAAGCAGGGCTCAGAATAAGTACAGCACCCACCCCGCCAGGCCTTGGGGACTTATGGAGTCTGGCCCCTGGGCAACATGCCAGACACAGGTGCCACTGGTGTCCTTCACTCCCTATTTTTGAACAGCCAAGCAAATGCAAGCTAGCAATGATCATAGCCATGGGGAGCTGGAGTTGGGGACTTACTTATTACCTGAAGTTACAGCTCTTAACCCTCAGAGCCAGCCTGGGAGGAGCAAATTCAGGAGCCTGCTGAATTTGTCGGTCACCTCAAAGCGATTTTCATGTTTTTTAATTTCCTCTTAGGCAGTCAACTTCTTCCAAAAACCTACAGGGACAACCACAGGAAAAGAAAACCCAGACAGGTCACTTTGGGGTAAATGAATTTGAAAAGTAGCTCAAGGAGTCAGGAAAGCTAGCTCATGACACCTAGTTCAGGGGAGTACGTCAGGACAGGCTCACTGTCCTACCACCACACTCCAGACGCACTCGCCGGCCAGTTACATGGCCATCTTTCAGCTCCTTGTTAAACCTAAGCTGAGAACACATGAAGGAATCTGGCAGGGGACATTTTCTGTGAAAAACAATGCCTTCTAAGTACTAAAATGGATTCTTGGACATGTTCTTAAGGGAAGGAAGGTAACTGAGCTTTATTATTTCTCCTATTGAGTTAAGTAATAATAGCAAACACTAGAGTGTTCTTTTGCATCAGGTACCATCCTTATTGTCTTATGTGGATTAATTCACTTAAGTCACTGAAAGTCACTGAGGAGGTAGCTCCTATGGTTTTCTCCATTTTAAAAAGAAGAGATTGAGACACAGAGAGGTAAAGAAACTAGCCAAGGTCATACAGCTGGAGAATGGTGGGCTTCCAGAAGCTATCTTCACTGCTAAAGAAATTGCTCAGCATTTGCATTAGAGAAGGCAGTCACCTGAACCCAAGACCAGGAACAATGGAAAATGACAGAAAACATTAAGCCACAAAAAATGCCAGCAAGGCCAGTATCTAAAACTAATGGCAGAGAGCCAGCTGGGACATTTAAGAAAATGTCCATGAACCTCAAGCCTGTCTGGGAACACATGAAGGTAACAGAGAAAGAAATCCTACAAAGGGCTTAGGTTAGCCAAATAGCAGTGCTGCTCTTCATCCTGCCTTGCAGAACAAGGGGCCTCCTTGCTGCCCTCTGACCTACACAACAGATTCCTGTGTCTGGCAAGAACTGACCTGGAAGGAAGAAAGTGCCTCCTACTTGTAGTCGTCCCCCGCCCCCCTCCTCGATCCAGCCCTGCTCTGCCCGAAGAAAGCAAAATGTAGACTTTAAATGGGACTTTCCTGACCTTCTGAAGCAAAAATTTTGGCATTTCACTTTCTGCCAGCTAATTTTACAGTCTTCTGAGGATGATCTTTGTCTTGATCATTACTGGATCTTCAAATGGACTAGACCTAGGAAGAGAACTGTTTTTGTCTTCCTGACTTAGTCTTCTTTGCAATCTGATTCAGAATCTTTCAGCCGAACTCTGCTGACTCCAGTCTAGACATGTGCAAATAACATGACGTGAAATTGTGGACTTTTAGTCCCCAAGCCTCAGTTGGTAAAGAAGGGGCAAACATATACAAAGTCCCCAAGCTTCATGTGTGCAATTCCATCTCAGTCTCATTCCCTGTCCAAGTGGCACGCTATCCCCAGTCCCCAAATCAGCTCCCCAGCCCCTCACTGGGCATCCTCCTCCTCCCTCCCACACCCAGAGCCCCACAGCCCTCCAAGGGATGGTCCGGCCACCTCCCTCCATCCTGTCACAGCACCAGTTCTGCCCACTGTGTTCAGAGACAGGACACCCTCCCCCTTACTTAGAACATTTCAGTGGCCTTATTGCTCCTTCTCAGGCCTTCCAGATAAATCCCAAGGTTCCCAGCAGGAACCTTCAGGCCTTGCTCAGTCTGCAGCCCACCTTCCCTTGCCGCCCAAGCCCAGCCATACTGAGACAGCGAGGTTCGCAGGGGCACTGGCCTCTGTCTCTAGGCTGCAATTTTTGTGGGTGTGGCTCCCTTTAGCTACCCTGTCACTGGTGAACTTGTTTTCTTTCACTTCTCTCTTGGCAGAGGGTTCCGAAAGAATCTCCTATAGCAGGATCCTAGTTACAGGAGCCTGCCCACCCCAGACCCCAGCCTCACTCCAAGAAGTCAGTCACTGAATACGCGTGTTCCTCGTCCCCTCCTCTACTTCCCTGAAATTCAGATGAATGTTCTAAGTGTCCAGCACCAAACTCCACATGCAATGTCTTACTTTGATCAATTTTTTCAATACTCAAATTTACTTTATAGAAATTACAAGAATAAATGCTAATACAGGTTTTGGCACTATCTGTACAAAACAAAAGTCAAGAAGGTCTTTCTTATGTGCTAAATCAAGGTGAGGAGGCTGAACCCACTGTGACATTTGGCATTCCCTTTAGAAAATTCTTTCCCTTCAAGAAGGTGTTCTTAGATGTAAGAATAATAATTAAAACAAGATAGGCATGGTGGCACATGCCTATAATCTCACCTAATTGGGAGGCTGAGGCAGTAGGATTCCAAATTGGAGGACAGCCTGGGTAACTTAGTGAGACCTGTCTCAAAATAAAAATTTTTGAAAATGTTTGGGGATATAGCTCAGAGGCAGAGTGCTTGCCTAGCGCAGGAGGCTCTGGGTTCAATTCCTAGCACTGTAAACAAAGCAAGCAAAAGCCCCCCAGCTGTACTTTCAAAAAGAGATTTGAGTCAAGGAGAGGGCTCCAGAAGCATTAGGTGCTTGTGGGAGGGAGCCCTGCTGGAGTGGGCTCAGAGCCACCATGGTGCAGCAGTAAAAATAGCATAAGGTAAGGACACTCTTAGGAGAGCCTGCCTGTGGCCAGCAGCCACATGTGTGCCCACTTCTGAGTCAGAGATTCTCAAAGGTGTTGGGAGGGCAGGTGGTGAGTCTGGACAGCTGGAGAAAGCAAGGCCAAAGGGCCTTGTGCTGTGCCTGGGAAGACGGGGGTGGGAGGGGTGTCACCCTCTCTCACCTCAGCCCCTCCTCCTCTAAGCACAGGGAAGGGATCTCAGGGATCCACTCCAAAGAGCAGGAAGCTGGAGGAGGAGTTACAGCCCATCTGCCCCTGTAGAGATGTCACAGCTGCTCAGAAGTGCATGGCAAGGGTGTCACCCACTAGTAGGCACCAAAAGGAGACATGGTTATTCCTCTGAGCAAGGGAGGATAAGGCTGTCCCTTAAGAAACTCACCCCACCATCTCTAGGAAGATGACCACATCCAAGACCTTCAATCCAGAGCAGACAACTCTCTCTTTTCCCAAGTCCCTGGTCCAGCACCCCAGGAAGCTGAAGGAAGAGAAAGGGGCCCCGGCCAACTCCCTTCATGTTCATGCAATTAGCTGCCCCATCTTGTGGAAAGATTCTGTGCTGTGCCCTTGTGGGGGCCCAGCCACACGGCATCTGCTCTGAGCAGTGAATGTGAGCACAAGTGACAGCCTCATGAGACAAATAGTTTCCTGGGCAGAGGCCCTGCTGGCAGCCAAGCTCCTGGGCAGACAGTGATGCAAGGAACGTATAAACCTTTGCTACCGTAAACCAGCACCATGTTGAGGTTGCCTATTATGAGGGTGACTGCTGTGGCTTGAATGTGTTCCCCAAACTTCATATATTGGAAATTTAATCTCCAATGCAGCAGCGTGGGGAGGTGGGGCCTGGGAGGAGACGACCAGGTCATGGGGGCTCTGCCCTCACAAGTGGGTTAGTTACCACAACAGTGGGCTTGTTTTAAAAGTCAATTCAGCCCCCTCTTGCTCTCTTGCCCTTCAGCATTCCACCGTGGAAAGACATAAAATAAAGGCCCTCACCACATGCTAGCACCTTGCTATCAGACTTCCCAGCCTCCAGAACTATGAGAAACAAATTTCTGTTCTTTATAAATTACCCAGTCTGTGGTATTTGGCTAGAGCATAGCAAATAGATGAAGACAGTGATCAACCTGTTTGCTTCAGACCTTCCTATTTGAGCACTAAAAGTCTGCCCCAGGTAATCCTTCTGTCCCAAAAAACTGGAACAGTTGGTCACTTAGTTATAATTGCTGTATGATTCATTGTAAAGTAGCTGACACACGTGGAAAGAAGGAAATAAAGACTAGGAAACCAAGGCCAGATCAAGCCTGATTTGGGAGGAAGATGTTATAGTTTGGATGTGAAGTGTCCCCCAAAAGCTCATTGTGAAACAGTGCAAGAAGGTTTAGAGGAGATATAATTAGGTTATGAGAGCCTTAATCTAGTCAGTGAATTAATCCCCTAATGGAGATTAACTGAGTGGTAACTGAAGGTGGGTAGGGCATGGCTGGAGGAGGTGGGTCATTGGGGGTGTGGCTTTGGAGTATATATTTTGTATCTGGTGAGTAGTCTTGCTCTCTACTTTCTGATCATCATGTGAGCTGCTTTCCTCCACCACACTCTTTGACCATGAGGTTCAGCCTCACCTTGAGCCCTGAGGAATGGAACCAGCTGTCTATGGACTGAGACCTCTGAAACTGTTAGACTCCAAATAAACTTTTCCTCCTAAAATTGTTCTTGTCAGGTCTGCAGTGAAAAAGCTCACTGAAATGGAGGGCTTTCCACTGAACACTCTGTTTGTTTGCTGTGTTCTTACCCCTACTTTCCAGATGAGGAAACAAGAATCGAAGAGAGAGTTATCTTGCTTAAAATGGCACATGCGGATGGAAACCCTGATGTGCTTGGCTTCACTCCTGATGCTCCTGACCATCATGCTGCTACTGATTCTGTCTCCAAAAACCACCCCCCAAAGTAAAATACAAACGCAAAAGCAAAATAAACACTAAAAGCCAGCATTCCTGGGGAAGAAATGAGGGGAAGTTGTAAGAAGAAGAAATTCAGGTTCCAGAAAACTGCAGGAATTGAGCAAAAGAGTTTTCCTGAGCTGGCTGGCAGCCAGGCAAAGATGGAAATACTCAGCCCCCACTATGTGAGACAAGGAAGTTCATCAGTCAGTTCATCAGCACAGAACTGAGCAAGTCATTGTGTCTGTCAAGAGGTTCTTGCTATGGGACCTGAGCAATGCTGTGCCACCTGACTCCGGGCAAACAAGCTCTGTAAAAGAAAGGACAGTTCCTCTCTTTTTAAAATGGGACCCAAATGGAAGCCCAACTCCTCTTCTCCCCCACAGTGTGACAGTTAGATGGAGTCCTATTAAGACGCTGTATGCAGCCTCATGATGTCACGAGGGTGGCAGCTTTCAGAGATGTGGTTTCATAACAGGGCATGGCTTAGGGAAATGTGATTAATGGTAAATCGACAGTGTGACTACCCTGTCTGGTCTACTTCTCCACAAACCCCAGGATGCAGGACATGCTCTGGAAGTGCTTTCTTCTTCCTGACCAGAGAGCCAGCAGACGCCCTAGTCACATTCTTTCCAGCACAGGGAAGGCTTGCAGAGGGAATGAAGGCTGAGCTGCTCTCATCTGTTTAGATGGTGGTGGCCTTTGAGCAGAGGCAGAAGGCTGATGGGGTTCTGTCCTCTTTTCAAGTCCCTCTTGATGCTCCACTGGGGGGTTTAGTTGTCTTGCTTTGCAGAACATGGATGTTGAGAACCTTCACCAGATGTCCTGAGTTTGTACCAGGATCAGCAGAAGTAGCAATGGGGACCCAGGGATAAACCCACAGTCCATAAGTTCAAGATGGCCTCAATGCCACTGGAAAGATAGAGGTTTAAAAAACACGTGACAGCATGGGCAAGACAACAGGCAGGGCTGTATCACTGTAAGGACACACTGACCCACTCCAGTAGGGACCTGTGCATATTTAAGTGGCAGAGATCTGTTGGGCCATTATGACAAATTTCCAGCAGGTGGCAGTCAAGGGTCTTGAGAGAGGAGTGCTTTTTCCTAGCTGTGGGGCATGTGCAAGAACCATGAGCAGAATAGATGAGGAAATCATGAGCTTACTGGCTGGCATGTGTGTGTGCTGGAGGGCAGCAGTGGAAGTGGAAGGGACCAGGGAGGAGACGAACCTGGGATCAGGTGTTGCAGGTGTTTGCCTGATGGACTGGAGGGATGTCAGGAGAGTGTTCTGAGCAGAGGAGGGCTGTGAAGCACTGGCTGTCAGGGCTTGGGGGACAGCCCTATTTGTGGTACTTGTATACCCAATCCTACTGGTAGCTCGAGGTGCTTGGGGACCCTAAAATCAAACAGACAAAAGATTGCATTTGGGGTTATAGGACTTGGCTGGATGGTTGGGATCTCACAGGGTTTGTGAATCTGGGCACACTGTGAATCAAACAATGCAGTTGATGGAGGAGAGGCCAGAGTTCCAGGCTCAGACAGCCACAGAGGGTGGATGGAGACTCAGAGGTCTAATGAAGAATTACAAAATAGTCTAGGCACGGGTGTGGGAGTGGCCTACATTCCACCAACAGGTAAGCAGCCACCCACACTGAAGGCAGAGCAAACACAATGGTCCTAATAGAAGCAACTGCGTGGACATCAAATCAAGTAGATGACAGGTTTGATGAAAAGGACCTCAGAGTGACATGGAGCCTCAAGAACCACCAACTCCCCTTAAAACATCCATGAACCATCTAAAACAAGCAATGATACTACTTAGTGCTTTTATGTTCCAGCCAGCAGTGGTTAAAGGCGTGCTGATGGGAGATGATGGTTAGTTTTCAAATCCTGACTCCACCAGGCATTCAAATCTTAGGTCCAACATGCACCAGCAGTGTGACATTGGGCACAGCACCCAGCCTCTGACCAGTACAGTAAGAATGATAACATTACCAGCCTCAAGTGATGGTGGACAGTGAGACATAACAGTGTTTAGCATGGCAACTAGCATATGATAAGCCCTCTGTAAGTGGGAACTGTTATAATTTTATCATTAACCATCACAACAGCTTTATAAGATAGCTAATGTTATTGCTCCTGTTTTACTGATGAGGAAACGAAGCCTGAAAGGAGAAGGAACTTTACCAGGACTGATGATTTTCTGGGATTTTGAAGATTTAAGCCCAGGTCAGTCCTAAATAAAACCATACTTTTCCACTATATGGCCAACTCTAGGGTTTTCAAACTTCTTCAAACCAGTGCTTGCCAAAGGTCTGCCCTGGGAACACTAATTCCCTGGGAACACTAATTCCCTGGGAATTAATGACAGGCGGGCTGGGAAGAAGCAGAGGCCTAAGTGCGAGGAAAGCTGGATTAAATAGGTTCCTTTTCTGCAGGGCTTCTTGGACTTTTAAAAATGACTCGTGGAGTGGGACATCCAGGGATGGTGGAGTCTCTCATTCCCCAAGTATAAGCATACACAGCATTTTCTAATCTAATGGCCAAGGGATCCATGTGGCACACTGGAGAGGAACTCCACTGTACAAAATCATTCAGGATTAGTCTTCTCTTCTGGGAGCCTGCCTGCCTCTCCCTGCTGATGTCTTCACCAGAAGGTTCTATTTATCAGTCTCTTGGCTCCTCTGAAGCAGCCCAAGCTCTGAGGTTCCTGTCCCACTTTTCTCATGAAGAGTCTCTGCCTGATGTTTGCTCTTGGGTCAGGTGTCGCCCCTGCCTCTCGGCACTTTATATACTCAGCGCATTCCCCAGGCATCAGAACCAGGACGCGTCTCTAAGAGTCTTCCCTCCAGCCTGGGCCCTGGGGTTTGTCTGCATTACCTGGAGGAGGACAATGGATCAGAAGCTTCAAAGAGAGATCCCAGATGTGGGCTCTCCCTGAGCAGGGTCAGGCCTTGCTCTTCTGAACCCCAGCGCCCAGCCCAGGGCCTGGCATGAGGAGACATACACATTTCTGTATCTGCCACATTCCTCCTGCCCTGCCACCTCGGCAGAAAGGAGCCACACCAGGCAACACTCTCTTCCTGAGTCTCAGCTTTGTCATGCCCCTTCATCCATACAGGACACAAGAACAAGCCTGTCTGACACCAGAAAGGATCGACATGGCATACTCTAGGTACTGCTAATTGAAGACATATAAGCCTGACCCTGTTTTCTATTGGTTTTTGCTTTTAAATGCTAGAGTAAGAAAAGACAACCTAGTCCTAAGACTCTTGGAATAACACTTTTTGCCAAAAAAAAATTATTGCTTCAAGTTGAAGAAAATCATGGAGAACACCTGCATTTTGTTCTAAAGGAAACAGAAGAATGCACTGCTGTCGTTCAGTGGCAAAGGGGAGATGCTGGTATGAGGAAGAGCAGGTCAGGAAGGGCCCCTGAAGTGTGCTCTATGTTTCTGGCTGGGAGCTGCTGACGGGCTGGGGCAGGCAGCAGGGAGTGGACCAGGGAGGGCCAAGATTTAGAAGAAAAGGCACATACCTTCCTGGAGAATATGGAGGAAAGCAGGAAAAATGTTCAGCAGTGGAGAAAAGGGATACTGAGGGGTCTCGTCTGGCATGGCCTTCACCTTTAGGTCAACTACAAAAAAGGGACAGGCCCTGAGGACAGGCCAGGAAGAAGTGCTGGGGGGCACTGCAGAGCAGCAGGGTCTCAGGTGAGGCCAGGCACAGGTATGAATCCAGGGCTGGATGCTCAGGGGTGTGGCCTTCCTGGCACCAGTGGATTCTCCCCCAGAACCGGAACAGCAGGGGGCATTATGGACAAAAGAGTGAGAGGACTCTAGTACATGAGGAGCAGTGGGATGGGCTGGAGGCAGCGTGCTCCGAGCTGGGTTCCAATCCCAGCTCTGCCACTTAATGGCTGTGTGTCCTGGGCAAGTCAGGTGACCTCTAGGAGCTGCAGTTTCCTCTCCCTTCATGGGTTGTTGGGAAGACTGAATGATGAAAAGTGCTTGGCATGTTTAGCCAAGCACGGTCACTAAATGGATGCTCCCGTGCTGGTGAAAAAGGGGAGGCAGGAAGCTGTGGGAGAGTTGATGCCAAAGATGCAAATCCAGATTTGAAACTTAGGGAGGAAGCAGCTCACAGATGATGAGAACAGTGGGTACACAGGGGGCATGAGGAACTTCAAACTGAAGAGCTGAAGGGACAGGTTGGAGAGAGGAGTTGGGGAGCAGGGCTGAAGGACATCCCTGAAGCAATGAGGACTCATAACAATTTGAAAGGTGAATGAGCAGTCAATCCAACCACCTTGTTTTACTAAGAGAGAGAGAGAGAGATCCTTTTGGAAAGCTTGGACTAGGATAATGAGGAAGTTACGTCAGCGATGATGAATAACAGAATTTTGGAGTTGCTCAGGGAGATGAAATGGAGAAAGCAAAGGACAGTGATTTCCCTACAGAAAGGGAGCCCACAGGAGGGGACGCTGCCAGGTGCTGCCAGTGTGGTGCTGCACCACCAGAGTGGAAGGGGGCTCTGGGGCGACACAGCCTCACAGGGCTAAGCAATACTGGGGGCACCTCATGTCCCACCACCCCCAAGTTTTAAAGCAAACCAGTGCCAGGTCTGTGGTGAAAGGATTGGTAATTTGAGTAAATTTCCAGCACAAACTGCATGTGGCAGCCAAATTTCAATTTGAAACGATTTTGTAATAATGAAGACACTGTTAGCGTGCTGGCCCACGATCACTCATTAATCTCTTAACAAATATTTGCTGAGGGCAACCAAGTGCCAGGCACTGTTCTCCACGGCTGCACTGGGGATGGGGTGGGGGGACAAAAGTCCTTGTCCTCATTTGGTACACATGCTGGTGAGGATGGCAAGCCAAGGCAATAAGCAAGTAATGGTGCTGGGTGCCAGGGACAAGGGCCACCAGGAAGGTCCTGAGGTAGCAAGGTGTGAGAGTGTGGGAGGGAGATGCAGGCATATGCAGGCAGATGACAGTGGGGCAGAGGCCCAGGACATCAACTGGGCGAGAGGAGAGAGCTAGAGCAGGCGGAAGCAGTCACAGAGCCAGGAAGGGCCTGGCAGCGCCCAGTGAGGACTAGACATGGACTCTGAGTGGAGTACTTGGTCTCACTTAGGTTTTAAGTCTGACTGCTTCTGTGGTGAGAGGAAACAGTGAGTGTGTGTGTGTGTGTGTGTGTGTGTACACATAAGGGTTAAATAGAGCAGGATACAACTACCACAGCCAAGGATGAGATGACACAGCTCAGTCTCAGCACCAGGGGGGGAAGGGGCTGTGCTGATGGAGAGATGCTGGCGTAAGGAGTCAGGCTGAGCAGCCCTGGTGGGCTGAGGGAACAACCATAGGGATTTCCTGACTGTCTAGACAGGGGGGTGACACCCTGTCTATGAACTGCACAAAGGCCTGTGGGAGTGAAAAATCCACCCACTCGCTAGGAGCAAGCCCACGTGATGGCTGGAGGAAGAGGGGCCTTTTTGTCCTCACCATCCAAGCAGGAGCTCCTGGTTTGGGATGCACTATGTGGAGACAGCTGTGAGAAGTCTGAGTTACATTACAGACTACACTGTTGCTGAGCGGAGGTGCAACAGGAGACACCTGTCCATTTGCAATTGCAGAACATGGATCACCTCCCACTTACTGAGCAACAAACGGGTGCCCAGGACTGTGCTAGCCGAGACATATCTCATTCCATCCTTAAATGGCCTTCTGGGAAACGCACTGTTATTGACTCTGAGTAGAAGATGACATGAAGTCAGGGAGGTGAAGCAACTTGTCTAAGACGGCACAGCTGGGAGCGAGTGGAACAGGGTTTGGAATTCAGATAGGCCTCACTCCAGAGCAGGGACTCTACACATGCTTTGTTGCTTCAGTGACTCAGCAAATAAAAGAAAAACTCTGTCCCAGTGGGACAAAGAAGGCAGAGCAGGCTCACACCCATCCCTCCTGCCCACGGTACCAGGCTGCCAAAACCAGCAGAAAGCACATGAATGAGCCAGAGCACTGGGGATATGGCAGGTGTGTTTAAGGAAATAACTTAAAGATTAACCAGATGATGCTGTTTCCACCCTGAACTACTAAAACCCTTCAATGGACTTGGCCTGCCCTGGCAAGCACAGTGTGAGCAAGACAATTCACCTTGTGATGAGTGTCAGGGTTTTCCTGTGGCCCAGGTTGAAGATACTGGTCTGAGTGTGTCCTGACCCCAGAAGCAGCTCTACAGGTTCCTTTAACTAAAATGGAAATGGCTTTCCTTTCACATGTCTCATTCCTACATAAGGAATAATAATAATAAAAACATCGGTGATTTTGCTTCATTTTTCTGAGCTTTGATTACTGCAGGCAAGTGTTACAGGCCTTAGGATCTGAACAAACCTGAGTTGTACAGCTTGAGATAATTCTTTTCTGAAAAAATATCCAGTGCAGGGTTACAACAAAAATAACACAGAAACTGTAGCAGCAGAAATCACACGCCTGGCTTTTATTTTGTGCAAGTGAGGGATGTTTCATTTAATTCTCAAAGAATTAATTCTGAGAGATCAGGGAACCACATGCAATTGCTCAGCACAGAAGAGGGAGAGGCAGGGTTGAAATCTAAGTTTGCTGGACTTCAGAGCGCTGTTCAGGTGAAGGAGAGCCGTATTTTCTGCATGAAAACAAACTCCAATCAAACCCAGACCCAAACCTCCCACGAAGCAATACAAGGCAAATGCCTCAGTGGAACACGAGCAGAGAATGTGAATAGGAAATCACAAAAAGATGAAACACAAAGATGAAGAAGTATATGACACCAAGTTCAACCTCATCATGATCAAAATGTAATAATGAAGCCAGGCGTGGTGGTACATGCCTGTAATCCTGGTAGCTCGGGAGGCTGAGTTCAAAGCCAGCCTCAGCAATGGCAAGGCGCTAAGCAACTCAGTGAGACCCTGTCTCTACATAAAACACAAAATAGGGCTGGGGATGTGGCTCAGTGGTTGAGTGCCCCTGAGTTCAATCCCCAGTACTTCCAAATAATAATAATATTAATGATAACAACAACAACAACAACAATAATGAGATGTACTTTCAGTGCTGATATTAGGAAAGATTACATTTAAAGATTAAAATCAGTATTTGTGAAGGCATAGTAAAAGGGAAGGTCAATCCACTGTGAATCAGAAAATAAACTGGTACAAACTTTTTGAAAGACATTTGGCATTATCTATTAAAAGATTTTAAAATGTTTATCCTTTTTATCAGGTAATTTCACGTGTAATTAAGCTAAATATTATGTCAAAGTTACCAAATGTCCCACAGTATTTATTTAATAGCTATCTATCTATCTGTATCTACCTATATAGGCAAAATATTTATATCAATGAATATATAGGAATTTTCTCATAGCACTATAATAGGGGATAATCAAAAACATCTAAATATTCCCCCAGAGAGGATTTATAAATAAATTACAGGTATATTAAGATGAAATATTATGCAACCATTCAAATTATACTTAAGAATATATGACAACATGGGAGATACTCCTGCAAAACAAAAAAGGTGAAAAAGGTGAAAAAGGACACAAAATTATGGATACAATATTCCTGACCTCATTATGTATCTACATAAAAAAGATAAAGAGAAAATTCACCAGAATACTAAGATTACTGTCTCCAACTGGTGTGAAGGGTCACTGTTGTTTTATTACCATGCCTCAATTTTCCATGTTTTTCAAAAGTGAATAGGAGTTACTTATATAATAAAATTTAACAAAAACAAAAAGGACTATAAGGAAGTAAACCAAAATGTTAACAGTAGCTGTCTTTGGGGCTGAGACAATGAGTATTGATTTTCATCTTTTCATTTTTCTATTCATTTCAAACTTTCTCTAACGAGCCTGTATTACTTTTGGACTCAGCAGAACTATAAGCCTTTCTATTAAGTATTGGAATTTGTTGTAACCATATCAACATCATATAAAAGACAACTAGTTTTAAGACATGAATAACAGAACAGGGAAATCTTTAAACGCCAGCTATACTAGACCAAGCCCTTCAGAAATTTCTAATACAAGAGAAGCATTGAGGGACTCCAGACTGACTGCATACACATTACCATCAAAGCCACATTTCACAACTGGTGCCGGACCTTCGTGTCTATTCACAACACGTGTTGGACCTTAGGTGCTGTGATGGGTTCTGAATGACTGGCTGCACAAGATGACCATGCAAGGGGAGACAAACACTGCTGCTTGGTGCAGGCATGCTGACAGAAAGCCCCCCCAGCGACAGCTGCTCCCTCATGGGGACCCTTCTGGATGCCAGGCCCCCTGGTCCTCCTGGAGAGTCACTGGCATCTCGTGGACAGGTGGAGGCCCACGCATGGAGCAGAAAGCCTATGGGACGGCCACTTCAGCCCCCAGCTTTGGCCTTTGAGTTGGTGGGGGGTCCCTCAGAAGCCCATTGCTGCCTGGTTTTCAGGCCTGATTACAGCTTTCAGAGCCAAACTTGACTCAGGCCAAGTTTCAGATAAAACAGCCAAAGCAAATTTAGGAAAGGGCAGGGAACTGAGCTGGTTCAGTATCCTCTCTGAAAAAAATCTACACATGGATGTTTTAAAAATATATGTATGCACAGGTGGGGTGATGAAAAGAGCAAAGGGCAAAGATGAAAAGGCTGAGGATGAACCTGTTTTGGACTCTAGGTTTGCATTTTCTAAAAGGGATAGGGAACAGCAGAACACCTTATTTTTCTGACAATCAATAGATGCAGTTAAAAATTCTGACTTCTACTACATATCCTTATGTAAAAGGATATCACTAAGGGAAATGAAACCATTTCTTTTTATTTCAAGTCTGACTTAAGTTTCCTTCAGCTAATTTATAAGCTATGCACATGTACACACACACACCCTCCCCATGCTTTCAAAAGATGCAATATGAATATTTTTAACATGCCTTTTGCTCTCTTAAAATGAAATCTGTCAATAATATAACTTGCTAACACTTATAACTTCAAAACCAATCAGTATAATGCCCTAACTGTAATACAAAGAAGAAATGAATTAAAGTTGGTTAAAATAAGATAATATATAAATGTTGGGGCACTGTCCACCAAAGGGCATTATTAATGACACAATAAAATACTGTACTTTTTCACAACAAATAGATACTCATATACTTGGTAGTTATATTCCTGGAAAATTTAGTATATAACAAAACATGCAAAAACTGTTTATGTGTAAAATAGTCAAATTTCAGGCTGAGATCACTACAAACAGGATTTGCCTACATGAATGTCAACTGAACATTAGGCAGTCATGTAGATGGAAAATCCTTTGTTCTCCAAGCATTACGTCTACTAGCATCCTTATCCTTTCCTGTACAGAAGTCCTGTCTGGGTCATTGTAACAATCACCTACACACATTTTAAAGATGTCCTGTAGAGGGCGCTATGTACTCACTCAGAACCAGTAGCCTTAGTCCGCCTTCTACAGGCAAAAAGGCAGAGAGGTTAAGATATTTACCCAAAGCTTTAGAGTGTATCAGTGGCAGGCAGGAATAGAAAGGAAAAGGAATAGTGGAGAAAGAAGGAAATTGCTATGCTAATGTTGATGTTTGTCACCGCCAGACATTGTGCCAGGTGCTTTCTGTTACACCCATGCAGGGTCTCACCTAATCTTTCTATCAACTTTGTGGGTTAGTGCTATTATTACCCCCATTTTTTTCAGATAAAGACAACATTTCAGGGAGGTTAGGTCACTGCTCAGGGCCCCATTTTGGTAATGATAGAGGCAGATTTTATCCAGTGCTTTTTCTATTGCTTCAAGCTGATTTTTCTCCAAGTGTCTGGGCCCACACTTCAGGGACCAGGTCCCTCATTGTACTGCTGGAGTTTCTAGAAAATAGTGACTGGGGTGTATGATCTCTGAAAAGCAACTCACAAAGAGAAAGATGGTTCAATCCCAGCTTATCAGTCCCCTGGCCCATGCATCCCTGATTTGGAAGAAGTCACGGGTCATCTTTCCCTATTCTCCAGGGGGCCTGGCCAGAGCCAGCACATTTGGCATCTACATCCCAGCTTTGGAGGGCAGGTATTCATCACATCCTTCTGCCCATTATGACTGGGGTGATTCTGTGAGACTGAATATTGCATTTAGTATTTGAAGAAGCAATCTGTTTTGCGATTCATAGGCATCTCTTTCCCTCTACTTTTAGGCCATAAAGCCATGACTAGAAGCTTTAAGAAGTCTATTGCATCAGGCGTCTTGTTCAGGAAAAGAAAATATTAATAACTCATATTTGTCACTTTGATCTAATCCCCCACTTCAGGAGCCCATTTGATGGTTATAGTGCAGAGGCCTCTGCCCTGTAGTCCATTCTGTTAAAATAAACTCTCAAGAGGTTTCATGGAAAATGGTTCAACTCAGGCTCCTGTCAAATGATTCTTGCAAAATAAGTTAAAGCAGGGCCAGCTCAAGCCTGGTGCAGCATGGGCTTATTTTTAGCACTACGCAGAAAAGGTTATGACATATTCAAACACCAGAATGAAGAGCACAGCTCTGGAGTCGCACTGCCTGGGCCCAAGTCTCTGCTCCTGCCTGTGTGGCTCCTGACGAGCTCCTGTTCCTTCCTTGGGGTCCTGACTCATAAAGTGAGAATCATGACAGCAGCCACCTCATAGGGAGGCTCAGAGTAGCAAATAAGACAATCTATGTAAGGAGCTTACCATGGTGCCTGGCACAGGGCAAGCACTCACATAGCAAATGTCCCTTATTAAGATTATATTGATTCCACGTCATGTAAAGAATGACTGGCAGGGACTGGGATTGTGGCTCAGTGGTAGAAAGTTTGCCTAGCATGTGTGAGGCACTGGGCTTGATTCTCAGCACCACATATAAATAAGTGAATAAAATAAAGGTCCATTGACATCTAAAAAAAAAAAACTTAAAAAATGATTGGCAGGACTGGAGAACATAAGCCCCATGGAAGAGATAAAGCAAGCAGAGAAGAGAAAGGGACATGGGTCTAGAAGCACTATTTTCAAACTTCTGAAGTAGAATCATGCCATGCCTACAGACCTTTGCTCTTTGTGACCACAAAGGGCAGAACTAGGTCAACAAGAAAACATGCCAAGAGGCAAGTATAAGGTTAGAACAAAGAAGGATTTTCTTAGAGCCAGAGATGTCCATAAAGGGGGAGCAGGATGGCTGGTGTGCAGGTGCCCAGCTGGGGCTAGGAGGCTGCCTGTGGTGTACCAAGCAGACGGCCTTTTTTCACTGGAGGTTGGCCAGAAGAGGTAACCCCTGATGCCCCTTCCCAGTGGACCATTCTATTGCTTTGATAATGAGAAGAAAAGAAAAGTGCTGATAGCCAGGGTGTGGCTGCTCAACCTGAAGGAGGAAGATGGACTTTGGATCAGTCTTAGCATTCACAACCTTTAGGACTTTTACTTGATGTTCTCAGAACACCATTTATTGAGGGCAGTGTTGGCTCCAGGGACCAGCAATGGCTCAAGGAACCAAAAGCATTTCTTGATCACCTGCTGGGTGCCATGGCAGTAATCCAAAGTGTAAAATGACCAGGCTGGAAACCAGTGGGTCATTCCAGTTCACAGGCAACTCCTCAACCCCTCTCCAGCAAACCATCAGTGTTCTGGCCTTTTACCACCACTTTACTACCAAACCACAGACACAGCCCCTGACCTAGGTCTTGCCAATGTAAGTCTCTTGGGCCAAGCTGCACGCAGAGAATGACACTGGGGCATAGAGAAAAGGCCAGGAGTAAGGGCAGGAGAGAAAGAATCTGCTCCCTAAAAACTGGTTCAGAGGTGGGGTACCAAGCAGGCATTCTCCATCATGAAATGGTGTTACTTGTATAAACTGTGAGAAACAAAAATAAGTTTGAAAATAGAAACTATTTTACTAACAAAAAACATTTGTTGAAACTACAATCCAAGAAAAAAAAATTTAATTCCCAAACTATAGCTCACAAGCTATTTTCCAACTATTTCCTATATACTGCCCTGCTACTTTATACAGTCTCAACTCTGAGAACTCAAAAGTGGCTGTATCAAAAGATTAGAAGGAAAACATGTATGGAGATGGTCTTGGGGATATTCTGTGTATTTATTTAATTATTTGCCATCTGGCTATGCCTGGGGACATGTTTGAGAACAACTGGCCAGACTGGCTAGGATCTCACTGAGGAAGAAGGTGGTCCACCTCTTCTTAGAGAGAATGTACTCAATAATCCAAAGGCCCTAGCTTTTGATCCAAGCTGCTGGATCTGCCACTGTGCCAGTTCCTCCATCCCCACCTCCTACCTCCTCTGCAGTGACAATTCATGTCCCAGCATGTCACTGTCCTTCACTCTGGCTGGCTGTCCATAGCCAAACCCCACTGTTTCTTCCTCTCCTGCAAGCATTTCTCTCCCACTTACTCCTCTCCTGCTGACTGCTACAGACTTAGTTTAGGCCCAGACCAGCCTCCGCCTGGCCTACTCACTCACATTCTCTAAAACCACTGGTCTCCAGCACGGCCAAGAGGCAACTCCACAGTCTATCCTCCCCAGTGAAGGTTTCCTGAGGTCAGTCTGCCCCTCCCAGCCTCAGGAGGAAAATGAGAAAACAAAGCCCCTCTGGCCCAAGGCATTGTGCCTGGGTATAGCCCAGGACAAGAAAGGGATATAGGTTCCACCTCACATGCCAGCTCTAACATGTAGCATTGGCTGCCACGGTCAGAAACAAGGCCATAAGGGTCAGTTATTCTTCCACCTGAGGAGAGTTAGAGGATGGGAAGTGTGGCACTCAGGCCACCCCCATGCTATCCCAGTAAGGGGCAGTGCATTCCATGGGACTCAGGCTGCCTGCCCCTGGCCTGAGCCCTGGTCTTTTCCTCCCTTCTGATTTCGTAGGAAATCCCCTTAACGATCCAGTCCCGGGGCTCATTTCCACTGCCACCCACCACTTGCTGTACCATACCTTCCTTTCCTCCTCCAACTCAGCAACACTTTGTACCTTTTTCCATCAGAGACGTTTATAGCATCTGTAAGGCTTCTCCAAGTGAGCCAGAGATCAACTGATGCCACCTTTGCCTTGGTATCCAACACATGGATTCCGAAATTCTCTACACCCACCCTCCTCGCCATTTAAGGAACCCATAGTTCACATATAACTTGGTCTACTTATGGTATGGCCACTATTGGACCATCTCAGTGTCTGTGTCTTCTGGAACCGTGGACCTCTGAAGTGTAGAAATAAGATCTGTTTAATCCACTGTCTCCCAAGCTTAGCACAGCAGGGCACTGCTAGGAAAAACACAGAGACCACTGCCCCTGTACACCCCACCAGTGACTCCTTGTGAGACCCTGGGCAATATTCCCCTCTCTGAAACTCAGCTTCCCACTTAGAGTAAGGTGAAGTTGAAGCAGAGGGCCTCTGAAGTCTCATCCAGCTCTAACGCACCACAAGAACACAGGCATAATGCACAAATTCACGCCTTTTCCTGACTATGGGGGTAATAACTCAGGGCTGGGCTCAGCGAGACAGCACAATACTGCTCCTCTGGGCTGCACAGACCCGCCATTGCGATGAGTGAGAATCCTAAAGTGGGCATTCACTGCTCTGGGATGCATGTTTGTGCAGCTAAGCATAATGGACAATGAAGAATGATTTTATCTCCCTTTGAGAACATAAGTACACTATTCTATATTTATACCTTCCATCTCCCAATTTAGATGGGAAGAACTTTTTCTGATCAGCCCTTACTTGCCAATGATTTTGTTCTACATCTAAATGAAGAATAGGAGTCATATAAGTTCGCAGATTGAATGGATGGCTGATTTACAAAGCCCTTAAAATGTGGCTGCAGGCCGACGTTGGCAACCCCATAATTAGATATGGCATGCTCTGCAATGATGTATTTTTTACTGTTTTTTAATAACTCAGTCCTCCTTCTGGGATGAGGGGAAAAATGGAATTTGTTAAAAATAAATCGGGATTTAGTGGCTTTTCAGCCTTCTGCCGCTTGTTGCTCAAAATATTCTATAAATAAGAGAAGCCCTGCCCTATAGTGCACTGTAAACACCCACAGACACTCAGAGCCAAATTCTTCCAATTATGACCCTGTGCTTGTTGCCAAGCTACTGCAAGGACCTACTTGAAAGGCAGCCATCTAGGCCACTTCCTGATTAAGCTGCCCTGTAGCAAGAAACCAAGGCCTGCTGCTTTGGCATCATATCTAGTCTCAAATAATTGTCCCATGTTCTTGAAATTAAGCCCTTTCCTTGTGATAGAATTACAATTCAGAGGTTAGTGAAAAACTAATCACTCTGCCCATCCATCCATCTGTCTGGGTCATGTGCGTGTTTAAGATCTCGGGCTGTCACATGTTGGACTAAAATCTGGTAGAAGTGCATTCATGACCAGCTTCTCTAATTGTGTTGCACGAATCAAGGTCAAACAAAAGTAGGTCAAATATCAACATGACAGGTGAGTTGGATGCAGCCTGCCCTTCTAAACAGCTTCCACATGAAAGAGTTTGGGTTACCGCTGCTCAAAGCAGCAGGCTGAAATGGCTGTTTAAAAGTCCTTACCACACCTCAAGAGGGGAAAGGTGGTTGGCATTGGGTATCGGGTTTACAGCACTTAGAATCAAATGCCAGTGCACGAGTTGGGACTGCCCATCCACCCAGCTTTTGTGTGGCCTCAACAAACCCTTAAAGAACTGCACACAGACAATCAGGAGATTGCAGTGCGCCACATTCGTGCTGAGAAATCACTTCCAGCTCCTTAGTAACCAGAACGCTCAAAGCAGCATTGAGCAAAATGGGCCCTGGCTAGAAACAAATCACAATCCCTCCCAACAGGAGGCTCTTCATTCACTGTTGGCTCACTGGGCCAGTAGTCCAAGAGGAACACTCAAGATCTTCACAGGCCCCGGGACATGGTACCCACCCCAGGAACTTAACTCTGAATAGGAAGCCCCTTTGAGAATAAGTACTCCCCGAAAGAGAACTGATGTGTATTATGGAGTCAGACTTACCAAATTCAAAATCGGGACCAAGATACTTGCTAGCCCATGAGGCCTGGGGACAGCATTTTTAAAAGCAGTAGTCCTAGAATACTTAGGATTGGGAGGGGCATAAAGTACTGATCCTCTTCAGAGTGGTCTCCCCTGGCTGACCAACCTAAAGTGGTGCTTCCTATGACTCCCACATTATCCTTCACTCTAATTCCTTGATTACTGACACGATCTTGTGTACTTGTGTCTGCTCTAATTAGAATGTGAGCAACAGGAGAGCAGAAATTCTGTCTTGTTCTTGACTGTTTCCAGAGCCACTAAAACAGTCTCTGGCTCTTAGCACGTGCTCAGTAGATGCCCATGAAGAAACGCATCCATACCAGACCTCTGAAAGAGCAAGTATAGCCCATGCTCCCTCCGCCTTCACTGCAATCCATGAGGTGAAACTATTGGAACTCCCATCCTATGAGAAACATCAGGGCTCAGCAAGGGCACCTAATAACTGATGAAGCTGGAATTCAAACCTGGCTTTGTAATGAGCATCTATTGCTTTTATAATCCAGAAAAGGCAAAGAAGAAAAGCTTTGGAGGAAAATTTGTTCATCATAAAGAGCTTTGTAGTCAGATACAGTGGCACATACCTGTAATCCCAGCAATTCAGAAGTCTGAGGCAGGAGGATAATAAGTTCAAGGCCAGCCTCAGCAACTTAGTAAGGCCCTGAGCAACTTAGCTATTTCAAAATAAAAAATAAAAAGGGTTGGGGATGTGGCTCAGTGGTAAAGCATCCCTGGGCTCAACCCCTAGTACCAAAGAAATAAATAGCTTTTTAGCAAATGATCTAATATACAACATATTCAGTTTCTACAATAAAAATCCAGCGCCATCTCCTATGGAAAGCACGGCACCATAGCCACAGCAGGAGAAGGGATTCTGGGGCCTTCTTCCATAGGCAATAACATTTTTTTTATTGCTTTCATTGTTAGAAAAAGCAGGCTTATTCCATGGTTGACTGGAAAGTTTCCAAGGAGAGGCCTATGAACAGGTTTGAGATTGAGGAATTAAGGTGCTTGAAATCTGTCTTCTTCCAAACCCATATCTTGAAAAGAAGGAAGGAAGGAAGGAAAAAAGGAAGGGAGGGAGCTGGACATGGTGGTACACACCTGTAATCCCAGCATCTTGGGAGACTGAGGCAGGAGGATTGCAAGTTCAAAAGCAACCTCAGCAACTTGGCAAGGCCCTAGGCAATTTAGCAACACCCTGTCTCAAAAAACAAACAAACAAAAAAGGACTGGGGGTGCTGGGGTTGTAGCTCAGGGGTAAAGCACTCACCTAGCACATGTGAGGCACTGGGTTCAATCCTCAGCACATTAAAGAAAAAAAAAAAGGACTGAGGATGTGGTTAAGCATCCTTGGGTTCAATTCCTTGTATAAAATAAAAGAGAGAGAGAGAGAAGAGAGAAACAGTATACTTTTTAAAATTAAGATTTCAAGCCTAGCACGGTGGTGCAAGCCTGTAATCCCAGCACTTAGGGAGATTGAGACAGGAGAATCGCGAGTTCAAAGCCAACCTCAGCAACAGCGAGGCGCTAAGCAACTGAGTGAGACCCTGTCTCTATGTAAAACACAAAATAGAGCTGGGGATGTGGCTCATTGGTCGAGTGCCCCTGAATTCAATCTTCAGTACCAAAAAAAAAAAAAATTAAGATTTCAAAAATGTGTAAATTAGAAAGCAGAGATTTACATTTACCTGAATTGAGAACATTAAATTCTGTAGAAGCTAAGTTTATCCCCTTTATAATCTATAAATTCCAATAACAGTCCTATCAGTCTGATGTTTGGGGCCAAAAAACTCTACCCCATCTATCTGGTAGCTATGGCTTGAGTTTATGTGCGAGTCAGCAGGTGCATCTCATCCAAATGGCCAGCGAAGTTCTACTGTGTGAATACATTTCTCAGATATGACAAATAAATGCAAATGGTAAATATTATCAAACAGGTATTTCCAAATGCTACCAGGATGCCTGACAGCCCTCAGCTACCAGCATCCTGCAGAAATGAGAAGTACTGCATGATTGTGAGTGAGCAGCATAAGGACGAAAGGGCACATAAACTAACCTTTGGGACAAGAAATTTCCAACTAGGATCCCTGTGGGAATTTTAGGTAAATGTTTCATGACAAGGATTGGGCTTGTGAGTATTTGTCATGTGCATTTTTTTCTAAGGAGAAGGCTGTAAATTTCACCAGATTCACAGAGATCTGTGACCCCCAAAGACTAGAAGCACCTACCAACCCTTTTGGCTGCTGCTCCTGTTTTATTTAGGGTGATACAAATGGCTACACAGGAAGACCCCTGGCTTTGACAGTAAACAAGTTCATGTTGACAGTCAGGGAAAACTGTCAAAGCTCTTGCTCAGATAGTCCAGCCACTCGAAACTGCTCAGCCAGAGAATGAAAAGAGGTAATTGGCTAAAGAGAACTGAGAAACTGCTGAGCCTTAGCTTGAGAGGGACAAATGGCATAATCAGAAAAGAACAGGGAACCAACTTAGGGACCAGAGGGTCTTGGGCAAGATGAACTTGGGCACAACAGGACAGGAAAAAGAATACAAGCTTTGGAACTAGGCAGAGCTCCACCTAAATCCTAGTCCACGTGGCCCCAGGGACAGTGATAATGATGATAACCACAATGACAATGACAACTGTATCTGCAATACGCTGTTATTTACTGACAGCATGATGTCTAACACACAGTAATCAAGTACTTATGTACTTACAAAATAGCATATGTTATTTCATTTAATTTTCGTAGCAGCTCTATGAACCCTCTCTATATTATCTCCACTTCCTAGATCTGGAAAAAGAAAGTTAAAGAGTTTAAGTGGCATTTCCAAGGACCACAGCTAGTTGGGATTCAACGTGGGTGTGCTCGGCTCTAAGTCCATACTGTTAACTACTAAGCTCCACTCCATTGCCCACCCTCAGCTTCCTCATCTGTTTTAAAAAAAAAAAAGTAATCCTCACTGCTGCAGACTGGTAGGGACTAGACAGAACACATGTGAAGGGTGCCCAGCACACAGGAAGCTCTCCAATAAAGCTGCCCCTGTTTTTCCTACATCACAGAGACCTCTGCAAGGGAGAGGAGAGGTGGGAGGTGAGCATCTGCTGTACAGACAGTACAGCGTTTCACTTCACAGGACTCAGGAAATACCATCAGCATTTGCACCAAGGCTCAAGAAACTGGGATGACAAACCCTCCATTAGGGACACAAAGGGACATTTCAGCAAGATGGGTAAGAACGTATTTACTCAGAGGCAAAAAGATTTTCAACAATATTTGGAAAGGATCGAATTGTCAGAAGGAGAACAATTCAAGTCCAGAAAGAAAGTCTCAAAAAGCAGTGCCAGAGATCAAGGCCACTCCTAGGCCAAGAGTATGTGCACACTGGTGGCCTGACTGCCTGGGACTGCTGGGGGCAAGGCCTTGCTCCTGTGCATATTAAGAGAGGGAGATGTTGAATCCTTGGTTATCAGTGAGCCTGGCCCGGAACTCGGGCAGAGGCTATGCATTCTAAAAAAGAGAACAGAAAGCAGGGATAATCTGTTAAAGCAAGTCATCTCTGGAGTCAAATATGGAGACATGTAGCCACTGCAAGAAAGAACTAATACTTTCGTGTGTTTGTAATACGTGAAGATCAAGGGGCCTATCTGTAGAAGGAAGAGCCACACTCACTGATAGCACCACCTTGACCCACTCATCTTGAAAGACTGAGTGGGGGAGGCTGCAGGGCAGCTCCCAGTGCTCCTTGCAACGCCAACAGCACTTCACAGAACATGCACCCCAGGACTTAGGTCTGCTTGTGAGAAAAGCACCTCAAGTATGGCCAGCTTAGCCCTCCTGCTATTCTTATAAAGGAATCACAACACCAAGTTATACCAATAGAAATTAAAGATGCTAAAAAAAAAAAAAAAGAAGAAATTAAAGATGCTTAGAGGTCTTTAGGTCCTGTCATCTTTCCCCTCATCTCCCCTGTTGCACAGGCTCAGCATCAATTTCCTGGACCATTTTAACAGCCTCTCAAGTAGTTCTGCTGCCTCGCTCCCACAGACCAGCCCCCGCACTGCCACCAGCTGGCTTTCTAAAATAAAAGTGCTGACCACGTCACTCACCTCCTGAAAGATATCTACTAGATTTGCAATGCCTGTGGAATAAATCCCAAAGTCTTAGTTTACATGCAGGCATGCACAACTCATTCATTTATTCCTCACTCATCTAATGTTTCATGAGCACCATCTGTGTGCCAGGCTCCGTTTCAGGCTCTGGAGTGGTGTGTGCAAAGGATAAGACAAGGTCCCTCCTTGTGGATTTACATCCTAGTGGAGTTAAACAGTAAACAAGAAGACGGGTATATAATATAAAGTCAAGTAGTGATGAGTGTTGATGAAGAAAAATTAAGAAAGGCAAAAGAACAGAGTGATTTCTGGGGTTGGTGACAGACGGATGTTTATTGTAGACCTGTGAGAGACAGCACTTACACAGACCAGAATGGAGTGAGGGTAAGCCAGACAAAGTTGTGCGGGAAAGAGCAATGCAGGCTGAGGAGAGCAAGTGCAAAGGCCGCAGAGCAAGAAAAGGGAGCAGCAAGAAAGACACAGTGGCTGGAGTGGAGCATGCCAAGCAGAAAGCTCTGAGAGACCAGAAAGAGAAGCGAAGGGGCTTGAGGCCACAGCAAGGAGTTTAGAATCTCCTCCAAGGATGCCAGGGAGCACTAGAGAGTTCTGAGGAAGAGAGTGATAAGCACTTCTCTTCTTTTGAAAAGCTGGCTTTGCCTGTTTGGGGAATGACAGCAGTGAGGCCAGAGGGAAGCGGAGAGACCCACGGAGAGCTAGAGGTCAGGACGGGAGTGGAGAGGAGCGGTGGCTTTCGGGGTGTGCTCTGAAGGAAGTGTTGCCAAGAACTGCACTCAGACAATGTGGGAAATGAGAGACGAGCAGAATTAACCATGATGACTACATTTCGGTCTGGGTGGTGTCACATAAGATGGGGAAAACTGTGGAGCAGTAAGGTTGTTTTTTCTTCTGAAGAACAAATTAAGAGTTCTGCTTAGTTATGTTGGGTCTGGATGCCTATTACACCTCACAGTATAGCTGTTGAGTGGGCAGTGGTTTTGTGAGTTGAGGGCTCAGGAAGAAGATTCAGGCTGGAAACAAACGATTTGGGGCTTGTCAGTATATGGGTGACCACCATAATGTGGCAACTTGGGTGCCCCACCGCTTGGCCCCCAATGCAGACATGTATCCAGTGTCACCTTTATCCAGGACTCTGACCTCTGTCCTGTGGTCCCTTCTGCTTGGAATGTTCTTCTTGGACTTCTACAGCTGGCAGAGTCCTCCTCATCTTTTAAGACTTACTCAAAAATCATCTTTTCTCTATAAGGCTCTTCCTGACTCCCTAAGAGATAGCCAGTGTCCTCCTCTCTTCTCTCATAGCAGCCTAGTGCACATCATGGTGATGGCACAGGCCATGTGCCAACTGAGCCACTTACCCCTTTCTTGCCTAGCAGCTCCTGAGGGCAGTGGCTATAAGCCTATTCCCCTGTGTGCCCATATCGCCTAACATGAAGCCTGAGCATGGCCAACATAACTAAATGAATGGAGTCCTCCTCTCTGCAAAGAGGAACGAAAGAAATTACATATGTGCAAACTGACTCACACTGCAGCTGCTGTCTGCAAGGGAAAAAAGGTGAAAAAAAATAAGGCACTGTCACCACTGAGGCACTAATGAAGCTCAATGGGGTAGAATGGCATCTTCCTTGGAGGAGCTGCTTAACAGCAAGAGCATGAAGAATCTAAGAGGTGAGTAGATATCTCAGGGCATGATGAGGTGTCATGAGCTCTGCACCTGATGGAGGTATTTCAGGTTTGAACTGCAGAAACACCCACTGAGTCCAAAACCAACATGCCTGGAGTCAAAGGTAGAGGGAAGGAAGCTGGCATCCTTTCTCATTTAATCCTAAGAGTGATCTAGGAAGCAGGGCCTATCAGCCCTCCCTCACAGATGAAGACAAGGAGTATCGGAGAGAAAGGTGATCTGCCCAAGGTCACAGAGTTGGGAAGTGCAGGATTCAGAGCCAGGTCTGCCAGACACCAACACCTGTATTCTTTCAGCACATTCCAAAGCCTCTCTCCATGACACAGGGTCCTATACAGGTGCAAGATCCTGTGGACCATGGGGCCCCAGACTGCACCATGGAAACATGGTTCTGGAGAGGGGCCGTGATTTGCCCATGGTTACTGAGGTATCACCAGAAGAACAGGCTAAAGCACTGGCTGCATTCTCTTAATGGGCAGAGACAAAGCAAAGCATACCATTTGAATAGTCTAACTTTCTGCTTACAAGTATCTTACAAATAAAAGTGAGAGGAAAGGGAAATAGTAGGTTTTTTTGTTTGTTTTATTTTTTTAACTATGATGCTGTGTGATTCAGGTAACTGGGCAGCCGTCACTGCACCTAGTGGATTACAAAACCACAGATCAAACTAACTGGGTCACGGCAGTTCTCTCATGCACTTACACAAATGTTTGTTGCCCACCTACTATGTGCAGAACACTCAGCAAGGCAGAAAAAGATATGAAAAAGAACTCTGGAATTGAACTGTGGCTTCCTGACTTATTACTGTGTAACAGTATATTAACCTAAGCCTCAGTTTCCTCATCTGTACAAAAGAATGCATGGCCCATTTCACAAAGCTATTCTAATGTCCTGAGGACTAAGTGGGATGACTGGCATGCAGCAAAAATCTAATGGTTGGTAGTTTGTTCATCATTGAGCAAGCAAGGAATTTATGGAAAAAAGAGCTATATCCAAGCTCTTGTAAAATCTTAGTAGGATAAAATAGCATCCTCTGAGGACTTACTGAAGCATAAAGAAATTCTTTAAGAAATTTTTAGTTGCTGAGTATTTTAAGGCGGGGTGGGAGAAGGGAAAAGCAGAGGAGAGGAAAAGGAAAGGGAAAAGAGAAGAGCTGAATTTGAATATATCAGTGTATTGGCAAGAGTCAAATGAAGTTAACATGCACATAAAAAACAATGTTACTGCCGGGTTAAGTGGTGCAGGCCTGTAATCCCAGTGACTCAGGAGGCTGAGGCAGGAGAATTGTGAGTTCAAGGTCAGTCTCAGCAATTTAGTGAGGCACTAAGCAACTCAGCAAGACCCAGTCTCTAAATAAAAAATAAAGAAGGGCTGAGGATGTAACTCAGAGGTTAAGAGCCCCTGGGTTCAATCCCCGGTACAAATAACAACAACGACAAAAAAAAAAAAAAAAATCAGAAAAAAAACAATGTTACTATATCACTAATGGATAGAACTGCCTATTAATTATTTATGGCTTTATTTTCTCTTCCCAACTCTTATTCAATCTTCAATACTACTACCACCCCCTTTGCTCAATAATCTTTTCCACTCTACCCTATCTAGAAGACTAATATTTTTCTACTAATCAATCTCTATTATTGTACACACTATACTGTCTCTGCCTTTTGGGCTTTCCCTACCAAATATTGAGCTCCTGAGAACATGAATTGTGTACTCAAGGGGTAGCTTTCCTTTCACCCCAAGACGCCTTGCCAGTAGCTACCAGCTTGGAGAATCCCCAGAGGAGAACCTTCTCTGCACTTCAGGAAGACGAGACAGGACTCACACTATAGAGTGTTAATTCTGTGCTGAACATCTGAAACACACCTTTCATATATTGATACATTCCTCCAACTGCCCCTGTGATGGAAATACTGTCCCTATTTTGTAGAAGAAAACACCGAGGCTCAGAGAGATCAGGTCACCAGCAAAAGAGTCATGCTGCTAGTGAAAATGATGAAGTCAGGATTTGAACCAGGGTCTGACTCCAAATTCCCATGGTTCAAACAAAGCTAAGAGCACCTGGAAGATCTAGGCATCAAACCTACTGCAGTCTCATAAAGAAGGTTAGTGCTGAAGAGCTCTGGTGAAACAAAGGGCAAACACCAGCTCAGAGAAGCAGACAAGAGGTCTCCAGAGACGGTGGAATTCAAAATGTCCCGTGCAGTTAATGATGAAGTGACCATCTCCCAGATATGTTCTTTCTGTGGAAAAGGAGAAAGCCTGGGCCGGGAATTCTTAGCCATGTGAGGTCAGTAAGGGCCTCTGGTCAAGAATTTTCAGATCCTTCCTGAAAGCTTTGAAAACATGAATGTAAATGTTAGCATTTCTAGGAGAAAGCTGCGGACAAAAGTGGCCACAGGAAGTCTGGGAACATCACTTCCCTTTCCTTTCCCCACCCGCTAGCTCAGTAAAGGAGACTTTGTGGTATATTATGGGCAAAAATTTTGTCTCAGCCATAGTGTCACTTGTGAGTCCCTGCTCCCAGGTCTCTTTGTGCCTAAGGTCTGATCCTCCCTGGGCCCTTCCAATGCTGACTCTGCTGAGGTGCTAATGGCTCAGCCCTTGTTGGGAAGGACCAGCCAGGCCTGTGAGGGCAGGAAAATAGAAACCATAATTTGGTTCTTCAAAGTCTACCTGGCACAAATGATATCCGTAGATAATTAATAATTGATTACAGCATTTAAGTAATATTTTTGTCACCTTGCAGGATGATAACCATCACCAATGTAAAGATAGGAAATCATTTAGTTAAATACACCAACTCACATATTTTGAATGTTTTTCTAAGACAAGTAATATCATTTTTAGGGCATATTTGTGAACTTTTAAAACTTTCTTTTTGTGTATGTGTTGAAGCAAAAACTAGATTATCAAAACCACAATAGGATGCTCCTGGGAAGAGCATGAATTGGCACAGTCCTTCTGGAGGATGATTTGGCAATATTGATTCAAATTTTAAATGGCAAATGGCTTAGCCAAAAGTCCCTCTTCTAGTTATCTATACCGTAGAAAATCTTGTGCAAAAAAGTTCATAGGTATGTGCAAAAATTTCTACAGCAGAGATGGCTGTGATGGCAAAAGACCAGAAACAACTTGAGTGTCTACCAATACTGGAATGATTACATAAACTTAAAATACATCTATGACTAGAGTAAAACTGTAGAAAACAATATACCTTCACATATCAATTTGGAAAGATCACTATAATAATTTAAAGCTGTAAAAAGAAAGTTACAGAAAAGGATCACAGATTCCATTTTTATAAAATGAAAGTAAAACCATGTATGTTAGGGGTGAGGGCAGAGGGTGTGTTGGGGAACAGGAGCATGTCCAGAAATACATAAACAACAAAGTCTTGAAAGTGGTAAGCTTCAGGGAATATTTGGAAATGAGGGTCAAAGAAGACTTTCTTGTTTAGTTAACACACTTCAGAGTTGTTTGAATTGTTACAGTATATATGACTGTCATAATGATAAATATAAAAATCAGTTTTTAAAAGCTCATGGAAAAATGACAAATTTTTAAAGACTTCAGTGTTTGCAAGGACTCGCTTGGAGTGAGCCCATGGAAGCTGCTCCGCCTTCCGTGCATGGCAGCAAGCTGCTCTCTGGCTGGAAGGGACACCATCCTGTCTAAGGAAATACCTCAGAAGGAAAAGGTCTGCAGGACTGAGAATCTCACAGCCCTCACCTACTTCCATTTTGCCAAATTTTAACTAATTTAATGAGAGGGTGAAAAAAAATGACTGTCTTTAATTTTTTCAAAATCACATCATAAATCGTTGAATTAAAGCAATTCACTTTGCCCTTAAATAGTGGCAACATTTATATTCTGCATTATCCAACATTTTATGTTGACATAAAAGCCTTGATAAAGACTTTTAAAAAAATTCCTAATGATGAAATCCCACATGGAGGAGAGAAGATAACCCTACTAAATCCAAGAAAGCCTAAAATACTGGGCAACTTGGGTTATCATAAGAATGACAACACGTAAAATAATTTTCCTGTCTGTGGTCAAAGTTGCTAATGACAATAATGTGAAATTGACGCACAGTAGCTAAGGGGCTACAAACTCAATTACCCACAGGCCAAGCCAGCCATGGAAGGCACAGAGAGCCTGTGCAAGGCAGAGGCAGAGGGGACAGACAAGCTCCCTGCAGAGGGAACCACTGTTCAACGTGGTCACAGGAAGACAGACTCAGAGATGCCAGGCTGATCAATTTCCCATGAAGAGCTAGAAACCTGGATTTTTATACAAAACCTACCAATTTTTAAAAGTTTGCCACTAATTCAAAGGTTGTAGAACATACAACACTGAACAAAATACATCTGCAGGCCCCTGTGAGTGGGGCGTTCTCAACCTGGGCCTGAGGGCATCTGCTTTTTCTTAAATAACTAATTTTGTTTTATTTTACTCTTAGAAAGATGGAGTGGGGCAGGGAAATGGTATGGAATGCAGAGAAAAAGAAGAAAGTCAAGCAATTATTCTTAAGAAAATATTTCTAAGATACTTGTGAAAACAATAGTAGCAATCTATGTTACATTCCGAAGAAACTGTTTACACTTATCTACCTGTACCAGGCACACAACTTAGTGTCTTTATTGTGTGTGTGGGAGGGGAGGATGTTCACATTATCTTTATTTGTAAAAGTTAAACACTGGAATCAACCCAAATGTCCAGCAGCAGGTGAGACTATAAGCAAATGGTACCCCACTTTGACAGTAGACTTTTTAGTTCTAGAGTAAAGAGTAACTCAGGCCACTGCTCCCAACTTGCTGACAATGAACCTATAAGAACTTAAAATTATGCATTAAATGTTTATGATAAAAAAAAATCTTTAAATAATAGCATCAACCACTGAAATGCTCCTCTTTGCCAGGTGCTGTCCAGGCATTTGGCACCCTGGATCACCAATGTGGGTCACACAGCCACTGGGAAAGATTCCAACAAAGGCCTGTCTGACAAACCTCCCTCAGAAACAAAAAAAGAAAAACAACAGAGAACTTAGACTCAACATCATAAAATTGGGCTTAGCCATTTTTTCCAAAGCCAAAACAACAAGATATATTTGTGCTAATAATATCTGGACATAATCTGTGATTCACAAAGCTCTTTCCTTGTCTGCCATCTCACTTACTCACCACAGCCTTTTAACTGTGCATCTTGGGCTTTATCTCTTGTCCAGTCTTACATTATTACCAACAATAATACTTTTTAAAACAATAGCAATGATATATGCAGATACTAGGTATTCGGTATTTTCTACATGCCAGGCCCAGTGCTAAGCACATTTTCATTTCTTTCATACAAAACTTAATAAAGGTCACTCCTCCTACCCCATTTGCAAATGAGGCCCCCTGGGGCTTAGAGAGCCTGGTGTCCTGTGCTAGTGTGCGTAGCTGATGTTCTGAAGTGGGTCTGCCTCCAGAACCAAGTGCCCTTTGAGGGAGATGTCACGGGGGCATCTGTGCTATAAGCTGATTTCAGTTTGTTGCTGGCAAATGTCCTTAGGGCCTGGCTAACATCCCTTCCCCCATTGTCCACTTTCCCCACTTGGTCAGAAGCCATTTTTAAGTTTTTATTTTTCCCAATCAAAAACAGGGTGAGTCATTTGGAGCTCAGCCAGGCTGCCCTTAGAGGGCTCTGGTGGCCTGGTGAGGTGCCTTGGGGCTCCTGGCTCCCCCTGCTGCCCAGTCCCTGCCCAGCTGTCTGAAGTTTGGATAGGGGTTTCACATCACTGTGATCTAAACAGTCACAGGGATCTGATAGCCACAATAAGCCAATGAAGAGGTCGCTGAGATACCAAAGTCAAGGGTCAGGTGGAGAGGAAGTGTCCTTGGATTGGGAGAGGAGAAAATATTTATTTAGCCAAGAGCTATGATTTGTCTATTATTCCCAGTGGCACATTAGACCCCTGAGAGAAGGAAATATAGCAGGGTGATAAATTATACAAGTAAAAACATCATGCAAGATAAACACACACACATACATACAAACTGCATCAGGGAGCAGCTGCTCTTAAGGTAATAACTTCTGGTTCTCCCTTACCCCTTCCGTAGAGACCTGAGCCCTGGCTGTCCAGGTACTGCCCGGCCATAGAGACCACAGGCCAGGGCTGGTCTGATCCTGACAGGCTCTGGAAGGACAAGGAAAGCATGCACACAGGTCATTATGACCCGCCATGGTCAGTCATCCTCAGAGTGTGTGAAGGTCCAGTCACCAGAGAAGCAGTTGGCTCCGTCCTGGGAGGCTAAAGGGTCCATTTCCTTATAGAAGGACAACAAGGGATTGCAGGGTAGTGAAAAGGGCAAAGGGAGTGGGCAGAAAGAACAGAGCCCACCATGGCACAAATGTTTCCTTACCACTGTGAGCCCTGATGCAAGAACCAAGTGAGGCTAAGGGTTAATCCTCAGGCACATAGCCAGGAGAGTCCAAGAAGTGGAGGGTCTAGGGTGGCTCTTTTATGGCCATTGCCTGGACTCCCACAGTACAAGGGGTGAGGGTGAGTGGGTAGTTCCCTCAGGCTGTCAGTCAACCCTGTGTAGGGCACCTATCTAGAGTCTTGGGTACTCTTGACTTCCCTGGACTTACAGGGGCTGCCAGCAGGGGGGAAACGTTCTTTAATCTAATAACCACACAAATCAATGCAAATATAGGATGACCTTTCTGATGAGCACTAGGGATGTGCAGGAGGAAGGGCTGCTGGAATGTGTGGCAGACGGTCTGTAGGGTACAAGTGAACAGAGCATGCACCTGGAGGCTGGCACCTGGGACCAGCCCCTGCTTTATCAGAGACTCTGTCGGGTAAGGCCCTCATCTTCTTATATGGTGTCTTTGGGGTAATAATAATAACACTCACCCTGGCCACCACCTACCAAACCCCTAATATGAAGTAGTTAACCACCAAGCACTTTGACAGTGAGCAGTCCGTCAACAGCAGGTAATCATGTGGGAAGGGAAAGCTGAGACCTGGCCTTCCTCTCAGGGAAGTCAAGGGAGGCTCCCACCAAATCAGCTGAGATCTGAGGGGTGAACAGGCACGAGCCAGGCAAACCTGGAGGAAAAAGCTTTCCATGCAGAGGAAACAGCTGTGGGAAATCCCTTGCAAGGGAAGGCAGCATCCGAGAAATTTCCAGGCAAGAAAAGATGGGCTCCTGGTCAGCAGGACCCTCCATGCAAAATGGCAGTCTTTTGGAAGGTCTTCCCAGCTTACCGTAAGCCCCTGAATAAAAGCTGTGTTCTTGGCACAAGTTCTGTGGCAGAAGCAAGAAGTGAGGGAGACAACCAAGATAAAGGCCTCCAATGAAAATGTGAATTTATTTACCACAGATGTGGTGTATGTGCTAGCTCCCATGGGGAATGAGGACACTGACCTGGGATCTCTGGGTCAGAACCCCTTCCTACACATGTTACGCTTTAGTACACATTCACTAAGGACTTTATAAGGTTCCAAAAAAAGATAAAGATGCCCTTGGTGTTCCCCATCTCGGAGGACAACTAGGGATCCTGATCCTCCAGCCCAAACTGCATTCTATGTTGAGGGCAGGGAGGGGGAGCTATCAGATAGAGGTTGACAAGAATCAATATTTTGGCTAATTTAGGAAATCTGGGATTTGTCCAAAACCAAGGCGGTGGACTTCTTCATTCCTGAGAATCTCTTAATGGATTATTTTTCATTTTGAATTGCAATTATTATTCTATCAACAAAGGAACAATAAATAAATAAATAAATTTTTAAAAAGTCAGAGGCAAAGAATATAGAGAAGTGACATTCCAGAGGTCTCAGCATGCTGGGAGACACAACAAGCAGCCAGCACCAAACACAAATGTAGAATTACCTGCCCTGCATTCAAAGCTGTGAAGAGGTTTAGCCCCATCAAACTCAGCGGCCACTAAACCTCCAATTCCAAGTGTATCTGATTGCATTTTAAATCTGTTGTTTGGCTGCACAGACGTTGCTATCCTCACTCTTTCAACAAACACTTCCTGAGCCAGGTGCACTAGGCTGGCACTGGGAACAGAAAGATTGTGTGTGTGTGTGTGTGTGTGTGTGTGTGTGTGTTCTCCATTCTTAAGGAGCTCAGTTTACTGAACATAACAGATAAGAAAATCAACAGCTACAGTGATAACTGCTTTGCACAGAGCCCTGGGTGTTCTGGGAGGCAGGAGGAAGGTCATCTCCAGGTTGTGGGAGGAGTGTCCAGGAGAGCCAGGGGAAAATGGAACTCAGCCACCTAGGAGGAGCAAGCAGGGGTCAGGTGGTTCCCAGGAGAGGACCTAGCACTGGCAAAGCTACCAGAGGTGATGGCTGTTAGTGGCGGGGCTGAGGCTGGAAATATGAGTTAGGGAAAAGTGGAATGAGGAAGGTGGCCAAAAGCCAGATTATAAAAAAGCTCATGGAAAGGGCTTGGCTTTTATTCTGTAAGTACTGGGAGCCCTTGGAGAGTCTTAAACAGAAGAAAGCCATGATGATAGGTGAGTTAGCACCATCATGTTGATAAGAGTGTAGGGTGGAATGAAGGAGGAGAAAGATGGGCAGGATGACCAATGGAGGAGGAACTACTGCAAAAAAAAATAATCAATCCAAATGATGAATGCTAAATAAAGGAGTCAGAGGAGAGAAGAAAAATGAGTTAAAAAATCAGAATATGGGCTCTTCAAGACATAGTAGTCAGTGTAATATGACAGAAGGGGGAAAGGACAAGCCATGGATGACTCCTGAAGTAGAGTCAACTGAAGGGGCACAGACCAGGGCCAGCACCTTAGGGAGCAAGGCACAGGGGCACTTTGGGTAGGGCAGGTGAGGTTCTGACTCTGAGGCAGGCCAGCGAGGCTACAGGGCAGAGAGAGCCATGGATGAGCTCATCCAGGAAAACACCAGGGAGGACCTGACAGGGACCAAGCAAAACCCACAGGTAAGGACAAAGAAGAAAGAACAGGCCAAGCAGGCCTCAGAGGTCAGTGTCTGTGAGGTTGGAGGAGAACCAGAAGACAGCACATCAGGCCACAGAGATGAGGCCTCAGGAGGGAGCCCTGTCTGGAGGGAGCAGCTGGAGAAAAGGAAGAGTTGAGGGCTCAGCTGACAAACCCGTAGTCGCCCCACAGGTCTCCTGTTTCCCCCAACAGGCTCGCTGCTGTCTGGCTTCACTGGTCAGAGAGGCCCTTCCTGACCACCTCCCTGCTGCAGAGGTCTCACTGCTTTCCACTCCACACCCAACTCCACTGCCTCCACATCGGGTAGGCCCGAGGTCACATTACACATTTCATCTATCTAGGATGTCTGCCTCCTGAGGACAGGCCTTGTCCTATGTCACCTCTGCAACTGTGGGACTAAGAGCAGTGCCTGGCATGCAAAGACTGAACACTGAGTCCCAAGTCACTTGGTTCATTAGAAGCAACAAATAATTAGACACTCCATGTCCAATTCTGTTCTAGACACTTGGGATGCAGTTAGAAGACAAAACAGGACATTGCTTCTGAGCTTGGAGATGAGCAGAGAAAAACATCAAGTATTTAAACAAAAAGTACATTGAAATTGCCATAGAGTTAGGGTTGGAACTCTCCTCTAAAGTCTTCTGATGACATTTCCTGTCCAAGCCCATCTGCCACTTTCACCGACTGAAGGACAATTTGATTTCCCAAACTTCTTTCACCCTTTTAAATGACTCTTAGGATGTGGAAACACTCACTACAGCCTCTCAATTTTTAACCTGAAGGGCTCAATCTACCTCAACATAAGTGGGAGGAGAAATTCCAGACTTAGGTGACATAAAAGAGGGAACGGCATAAACCAGGAGTCATTCAGAACTGTGTTCAAATCCCTGTGACCTTGGGCTGCTTATTCAACCTCTTAATGACTTCATTTCCTTATTGCTGAAATGGGAATACTAAATCTCTCATAAGTCACTGTAAAGGGGCAGTTCCAAGATGGTGACCTAGACAGACGCCGCGGTCAGTCTCTACAGAACCGGTGATTGAAGCTGTGGAATTACCATCTCCCAGCCAGCTTCTGGACATCATCCTACAGCTGTCCCTGCAGGAATTCCACTTGCGCGTGTACGCAGAGCCACCAGGCAACAGCATTTGCCACAAGCAGCGCTGGTCACAAGCAGCGTGACTTCAGCAGCAACTGCGGCAGAGCGCCGCTGCCAGCAGCTCTGCTGCGGGCGGTTTGGAGTCCCAGCCCAGGGCCCCACACCGGGCAGGGCCTGCTTCTACACAAGAGGGCATAGGACAGCTCATGGGAACAAACTGAACACCGTGAAAAGACGGCGATTTCACCAGCGGCCTGACCCAAAGTTACACCCTGCTGTGAAACCCACACCCAGGACACCGGCAGGGAAAGCCCAGCAAGCAACGGACGACGCCACCTACTGGAGGTGAAAGGAACCATACCTGTTTATTTACATTGAGACTTTTTTTTTTTACTTTTTTTATTCTTATGTTTTATTTTATCCTTTATCTTTTTCTCCAAATATTTCAATTGCTTGATCTTTTTATTTTATTTCAAAGCTCTTTTTTTCATTTCCTTCTTTCTTTTTCCTTCCCTCTTTTCTCTCTCACTGTTTTCCTACCCTCTAATCCCCAACAGTTGTGAAACCAAGTATTTGTTATACAGTGGGACATGGTAGATTGGGATTTCTGAACTGCATACTAGAGTGGTATTATATAGTTTTATACCTCCCACTTGCATATGTTTTATTTTTCTTGCTATCTTCTCTCCTCACTGTACTCTCTTTTCTTCCTCCTTACCGGTCTTCCCCAACTCTCGGTCGATCTTTCTAGTAATAGCCAACTTCTCTTGGATTCCTTTTACATGCATTCTAAGATCTAATAACCATATCCTCTCTTCCAATTACCCCAACAATCTATCCTACACCCCACCCTCAAGTTTCCCTAGCCCACCAACAGAAACTATAGACCCTTATGCGAACTTATTTGTTTACATAATAGATTGTAAAGGAACCCATAATTGTTGTATATCGTGACTAAACTGTAAATGTATTTGGGAACTATTAGGAACTACTTGGTTTGAAACTATATATTGCTTGTATTGAGATCAATCAATATTGGTCTCCCCTTTAAAAGAGAGGTTTTGAAACCCTGCAGGGAAACTATACCCATATAGGAGTAAAAACTGTAACAACTTAGATCAGCAGAGCTAGAAGGAAAGACACACAATCACCATGAAAAAACAAGGAAAGAAAATGCCTCAAACAAACCAAGATAACAGACTACTAGAATCCATGGTCAGTACAGCAGAAAAAATGACAGAACAAGAATTCAGGATGTACATAATTAAAATGCTCTGTGACATAAAAAATGATGTAAGAGAGGAAGCCCAGTCAGCAAAAGACCATTTCGATAAAGAGATACATAGGCAAATACAGGAAGTAAAAGATCACTTCGATAAAGACATACATAGGCAAATACAGGAAGTAAAAGATCACTTCAATAAGAAGATAGAGAATCTGAAAAGGAACCAGACAGAAATCCTTGAAATGAAAGAAACAATAAACCAAATCGAAAACTCAATGGAAAGCATCACCAACAGATTAGACCACTTGGAAGACAGAACTTCAGATACTGAAGACAAAATATTTAACCTTGAGAATAGAGTTGACCACACAGGAAGACAGTAAGAAGCCATGAACAGAACATCCAATAGCTTTGAGATAACATTAAAAGACCAAACTTAAGAATTATTGGGATAGAAGAAGGCATAGAACTCTAAACCAAAGGAATGAGCAATCTATTCAATGAAATAATATCAGAAAACTTTCCAAATATGAAGAATGAATTGGTTAATCAAATTCAAGAAGCTTACAGGACACCAAATGTTCAAAATCACAACAGATCCACACCAAGGCACATCATAATGAAAATGCCTAACATTCAGATCAAGGAGAGAATCTTTAAAGCCACAAGAGAAAGGAATCAGATTACATATAGGAGGAAGCCAATTAGGATCACTGCAGACTTCTCAACACAGACCCTGAGAGCAAGAAGATCATGGCAAAGCATATACCAAGTGCTAAAGATAGCGGATGCCAACCAAGAATCTTATATCCAGCAAAATTAAGTTTTAGGTTTGATGATGAAATAAAAACCTTCCAAGATAAAGAAAAATTAAAAGAATTCACAGCAAGAAAGCCAGCACTACAGAACATTCTTGGTAAAATATCCCATGAGGAGGAAATGAAAAACAACAATGAAAACCTGCACAGGGAGGAGCTACATTAAAGGCCAATCAAAGGAGAAACCCAGTCAAGTTAAAAACCAAGAATAAACCAAAATGTCTGGAAATACAAACCATGTCTCCATTATAACATTGAATATCAATGGCCTAAACTTAGCAATTAAAAGACACAGACTGGCAGATTAGATTAAAAAAAAGACCCAACAATATGCTGCCTCCAAGAGACTCACCTCATAGAAAGAGACACTCACAGATTGAAGGTGAAAGGATGGAAAAAAATTTATCACTCACATGGACTGCGTAAACAAGCAGGAGTTTCCATCCTCATTTCAGATAAAGTAGACTTCAAACCAAAGTTAGTGAAAAGGGATAAAGAAGGTCATTTCATACTTCTCAAGGGAATCATACATCAACAAGACATAACAATCTTAAATATCTATGCACCAAACAATGGGGCAGCCATGTTTGTCAACAAACCCTTCTCAAATTCAAGAACCAAATAGATCCCAACACAATAGTATTGGGTGACTTTAACACAACTCTCACCACTGGACAGATCTTCCAAACAAAAACTAAACAAAGAATCTACAAGACTTAATAGAA
>CM053399.1:44322259-44412624 GCA_028644305.1 Xerus rutilus
CATATACACAATGGAATATTATTCAGCAATAAAAGAGAATAAAATTATGGCATTTGCAGGCAAATGGATGGAATTGGAGAACATTATGCTAAGTGAAGTAAGCCAATCCCAAAAAACCAAATGCCAAATGTTCTCTCTGATTAGTGGATGATGATACATAAGGGGGGTGGGAATGGGGAACATAGGAGAAATGGAGCAACTCTGGATGCGGCAGAGGGGAGGTGGAGGGAGGGAAAAGGGAATGGGTATAGTAAAGATAGTTGATTGAGATCGTCGTTACTATCCTTGGTGCATGTATGAAGACACAAATGGTATGACTCTATCTGGCTTGCAACCAGAGAAATGGAAAAATTGAGCTCTATATATGTACTATGACTTGAAATGCATTTAAATAAATTATTAAAAAAAATAAGTCATTATAAAGATGAAACAAAATGACAACACACAGAGTACTTAGCACTGTACCTGGTACACAATGAGTGTTTCATCAATGGTGCCATAAGTTAACCTATTCATACCAACAGTTAACTGATGGCTTTTACTGTTAGATATCTAAATGCTATATTCAAAAACTACTTAGAAGCCAAACCACAAAGTGTACACGTCAAATACTCAGAGCACACACTGATATGTAGTTGAATGACTTGATGAATTGTCTCAAATACTCCATGCCTTTAAGACTCTACAAGAAGAAGTTTTATTTCAACTTTATTTCAAACAATGATCCACTCCATTGTTTCCTCCAATTTGTGTAAATGCAGCTATTTACCCAACAGATCACATCTTGTCTCATGGCAAAAGTCCAAATATGGGCCAGATTCCATGGTGCAAGTTGTGGCAGAGTTATGAACACCACACCTTAAAGTGAGCTGAAGAACACAATCACAAGCCCAGTGTACACACAAACTCCAAACATAGCTTGGCTCCAAAGAAGGCAATAAGAACTGGTCACAGCTTGTTCTGCCTGCCTCCAAAGGGAAGAAAAGGTTACTCTGACACGCAAACACTTAAATCTTACATGTCTACCTTCTTTGACTTCCCAAATTTCTATGAGTGGTCTATTTTAGTAATATCTTCATTCTTTATCTCTCAGTGATGTCTAACCCAATGCAAGCTGGCTTCTTCCCCTCTCAAGACATGACAATCCTCAAGGCCATCTGTAAAGACCTTGCCACAAATTCAGCACTTCAGATCCCTTCTCTCTGGTCTTTGTTGTCCCATTCTCTTCCATTCTTGGGACTCTTTTCCTCCATGCCCTCTGGGTCTCTTCCACCCTTTTCCTCTCATCCTGAAGTTATGCACATTCCCTTAGTCTCAGCCTTCTGCTCATCTTGGGGAGAACTTATTTGAAACTATAGCTTTCATTCTCTATATCCAGACTTCACCTTCTCAGTCCAGGCTTCAATCCTGCATTTCTGATTATCTACTGGACATTTCCTATGTATAAATCCTGATACCCTGAATTCAACATATCTAAAACCAGATGCATCAACCACCCCTTTCCAACCACAACATCCACATTTCTGTCAATGATATCATTATGAACCCCCAAATTTAAATTTTCCCCTTCTTTGACTCCTGTTTTTAAAGCCTAAAAAATTGAAAATGCAATTGGTTGCATTTCTTCTATAGGTCACTTGCTCTCATTACTATTAGCCATATGTCTTCACATAGGGATTACTGCTATTGCTTTATAATAGAGCCCCATGCCTCTTGCCCAGCTATTAAGTGAATGTTCCTAAAACATCACTTCAGTTGTTTTACTTCTTTGCTCAGAATAACTTAAATAGGTTCCCACTGCCTTTAGGATAAAGTCTAAGTGCCTTAGCCTGGCACTCAGGGTCTAGAAAGGAGTTGACAAACTATAGCATGCAGGCCAAACCCAGGCCAAACCCAGGCCACCATCTGATTCTCTCGTTTTACTGGAATGAAGTCATACTCATTCATTTATATATCATCTATGGCTGTCTTCTTTCCACCAAAGCAGAGTTGAGTAGCTATAACAGAGACTACATGACCTAGGAAGCCAAAAATATTTAGTGTATGGTTCTTTACAAAAAAAAAAATACTGACTGTGGGCTAGAGTAATCAGATACCAATAGATACTGCCAAAGTCCTTGCCCATGATTCCTTTGAATGAAGCTTTTGCTCCTTTGGGTCTATCTCTGAGCTCACTTTCTTCATGCCTTACACACATGTTCTCAAGCTCTGAAAATTTTATCTCACTCTTCCTTGGATATTTTCCAAATGACTTTTATTTTCAAAACAGAACCAAAGTTCCACCTCTCTATGATGACAACTGTATTTGTCCCTTGCAACTGTGGATTCTTCTTACCTCCAGCCTCCCTCTTTACATCTACCACAGAAATCTACAGCAAGATTCCACATCTCCCATGTATACTTTTGGCCTATTCTATAGGTTTCTCTAGGGTCCAAGCTTGGGAACCTCCACAGAGCGCCTACCTGCCAATGACACCTGCCTTGCCTTTCATGCCAAATAGCAATCCTTGATAGCATAATGTGGTAAGAAGGCATCAAACAAACTTACCAACCAAGGCCTAGGATTCCACATTTGAGTAGTCAAGGTTGGGTCCAAAAGCATACACTCTAGCCAGCACCACCTAAAAGCCAATGAAATCGAGAGTTTAGCTTTTAAAGAAAATATTTAGACATTTTCTTTAAATTCACAATGTGCATTAAGTTTTGAATGACTCTTTTCCTAGGATGCCCATGTTTGTTTCTTTGCCTAGAAAATCCCCACTTATTCTTCAAATCCATTGCATAGTTGTTGCCTAGAAGCCTCCTGGGTGTCCCAGGCAGGCCAGGTAGCCCCTCCTCTCAATTCCCATCGTACTCTCGTAACACATATGGTAAAACATATGGCATAATTTCTTTTTTAGGAATGAGGGTCCCTAGATTGTAGACTTCTCAAGATAAGAGGAATGTTAAATTCAACCCATCCCTTATCCCCACTATCCAGAATACCACAGGCATTTAGATGGTCCTCAATAAATACTTGTTTTTAAAAAATGAGTGGAAAAACAACCTACCCAATCCATTAACACATGCCTGGGTATCTAAGGTTCTGTTAGGCCACAAATTTTCACCACAAAAAGGCATGCATACCTCAATCCTATTGCTTTAAATAGGCAACAGTTTACCAGGAAGTATTAAAAAGATCACTCTAAACACACACCTTTGTAATGACACTCCCCTGGGCAGAAAACTTCAGAGGCTCCCAAAATCTAAGGTTAAATTCCATAGCCGGAATACCAGGCCTGCACCAACTGGCCTGGCCTGACTTTGCAGCCTTAGCTGGCCTGGGTTCCTCAGGGGACCCTACCACCAGATAAGCAGGACTGGTAGTTGGTCTCCAAACACACAGTCCTCCCTCAGCATTCCCTCTAGTTGGATGTCTTCTTCCACTTTTCTCTACATTAATCTCCATCTACAGATGCCATTTATTTCAAACACCATATCCCAGATTAAGTCCAGAGTTGGGGGGGAGGAGAGAAAAGTGCATTTTTCCTCACCAATTTTTTACTGTAGCAAAGTACACATAACATAAAATTTATAATCATAACCATTTTAAGGGTACAGTTTGATAGTATTAAGTACAATTCATATTGTTCTACCACCACCATCATCTATCTCCAGAACTCTTCATGTACAAAATGGAAACTCTATATCCATTAAACAGTAACTCCCTTCCCCCACCAAGTCCCTGGCACCCAATAAATTTTAGTAAAATGAATGAATAAATGAATACATGAATAAACCTGACTCAATTCTCTCCACAGAAGTACTATCTTCTGCAGAACTCTCATGGTACAATCTTCACATTTCACATCTTTCTCAGATTTATTTTGATCAATCCTAAATGGGTTTTTTTGGATTTTTTTTTCACAATTATATTCTCCTTCAGGACAGGAACTATGACTTTAATATTAAGCTTAGGTCCAAAAGCATGCATTTGGCCTGTCCTCCACATTGCTGGATCCATTGGTCATGCCTTAATCCTCACCTTGCAGGTTTTGACACCAGTTCATCGTTCCCTCTTGTGTGGCCACTCTCTTCACTTGGTTTCAAGGATAGCTTTCTCTCTTGGTTTTACACTCACCTCCCTGGCTGTTCCTTCTCATCTCACCTCCTCTTTTGATCGCATCCCTTCACTGTCACTCCCTTGGTGATCTCACCTAGGCTCATGAATTCAAATATCACCTCCCTGCTGATGATCATGCTCACTCAGATTTCTCCCCAAGCCTGGACCTCTCTAAACTTCTGACTTGTATGCCCAGCAGCCAGTACCAAAGTCAGAAGTCAACAAAACAGGAACACTATGTGGCCACATTAGGCACCTCATACGTAACATGTCTGACAGATCCCTGACCCCCCTCCAAACCTGTTCCTCACAGTATCTAGCCCATTTCAGTTTGAAATACCTTTCTTCTCCCAGGTCAAAGATTAGGAATTGTTCCTGTCTCCTCTTTTCCTCACTCCATACCCAATCATCACCCAAACTGGTTTTTACATTCAAAATATGAACATTTCTCACCACCTCCACCACTACCATCCTACTTTTTTGCAACAGCCTCCTAACTTGGGTCCCTGTTTCTACCCTTGGTGTTGTTCCTACCTCTACCCACAGTCTATTCTTAGTAGAGGAGGAAATCTGCTGCAACCTGAGTCACATCGCGCCATTCTTAAATTCCTTAAAAGCCTAAAATAGCACTATAACCCTGGGGAGGCTGTGGGACAGTAGGGTCCCCCAAACAGTATCCTCCTCTCATCCATCCACTTCTCCACTCGAAGTCCTGACAGTATCTCCTTTTTCTGATTTCTCAAAGAATGAAAACTTTTTAAAGGGAGGAACATGCAAGCAGCCAGCCTCCCTTTCCAGTTAGGGTAGCACAGCAAACCAGCAAGCCACATATCTCAAGAAGCAAGAAGGTATATGGAGTCTGCCACCACTAATAACTAGTTTTCAGTGATAAGACTAGCCTTCCAGAGAATATTTATTTACCCTCCTGGTGGTGGTCAGAACCTTCCTTAAGCCCTTCTTATTCCAACTTGTCTGGTCACGAAGTCAGGTTTTCCTAATTGTCTCTAGAACCTTTTCCTCCCTGCCCGCCTCACTGATACTGTGGCTGGAGGTGAAGTGCAAATAGAAATACTCAGGACTAATTAGTTTAGGTCTCAGAACTTTTCCTTGGAGCCCCATTGGCAGCTTCCTAACCTGCCTACCTCCAGTCACTTATTTCCAACCATAACCCTACATAGTGTTTGGAGTGATTTTTTAAAAACCCAACATTGATCAGGTTCCCTACTTTAAATGCTACAAAGAGTTCTTGCATTGCTATAGGATAAATTCGTCAAAATCTATTACAGTAGGCCAAAGTCCTTTTAATCTTTCTGAAATACATATCCTCTACCTTCTTCCTAAAAAGATTGCTTGCCTCAACAGAGATGGGCATACAATCCAACCCACATTAGAATACTTCCCTCCCTGGCAGCAGCCACAGACCCAAAGGATAGGCACATCATCCAAGCAGGGCCAATCAGAGCCTTCCTCTAGAACTAATAGCTAGAAGCAGAGCAAGGTGCTTCCCCTTCACTGGCGTTCAAACTGAGCCTGAAGGCAGCCATGTCTCACTGGTGCCAACATACAAAGAATGAAAGGCAAAAAGGCCAACAGATAACTAGTAGTGTCAATTCCCATGCCCTAAGTCCAGCTTCTTTTGTGAACTCCTATAGCATTCTTCTCAGTGATAGAACCAATAACTACCCACTTATGCCTTGGCTAGAATGCAGGAATTTTTTGTCTTTTTTTTTTCTTTGCTGTATACCTTAAGTTTAGAACAGTTCTCAGTATATTGTAGACAATCATTTATTATTGAATGAATGAATAAATGAATGAAACAATCACATGGGCTCCAAGGTCAGAAAGATCTGATTGAGAGCTGGCTTTGGGATTTACTAGCTGCATGACCTTGGGGTAGTGTCTCTCTATTCCTTTAGGACTCGTTTTCTTTATCTATAAAACTGGGTAAGTAATAGTAGATGGATTGGGAATAATTAAGGTCATGAACATAAATCTCTTTACAGAGTGCCTGGTAACAACCCACCAGACCGGGTTTCAGGCCCTGGCAGGGTCATCCATAGGGTGACATTTCAAAGAAAGGAGCTGAATGGATATTTATGTGCACAAACTATTCCCAGAAGAAAATTGGCCAACACTGAGGTGGTGAGATTCAAGAGCTGCCTCAAAGTTCTCTGTAAATTGCCAATGATCAAAGAAGCACGACGAGAAGTCTGGGCAGGGGTGAGGAGGAGCGTGTGCACAGTCTGCAGAGAAGCACCGCTGCACAGAGAGCACCACCCAAATGACGAGAGACACTTTGTGCCTTTTAAGAAACAATTTTCACAGTGAAGCTCGAGAAGAGAGAGAGGCTTCTTACATCATGAGGACAAGGTAATAAGGCTATAAAAATGGAACTCAAATAAACCACACACAGAGCCCACATGGGCCCAATTTTCCAGGAAAAAGAGCGATTGCCACAGCACTCGGCTGGGGGAAGTCACACTTGTGTCTCAGCACAGAAAACAGTTTTCAAAATCATTAGGCTGCAGAAAAGCCACTGGGTCCGCCAAATTAGCAGTGCCAGCTCTCACCTGCCCCCTCTGTCACACTTGCCTCTTCCCACAGGGAGGAGGACAAGACAATGATGCCCAATGGCTGTGCTCCTTCCCAAGAGAATGGCACCCATGTTGGGAGAGGACCCTTGGCCCTCTCTCCTTGGCCCCAAACTCTCTGGGCTCACCTGCTGCAACTCTGCAGCCTGGGCCTTGCTGACAGATTCCTCCTGGACTCTTCCTGCAGCCTCTCGTGGCTCTAATTAAACTTCCCATCCCACCTCTCCAATCCCTCTCATGGCCATTTCTGCCCCCTCTTTCTGCTCTACACCCTAAATGCTGACATTCCAAACCTCTAAACATGGTATCTGTCCATTTTTCTGGTTTAGTGCCCATTCTTCCTCACATCAGAGACAGGACAGTTTCGTGGTTAGCAGCACAGATTCTGAAGCCACACAAATGGGGTCTAATCTTGGTTTTAGCAGTGTGATCTTGGTTGTTCATTAACCGCTACATTAGCTTCTGTTCACAAAATGGAGATAATGATAGTGCTTCACTTGGGTCATTATGTGGATTAAATGAGTTAATACATACAAAGATTTAGAACCATGCCTGACACCCATTGTACCTAATGACCATTAGTACACATGCCCAATGTTTCCACCAAATCTCAACAGCCCCACGTCCTTCCACCTCCATATCCTCTACTCAGACCTTTCACCTCCACAGGGAATGTCCAGCCTCCATTTCAGTCTGTCCTTCAAAGTGTCAATAAAACCAACCACTTCCATGAAACTCTTCTCACTCCCCTCCGCCATGAGATAGAATTTCTCCCTTTCCTAATAGGATGGGCTGGATGTCTGCCAGGGCCCCTTTCTTGAATAATCATAAATTTTAAACTTGTTTTGCTCATCCCACTCCCAGGTCATGAGCACCTCAGAAACAAGTGGGCATTGTGTTCTTTCTCCCCAAATCTTTATGCTCTGCAACCTTATGTGGCATAAAGATGCAGTAAACATTTACTATATTAAACTGAAATGCAAAGCCTGAAGCCACTACGTAAATAATCAGAGACTAAAACAATAAAAATAACAACAGCAAACAAGCAGGTCAGAGGAGATTTCCTGACATCCCAGAGCCCACACAGATCTCAGGCTCAAAACACCGAGTCAGTGGGGCCGAGTCAGTGATATCCACTTGTTAGTTCCGCTCCAGTCGTTTCCTAGTAGTCACAAGAGCCAAATCCTTTCAGTGAGTCTACAGACTGCCTCCACTGCTAATGGCACCTGACAAGCTCAATCTCACTAAAGGAGGTATGGTTTCTCCTCAGAAATGCTATTTATTATTCATTCTTTTATGGCATTTCTTAAAATATCCTTAAGAAGGGATCACTTTTTTTTATTTCATTATTGTTTTATTCAAAGCATCAGATGCAGGGATACAGAATTTCTCAATATTCACAGATAGATTACTCCTTCAGAAGACTTATTGACTTGCTTCCCCACTTAACAAACACATCATGAATTTCTCGTATATACATAGCCTTTCACTTATACCTAATTTCACATTACTGTTACCCTGCTTCTTCATTCATGAAAAATACAACAAAGATGGTTTCTGGCATTTGAAATAAATTTAGTGTATCTTGACAATATTCCTCTTGTAAAAAGAAAATCTTATTCTCTATTGAATCTTGGGCCATTGCCATTAGCTAGATAAATGCCAACTTAATAAAATGATTCCATAATACACAAAGATAGCTTAATGTAGCATTAGCTGGAAGAGCGAAAATTAGAAGCCATGTAAATGCTCCATAACAAGTTCATGGCTTATTGAAGACACTCGCTTGATTGAATACTATGCAGCCAACTCAAATGAGCATGGGGGAATCTAGGGGGCCACATGGAAAAAGGCTGAGGGTAAACAGATTGAAGAAGATAGAAACTGTCTCATTCACACACTCATGCCATCAGGGCTGCCTCAACTGGGGCAGGTTAGGCCCAGGCTTTGAAGTCAGATCCAAGGAACACCAAGGGAAAGCTAAGAGGACCTCTCAGCAAACAGGGCCAGAGGCACAGGAAATGAGAATGCCAGGCCCAAGCCAGGGGCCCCACCTCAGAGGACAGGATAAGAGATGAACAGTTCCACAAGGCCAAGGTCATTTCTAGAATTCCAGCCCAAAGCAGGCAAGAAGAATGGCAAGGGAACTCTCTCAGGGTTTGTAGAACGAATCTTTCTCTGGATGAGAGAACAATTCTCAAACCCTCCAGACATACATTGTCAAGTCTTGTCCGTGGCCACCTGCCTCCTGTGGGACAGCTCAGCCTTTTCCAAGTTTCAGCCTAATCCTGACCCAAGGCAGGAGGCATGTGACTTCCTTACTGCTCACTTGTTAGATAAAGAAAGTGAAACCCCAGGAGGCTAAGATTCTTAGCCAAGACCTCCAAATACTCAGTACCCTGAAACTCTGCTGCCCCTCAGAGTGCCAAGGCTGATCCCTGAGTGCAGGCCCTCTGCATGCCACTTGCAGGACTCACAAGAGAGCTCCACTCTGGAAGAAGAAATGACTCCAGAGCTCCTTCTCATCCCCCACCCCCCACCCCGTTTCTCTTGGCACTTAACCCCATCCCTTCAAAATATCCAGTATGGAACCCTCCAGCCAAATACAAGAGGCCAAAGCTATCACCCTGGCATTTAAGGTCCTCCCTTCTAAAGTCCCCAAATTCCTAACTTCCCATACTTCCCAACGCTCTCAGCTCTTCCCCAGACTGGGCAGGAGCCTCTCTCCTACTGATGCCACCTTGAGCAGCATGCTGTCCACCTCCAGATCCTTCAGAACAATTTGAGCCTTTTTCCTTCTTCCCAGCCTCTTCCAAGCATGCTGGTCTTATTCACACTATCTCCTTTGAATGACCCCAACTCCTTGAAGCCCAAGTAACCAAAAGGCCAGACTCTCCCACGTGGAACAATTAGGCTACCCAGACAATGTCATCCAAGGTACTCTTCTCTCCAAAATTTGCTCTAAACATACCATTGGAGATGGTGCCACTTAAGTTGCTGTCATTAAGTGTTTTAAGGGTTTATGAAACTCCTTGTGAGGAGGTACGACCATTAGGAAGTGATGCTGGAGACGAGCTCCTGTCCGATCAGAGAGCTCTTTCCACCTGCCACAGCTGTCAGTAACAAATGCTTCTGAAGCGCCTACTGTGTGCTGATAGGTGGAAGCAGGTACCTAAGACACAAATCTAAATAGGCCAAACTTGGCCCAGAAGGAATTTAGATTCAAAAAGGAGGAAATGTGAGACAAGTCCTACTAATGCTGCATGATGAATGCCAAACATAGGAAGGAGCATAGAAGAAAGAGGAACCAAGAACAGAGGTGGTGGTGATTTAATTTCACCTGAAGAAGGGCTGTGAAGGGCTGAGAGAAAGCCACATTTGAACTTATCCCTGAAGAATAATCAACAACAACAATAAAAATAATGGCCAGCCAACATTTACTGCATGCTTCCAGTGTGCTAAGCTCTGTACCCAACACTCTACCTGCTTTAGCACAAACTCATTTACTTACTCCCTGAGCCCCTACTAAAAACGCTGAGGCACTGCGATGGAGCAGTGAATAACATAGACACTAGTGACTGTCCTCACGGTGTTAAAGCTCTATTGGCACAACACAGAAAATAAACCAAATAAGTAAAATATATCACACATTAGATGATGACAACTGCTGAGAGGAAAAATAAAACAAAGAAAGAAAACATCCAGGGGGCAGTGGGCTAGGTGGTACAATTTTAAATAGGATGACATTTGAGAAAAGACTTGAAGAAGGTAGGCAAACAAGCCATACCAGTGCCCTGAGGAATAATGTTCTAGGTAGAGGAGCTGCCAGCAGGTACAGCCTGGACAGGAAGCAGACCTAGCAAGTTTAAAGAACAGAAGGATTCCAGTATGGCTGCAGTGAAGCAAGAGAAGGGCAGGCAGGACCAGAAGGTACAGTCACACAACTTGTGAACTGCGTAAATTGGGGGTAGGGTACCACTCACTGAACTGTGCAGAACCCAGCCTGATTAACAGGTACTGTGGCCTTGTGGGCCAGGGGTTGGAGAAGTGGTCAGAGAAATACTGGGAAACTTTGTGGGCTATGCTTAGATTTGGCCTTCCCTCTGAGTGAGATAGGAAGTACTGTTGAGAGGGTTCTGAGCAGAGGGCTGACCTGATCTGACCCCCACAACACAGGATTGCTGTGTAGATAGTACTCAGCAGCAGGACAAGGTTGGAAGGAGACTGCTTTGGAGGCTACTACAATAACCACACTCAACTACATGTCATATACCCTTACAATTCCAAGAGGTAGGCTCAGTAATTGCTCTTTCACAGATGACTAGATTGAAGTTCAAGAGAGATCTGATAACCTGCTCAAGGTCACTGGGCAAGGCAGCGGCAGAGCTACTTGGGAAGTAGAGAGAAGAGCACTCTGGGGGAATGAAGTGTATCTGTCCTGAAGCAGGAGCTTGGCAGGGCCTGGCACACTTGGGGAAGGGCAGGATCATGGATCAGGGGGCTGCGTGTCTGTGTCTTGCCCTCTCTCATACCAACAGCCACCAGCAATGTCCAAGCCAGCACTGCTCCCTGGACGAGGACAACGCTTCCTAACCCAGCCCCCGCTCACTCTTGTCCTCCCCACATCAGTCCACAGGCAGCCAGTGGATACATCTCAGGTATTTGCTTGCTCTCCACACTCCAGTGCCTTCCCATTACGCCAGGCACAGAGTAGACCGCAACTGATGTTGAACCAGAGGATGACCCTTCAACCTTCCCACTGTCTCTAGGCTTGTCTTGTCTCAAAACAGGGGAAAGCACCATTTCTGCCATTCCTCCTTCACAGAGAGAGGCACTCCATGCTGAGAGGTATGGGATGGGGAGACTTGCCAGCCAGGAGAGGCTCAGTCAGACGAAAGGCCATGTGTTAACCAGTTATAACACAAGTGGAGAGGAGTCATTCAAATGCACTAAGGAGCAACTTATGGGTTACACTTTAAAAAAAAATTGCAGAAATTTATTTTTGTTAAATAAAAGCTTAAAAATAAAGTTGCTTACTCCAGAGCAAATTGAATGTACTTTACCCTTCATGTGTGGCTACATAAAAAGAGGTCTGAAGCAGTGTCTATAACGACTATGACAGGCATGTTCCAAATGGGAGCAATGACAATTTGAGGTCAAATAACACCTGAGTCCCAAAAGCCCCTGACATCATTTTCATAGGGATCAATTGGGGGTCAGAGCTGTTTAAAGCCACAGAACCACATGCAGGAGACAAGAAGTGAACAGTCCCCTCACCAAGGATGACCGTGAACGTGAGGGGCGGACTCAACCACCATGTGCTGAATACAGTGAATCTCAAGGCCCTTGTGTGAACCAGGAGAAACCACGAGACTAAGGCTGAAACAAAACTTTACAAATCCGGGCCAGCAACTATTTGGGAAAAAAGAATACGTTCCCCAAAGGAACATTCCCACCCCAGGGTTTAAATCCAGGCCTTCTTCAGGCTACCCTTTCTTCATCTCATGGATGAAGAATATGCTTTTAAAGGAAGGTACAACAACTAAGAATGATAGTAGTAACAAGCTCCCTCTCTGCAAGGAAACTGGATTTGGGAACAAAGAGTCTCCCTGGGCCCTGGGAGGAGCACTAAATGATCACTACATGAATGACTTATTCTCTGGTGCCAAGTCACAGTTTGTGGGTGGGAGAGGAGTGCGGAAGCTCTGAAAACCAAGTGATTCCTCAGACCCCCTTCAGGAGATGAATAACTAGAAATTTTTCCACAAGTGCATCAAATAGGGACAAGACAAGTTCCAAAGGCTTTGCTCTTTACAAAGGGAGCTGGGAGGAAAAGGGCCAGAAAAGCACCATCATTCATGTTTGCAGGAGGAAGGCTGTGAAACTCCACAGAACTGAAGGTCCTGAGGGCTTCCAGAGATGAGGAGTGTGAAGTGCCAGACAAATGGCCAAGCCTTAACATATGGCAGGGAAGTCAAAAGAGGACCCAGTGAGGATTCTTGGTGAAAACACTTGGGTTTGCCAGCCACCAGCTTTTCTGCATTGTCCAAGGCCCAGCAGACAGAGATGCAGAAAGGTCTGTCAGTGTTGCTTCAGAGCTTCAGTAAGGGCAGTAAAGGCAAAATATTTTCCATACATGTCTGAGCCACCAAGAAAGGGACTGCAAGTGGCTGGGTAATGGGGAAGTAAGGGAGAGTCAATTAAAAATAGTCCCCTGAAAGGTTGAAAAATGAGGGGGGATCTTATGAAAATAGAAGGGGAATCAGTAGAGGAAGGAGACCTGGGAAGGGAGGAGTGGAGGAAAAGGGGAGGTACTGGGGGATGAAACTGACCAAATTATATACTGTTATATTGTGTGCATGTATGAATACATAATAATGAATTCCACTATTATGTAAAATCATATCGCACCAATAAAAAATTCTTTTACTGGGCATGGTGATACATGCCTGTAATCCCAGAGACTTGGGAGGCTGAGGCAGGAGGATCATAATTCTCAGGCTAGCTTCAGCAATTTAAGGAGATCCTATCTCAAAATTTTTACATATTTTTAAAGGGGCTGGGGATGTAGCTTAGTGATAAGGCATCCCAGAGTCAATCCCTAGTACAAAAAAAATCATTAAGAGTTGGATATAGAAGAAGAAAATCAGAGATTGTCATAAAGCGGAATATGTTCAATCATTCAATTTGGGAAACTACTCTTGATTTGAGAATATGTCTTTCAAATTTTAAGTTTTAATTTGTCTTTTTCTTTTAATGAAGGTGATTGTATATATAATTGTCTTTAAAGGTCCTACTTGGCACAATAAAAAAATGTTACGTGAATTTTTAAAAAGAGTTGAAAACAATAAGAGAGAAAATATAAGTGTGCCTTCAGACAAAATTGCAGCATGATGTTTTGGACTTCTGTGTGTAAACTGGCTCGTGACTCTTCAGATAAGATGACTGTTCACCTGGTGCAGTCCAGGGATGAACAACTAGAGTGACCAAGAGAGAGAGCCCCTGCTCATGCCTTCAGTTTTTGATTCTCCCTCTGAAGACCTTGGTCTGGCCCAGGTTGTCTGATGGAGAAGCAGCTCAGCCCTCCGTAGAGGCTTCCTCAACCTCATTCCTTCCCATGAACAAGCCCAGAGGACATAAGAAAGAGCCAGGCTTTGAAATCAGAGACCTGGGTTCCTATCCCAACTCTGGCCAGTTTACTCCACTCTAAGCAGGCACTTGTCATCTTGTCTAAGGCCATTCTTACAACCTGTAATTATCTTCATTGACTTGACTTGTTACGTGCCTCTTTCTCCCCCACTACAATAAAAGCTCCAGTCAGCCAAGAGTAGGTGTGCCTGCTCATCACTGTCCCCAGGGCCAGCATCTAGAGCAGTGGCTGCCATACTGAAGGACCTCAACAGATGAATGCACAGCTGGGAACTGTCTGGCTTCAAACATCAAGGAGTTATCTTCAAGAGCCACATCAAAGCCTGCCCTGCCAGGTGTGGGTCAAGTGCTGAATGGATAGCCCAGTGCCCTCCTCAAAGTTCTGCAGCCAGCCCAGTGCCCCAGCCCTTCTCTGCAGTCCTAATGCCTCCTCTCTGCACCATCCCATGAACACTGCTCTCAGGCCATGCACCTGACCAATGACAAAGAGGGAGGGTAGTTGCACAGGGAGAAGGACAAGGATACCAGTGACGTCTCTTCAGTCTATAACAATGCTGGAGGGAAGAAGGTACAGCCAAATAAACAAAGTCATGAGTATGAACAAGAACTTCAGAAATGAAAGGGGCCTGAGAGAAGCAGGGGCAGGGGCATCCAATGCCAGGATAATGGGATCAGGGTGCCCATGATACACATAAGCACACAATAAAGGAAAAAGAGTCACACAGTAAACAAGGACCCTGCAGAATTCATTTCTTTAAGTAAATGTAATAAAGGCTAGCCAGGTTACAGGAGGAGCGTTAACTTGGATACCTTTCCTAATACCTTATAAGCCTCTAGCTTGTTAGTTGCTGTGCAGAAAGGAAACTTCCTCTTCACAGGCTCCTTAATTCCTCAGTCAGGAAGGAGTCTCCATAGTTCTGAGTCCACTTAAGAGTGTATAAGCCAGGCGCGGTGGCACACGCCTGTTATCCCAGCACTTTGGGAGACTGAGGCAGGAGAATCACGAGTTCAAAGCCAGCCTCAGCAATGGCGAGGCACTAAGCAACTCAGTGAGACCCTGTCTCTACATAAAACACAAAACAGGGCTGGGGATATGGCTCAGTGGTCAAGTGCCCCTGAGTTCAATCCCTGGTACCAAAAAAAAAAGAGCGTGTAGCCCAGGTCAGGTCACCAAAAGCAAAAAATGTTGGCTTGGCTTGAGAGTATTAAGTTGTAAGACTAACTTTTTACTGCCCTTTTATGATTATAAAAGTGATACATGCTCAATGTTGATCACAGAGAAAGGAATGAGAATATTAAAATTCCACCAGATGAGAACCACTGTTAATATTCTGATGCACTTTCCTTCTTCTATGAATGAGATTTTTAAAAAGCTGAGAGAATATTGTGAATATCACTTCAGTAGCTGCTTTTTTCCAGTAAAGTCCATATAAAAATATTCCATAGAGTTCCAGGAAAGAGGTTCACTCTTAGTGAATAAATTAAACAACAAAATGGATAATAGAAGCCCTTCATGAAGCTTAAAAAAATAATAAAAAACCTAATTATTCAATTAAGCCTCCATTTCCCCCTTAAAAGAAAAAAATTACTATTATTAGGACAGAAATGCCCCATTAAATTATTAAGCTCATCTTTATATTCTCTTGCTTTCATTTCCTTTTTAATAAATATGTATTGTTTTGAACAAATGGCATGTTTTTTCAAATCCACAAAAGAATGTTATAACTGCATCTTAGTATTTTGAAACAAGAAATCAAGTTTCAGTGACTTTGGAAAGGTTTCATCTTCCAATTTCTAATCATCTGAAAATGACTAGTTCATGTTCATGGACTATATCTTCAGTTTTCATTGAATCCTGTCACCTACAGAGTGGAGTGAGCCAAGGATATATGTGTCCTGTGCCACCCGGGCAGGAGCTGCCCTGTGGTCTGCCCTTGTCCTGGTTTTACACATGGGCCCAAGAGCTTGGATGAAAGCGCAAGAACCTTTCTGCCTGGAAGAGCAAACCATTTAGGCAAGACATCCTTAGCGCATGCTTTTTTTCCACTCCTTGTAGTATTTCACATTGTCATTCAAAAATATGTCCATTCCAGGCACCAGGCTGGGTGCTGGGACTACAAGGGTAAATACACCAGATGCTATGCACATTTCCATGGATCTGTAATTTGCAGAGCTTCCCCATCCATTAGCAGCTTTACACTAAATCTTGGGGATGAGGGTGGCCATCATGGTTATTTCCCTTTTCTAGATGATAAAACAAACGTTCCTTGAAGTATTTTGTCCCAGATTATGAGGTGAGAGGGCTGGCCTCAAACCTAGGTCTCTACATCTCATCCAGTGCTCTTTCTAAAGTACCACTCACATTGGTGACTCTCCTCTTACTGACAATCGAACATCTTTTGGATTGTTCGGATTTGCTTATGGGTGTGACCTGGCTGGGCAGTTTCTGAGAGATGGGCTACCCTGACCTCCAGATGGCTGCACCTACCTGGCTTCAGTGTGCTTGCCTAGATTCTGACCCTTCACTCAGGCATCTTCCCAGCTCTGTAGCACCAGCTTCCAACTCTACTCGCCTCCTGCTACTGCCGCCACAACAGTAGACTGCTAGGCTTCCCCAGTGCTGTTCTCCTTTCTACCCTTAGAAACAGTGACTTTACCGGACTCATGGCATCCCAACTGAAGATATTTCCCAGTCTCCTTTGCAGCTATGCAGCCATATGACTTCATTCTGGTCACTGGCAAAAGAGAATGGGCCACTTCCAGATCTTACCCTTAAAAGAACAGGCTGTTGAAGACACCATACCTGGACCCTCTCCACTCTGGACTGGCAAAGGAGAGAGAAACCAACTTCCACCTGGCTTCAGCCACTATAAGTCTCCTTAACAGAGGAACTTGCCCAAGAAGCTTGAAATGAGATCACTTTCTCCTAGTGAAGCCCCTTGTCCCTCATTAAATGCTTTAAAGGGATATTCACATGTATGTAAGAATGCATTCCATTCCATTTTATTTTGTGGGAAACTTTTTAAAAATGAAATCACAGAACCTCAAAGATGATCTATGCTTGGGTCACAGGAAAAACTGAGAGGACCCAGAAAAGCAAATCAGCCTCCTACAGAAACAGTAGAGGAGAGAGCTTAAGGTGACAACCACAACCAGTCTTCTCTTTCAGCAGCTCACTCTACTTCTAGAAAAGGCACTGAAAGTTGAACCAATGCCAGGCAAGGTAACATCTCCATGGAAACTGTCATAACAGGAGCTTGTGCTCCTGAGCAAGAACTCGATGGTCAACTTTTAAAAGAAGTTACATAAACTCCATGTTTTATCATCTATTAAATCCTTGGAATTTTTATAGGTAGAAAGGTAGCTGTTCCAAGTAATATATCACAAAAGATATATGTGTGTTCTGTACCATAGGGAGAGGTGCAAATCAATTAAACACAACACAACAGTCACATGACTTTTATTTACTCTGTTTCAGTAACAGTGTACAGCACAAAGTAGTTCACATTAATAATTCCTGCTGATTTCTAAATATGGTAAATCAGAACATGTAAGAACATCTTCAGTAGAAAAGCAAAGAGAAAACTTGAGTACAGTCTGGAAGTTATAGTTAGAAAAGCAGTACAGAAGTCCTGGCTCTGCCACCAACCAGCTGTTAATAAACTCTAAAGGCTGTTTCCCAATCCAGAGAGATGTGGTGAAGACTGAATATGACATTGTATGTAAAAATGACTATATATCACACAGGAATGTAAAAGGATATTGTTTGGAAAAGCTTTTGTAGCAAGATTCTGATGAGAATCACTCTGAAATTCTAGACCCAACTACAAGCTACCCAGCCACTCTTTGAAAAACAGACCAAGAGCAATCTCTTTTATTGTCTTTACAATTCCTCCACATGCATTAGCTGGCAAGAGTTAAGTCTTTCTGCTGCATTCATCACTGGCATCCATTTTCTCACCAGCCTCAGAGCAGCTGGCTGGACGTCAGTGAAGAAAAGAGAGCTGCAGTGAGCCGAGGCCACTGCGTGGCAACACATCTATCAACCAACAATGTGTTCCAAAGACTCAATGCACTGTTGGAAACCTCAAAATAGAGCCAGGATTTTCCTGCACTTTGGGGTGCAGGAAAAGAGAAGAGCAAAATGGCCGCTGTTAAGAGTGCACACTCTGGAGCCGGTCTGTCCCAGGTTTGAATCGCAGCTTTTCCACTTTGCATGCAATATCTGTGGCACCTCCAATTCTCAGTCTCCCTCACTAGAAAATGAGACCTATGCCACCCACCCCATAGAGCTGCTGTGAGGAGTAAACGAGAAAAGGCATGTTCTTGGCATATGGTCAACAGTCAAAGGTTAGGTACCATTATTAACAATTGAAAATACATATGTATTGCTGACAAAAATTAAGATTTGGCAGATCTCCAGTCACGGCTTTGCTACAGGCTTTATAATCAGTTATTACCTGGATAGCATGCTGGCTCATCCATTAATTCCCCAGGCTAATCAAGGTTCTTCTGGATTTCTGCCTAATGCCTCAGGATAGGGGAAACATCCAAGAATGCCCAACTGGCCAGCTGGCTAGATTCTGACACTTGATTTTCTGGTTCATAGCTGGCCATCGCTATCCTGAGAAATATTCTCAGAGAAGAACAGATTCACATGAATATCTGATCCTAATGTTCCATCCATGCCCAGGCTTGTGGCTGTCCATCTTTGGGGGTAAAATGCATCACTGTCTCTAAAACATGACCCTACGCAGCAGAGTGAAGCCTGTCAGCACCCATGTGGCGGACAGCGCCACATCCCTCAACCGCCCTGGAGGTAGAGAAATTTCCTTCTGACCCTCCCAGACAATACACCTTCACTATCAAAACTGCAAGACTTTTTCCCTGCAGCCAAAAGCAACATTACCACTTCAAACCCCACATTCTTCCCTTATTTAACTCACCATCAGACCCATACGGTAAGGGGCTGGACAAGAACAGTTACGTCTGTTCCACAGAGAAAGAATCAGGCTCAGTTTGAGACACTGAGTGAGTGATTTGGCTTAGGGTATATGGTGATTAGGTAGCAGAAGCACCCTAGAGTGCAGGTTATTGTACTCCCAACCTGGTGCTCTTTCCAGAAAATGTGAGTATTTGTTTTTAAACATCTGTCTTCCATAATGGTGCTTTGCTTCTGAAGAATTAATTAACTTAGGCATCTCAGTCACAGTACAGTGCAGATTCACACACTTAAAAGCCACTCACACAGGCAGATGTTCACCACACTCCAGAAATCTAAAGGGAGACTTATAACAGCCATGTCGATTAGCATAATTGTCAATTAATTCCAAGTTCTGGTTTTCCATCCCTCTTTGCCTGGATTCACCTCCTAACCTCCTGTTCAACCTCTGCTACAGTTAGTCCCTCTCTGCTCCAATGCAGCTAGAATATTAATACTGAATTCATGCTTTAGGGAGAATTATTTCATGTTATAAAGCTAAACAAAACAAAACTCCAGTGGTTCTCCACTGCCCACTAGTCTCTACCTCACTAGGTAAACTTTGACTTGTCACTTAACTTTAGTTTCCTCATTTACAAAATGGTGACACAGGCTAAACAGAACCTTGTCCACTTCAGGCTTCTGATTCTAAAAAACCCCCTCAAGCCCAAATTCTGCACTTGGAAGTTTCTGGGAAGCAGCAGAATCCAGTGTTCAATAACCTTCATGGCTTGTTTTCAAGCTATGTGACCTTAAGATTGCCCTGTGCCTCAATCTCCCCATCTCTAAAATGATGATAACAGAAGTACCTACTTCATGAAGGTTTTGTTAATACTTGTGAAATGCTAACTAAGAACATTACAAGAACTCAATCAAAAGTGGCAATTATAACGATCTGAAATGCATGATTTGTGTTTAGGCCTTGAATGATCTTCCAAATTTAAATTCCCACTGTTATTCAAGAACCTTCCATTCCAAGAAAATACTGGGTTCCTGAATGCAAACTGGTCATCCCTACCCCTGTGCTTTTAATTTTGCTGTGTTCCCACCTATCCAACCCCAAAAGGACCTGTCTTCACTTTGTCTGTGAATCTAAATCCTAGATAAGATTAAAGGTCTAAATTAAACTTGGCAACTTCCATAAAGTCATTTCCCTTCTACAACACTCACAGAGATCTCTCTAGTCTCTAAATTCCTGTAGCATTTATAGTCTAGACCATGTCATTAGCATTACATGTGGCCAGGGATGATCTTTAAGAAGAAGCTTCAAGTTCCTTGGTCCTGACAACTATTTCTGTTCTCCTTTGAGACCTAGTGTGGTGCCTGCCATATTTCTCTATAGATATTTGTTGACTGAATAAATAAACATATCATACTATGCCCACATGAATATGCAATATGTTTCCTTCTAGTTGATGTGGCACAGCTACTAATCTGCTGTACTTTGGAGCCAATGAAAGGTAAAATAAAGATGAACATGAACAGGGCAGGAACAACCATGGCCAGTTAACTCCTCATCATCAGTAAAAGGCACTGCAATCTGGCCAATATGGGGAATAAGAAAAACACAAATGTCCAAAGGAAATGGTAATTCAAATCCAAAGGAAATGCAGAATTTGGGTTCAGGGCTGGAGAAAAATACCACACAACCCCAAGTTCATGAGCCTATTCTGTTAGAGAGTGAAGGAAATTTGAGGTTTCCCCCAAACCAAATTCACTCACTGAATGAATAAGCAAGTATCTATTGAGTGACTATTCTGTACACTGTCTTAGTTGCCGGGGATATGGCAGGAACAAAATAGATGCTCATATTTCAGCATCTAAAGAGGAAAGCTAGGTACAATGCCACCCTCTAGCTCCAATGTGAAGTCCACAAAACAACTTCTTGGCCCAATTCCTTGCTGTTTTCAAGGAAGACACACACAAAAAGGAACATACCACTCAAAACTGACCAACTGGGCAGTGCTAAAAGTGCTCTGTCACTCCCAAGGAGGCATCCCTCACTCTAGAATCCTCTGGGGACATCCACACCATAGCACTCTGCACTTCAATCATTTCAACACAGCCAGCTGAACTCTGCCACTAGCGTCATTTAAATATCAAACCTCTCAAATGGCAAAGTGGCCATGAGGCCAAAAACAAAACTCAGAGGTGGGAAAGGAGGGGCAGTAGTTGGTAAAGGATTGATGGTTTCTACCACTGCAAAACCTTAGGCTCCTTTCTCCTTTGAAGCAGAAATCTCTTCTAAAGCCTCGGAGGAAAAAAAAAAAATTCTTTTCTTCCAGCAGGATACTGAAAATAGCTTTGCATTTAACATTTAAAATTGTTTTTGATCCCACACTCTTTCAGTTCTGTTCTCTCCTGCAAATTCATTCCATTTCCCTAAGGGCACTTGTAAGTGTATTTCGTAAGCAAACAAACCATAGTCACCATTTTTATCCCCAAGAGTTAAAAGAAAAAACTAATTTACATAATTATATGGGAGATAAGTTGGCCAAGAACACAGGAATCTTATCTGGACCAAAAGTTCTAGGACAAAATTTCTTTCAACTCATCAAGAAAGATAGCAGATCAAAACTAAGGTTCATACTGGAAGCCGAACTGCTGAGCATTATACCCAGGAGCTTCTTGAATTTCTCATTACTTGCATGCCATGTACTTCGCGAAGAAAGTAGAGGTGGCCATTTGAGGGTGGATTTGAACAATGAAGTATACATATGTCTTCCTGTTGTGATGAGAAAACACAGGATTTTATAGCTGAAAAGGACCTGAAAAATCAATGTTCCGTGAGGACAACTTACTCTAAAGTTACTCAGCAAGTCGGTGACTGGGCTTCTCCCGCCGCTCAGTGCAGCTGTTCCCCACTGTCTGCTCTCTCATTTATAAAACATGAGACCAAATCTTAATGGCACAAAGGTACAAATTCCTTTTATAAAACTTTCTGACAGACCATAAAAACAGTAGAAGTGACTAATGTAAATGGTTAATGCTAATACTAAATAACTATAATGCAATATAGATGAAGGGGCCTAGCAAAAGAAGGATAAATCAATGCTAATAATGCTTTAGTACTAAATAGTATGATTTTAGCCATAGTTGCCACTAAATAGCTTTTGTGGGCTTGCCTGGAAACTAAACCACTACTTAGCTCAGTTTTTTTTTGTATAGAATAATTTATACCAAGTTTCCATCAACTGCTTTACAAATAAACTTTAAGAGGAAAACCTGTTTTTAAGATTGTTGTACATGTAAAACAGAATTCTTTGGTCTGAAGCTCTGTACTCAACATAATGAAAACAGTAATAGTTGGTGACGTATGCTATGAGTACACTTATGAGAAAACCTTTCAGACCTTTAATTTGTTTATATGCAACAATGCATACAAACAATGCATTAAGTTTTATTAAAAGTCCTGAGCAGGGTACAGTTAAACTGCTAGTTATAATATCACCATAGGCAAGTGCTCTAATTCGATATGCAAATATTTGTAGAGCCTTTCTAACACTGGGTTTGGAGTTATGAACAGGAAGGAGGAGGGAGAAAATATCTGCACACAAGGAACTCCTAATCCAGTTACATTGGCTTTACTGTCCTCAGAAGCATCAAACTACTTCCAACCTCAAGGCTTTGGTACTTGCTATCACTTCTTCCTGAAACACTTTCTCCCAGATCTTTCTGAAGCTGAGCTAAGTGTCATCTCCTCAGGGAGGCCTTCTCTGATGACATAGCTAAAGCAACCTTCTTGCCACCACTGATTATTACTATCGTTTTACTCTATTTGATTTATTTTCCAGTACCTGTCATCACCAGTGGTTAATGTATTCCATTGTTTATGTCTGCTTCTCCTACTGGCCTCTGTTTTGTTCACCCCTGTATCCTCAGTGCCCAGAGCAGTGCAAAGTACATGGTAGGGATCCAGTGAGTTTCACCCAGTGAGAGCATGAGTCAAGCTGGAGAGTGGGAAGTGAGGACAAGGTAATTCATCTTGAAACAAGTAAAAAATAAGAGAACTGGCCATCCTTATTAGACATGCTATGGCAATTTGCTAATTATGAAGTATTATTCCTTCTGAATACACGGCTGGCAATCAAAAGTAAAGAGAGCCGGGCGCAGTGGCACACGCCTGTAATCCCAGCACTTTGGGATGCTGAGACAGGAGAATTATGAGTTCAAAGCCAGCCTCAGCAATGGTGAGGCGCTAAGCAACTCAGTGAGACCCTGTCTCTACATAAAACACAAAATAGGGCTGGGGATGTGGCTCAGTGGTTGAGTATCCCTGAGTTCAATCCCTGGTACCAAAAAAAAAAAAAGTAAAGAGAGCTAGTGTGTAATGGGAGTAAATGTCCTAAGAGGTAGTTTCACAAAGAAGTGAGATTCAAGGCAGGCAGAGTCAAGGATGAGAGGTCTTTTTGATAAAAGGGACAACTGATTGAAGAATACAGCAGAAAAGAGTGTGAACTGGGTGGCCAAGGGAGGGCTGGGGAGAGACAAGCAGGATGGAACTTCAGGACTAGACTGGGTCTCAAGACAGAGGTTGGGGGCAGGGGCAGGCTGGCAAGGAAAAGCAAGGTTGGCCTTGGGAGGCCTAGAAGACTGGACACAGGGTGTTCTTAGAAGACACAGCTGACCATATACTGTGGGTGGGGGAAACTGAAAGAAGTATAGACCAGAAAACTGGTTTGAGGTTGACCATGGTAATCTAAGTATGAGAGGACAAAAGGAGATACTTCTCTCTGCTTAGATGAGAGAGAGAGAGAGAGAGAGAGAGAGAGAGAGAGAGAGGAGAGAGAGAGAAGCTATCAAGATATAAAGGCACTTCCCTCTCCACAAAGGCAACTTCCAGCATATCTCACTGTAGCACCGTCTAGCAGGTTCAGGACAACTCCCATGCATCCTAGTCTCAGAGCACCCAAGATGGACAACTGGGTTCAAAACAGTAATTCTGAGGGCAGACCATGTCTTTCCATACTTTCTGATTGGAGATTAATTATATTCAGTATAGCCTGTGATTATTATCCTTTTATTCTTTGAAAAACAAGGTGCTATCTAACTTCACTGTGCAGTATATATTTGAACATTATATAACACATTTTTATGTAATAGGTACTTGACATAAAACAATGTTTTCCTTACTATCTAAATGTATTCGGGGAACAACTGGCATTTAAAAGATTCGATAATATGTATACACCAAAACGGCAGATACACCAAGGGTGAGGGTGTTGGTCTTGGGGGAAAGGAGCTAGGGAGAGGATGAAGGTGAGAGACTTCTGAAAAGGTTTCCTTCACAAGAGGAGCTGTGCGGATGGCTCTGGAGGGGCAGTGTGTTAGGTCTGGAGATTCATCTCACACAAAGTAGCCTGAGAAGGAGGTGGCTGAGCCACATGGGGCCTGAATCAGAGCAATGCCTCAGAGAGGCAAGAGACCAACATACACAACAGGATGTGAGAAGATGCCCCTAAGCCCTTATAACTGCCCTTAGAGTAACACCTGAATGTGTGTCCCTCGTATCCCATGGTAGAGGCCTTTAGCCCTGCTATAAGAGAAGTAAACACACACTTATCAACAACAACAATGATTTGGAATTATCAAATGCCTAGTGGGCTCTTGGCACAGTGCTGGGTACATGCCACACAGGATCTAACACAGTGGTCCCTCCCAGAAGGCCTCTGCTACAGTAGTCTGGAACAAGCTCTGGAGGCCACAAATCTTGCTCCAACCCTATCAACAGAGTGACCTTGAGCAACTTATAAAATTTTCTCATTTATAAAATAATAATAATAATGGTGCCAATTTCATGGGGTAGTTCCAAAGACTGAAAGAGTAATAAGTCTAAGGTAACCAACACATTTGCCAGCACATAGAAAGTGCTCAATAAATATTAGTTTCTATCACCATAATTATTATTATTCCTATTTTGCAAATGAGGTAAATCAGACTCAAAGAAGCTAAATAATTTGCCAGATTGCACATTTCAAACAGTAGTTGAAGGAGTAAATACATGTAAATGTTTTACCTCATATATGTGCAAAAGCTGGTGGATACAGTATTAACCAGAATATTAAATTAGGCAGACCATCCATCCCCTTCTTTACCTAAGCTGGACAAACATGAGTTTACACTATTTAAAAGGACAGCATGTACTCAAGTAAAAATCATTTTCCATTATATGCCAGCACTCAACGTTCCCCTGAAGCAAAGATGACTAAAGCTTATCCAATCTCATCTGCCTGTGAGGCTAAGTCCCCACCTCAAACTCTCTTTCCATGAGACCTCATCACTCACAGCCACATCCACTCATTCCCCTGCTGCATCTCTCATCTCATATTCCAGCTCTTTGTGTGCATCCCTCCTCCCCCTGTTCATCCCTAAATGCCCATCCTATTCCATCTCTTCCTCAAGATCTTTAACTGGGATATGCACTGGACATGCATGTCCTGAAGCCTCCCTTTGCCTGTCATTTTGGGAAAACCAGGAACTACTCCCAAAGTGGTCAACATAGGGGATCAGGAGAAAGATTCCCAAAGACAATCTAACATGATACACAGTAGAATCTAATGGAATTGGAGATGGGTCAAGGGCTGGGGACACTGCTGCCAGGTATTAGGAGAAAACCAAAATGAAAAAACAGTTCTTGCAGGATCAAGCACTTGAGCTTAGATTTGAAAGCAGAGGAAGATTTGGCCATGTGAAGATTGCGGGGGTGTGAGGAAGACCTGGGCCAAGGGCTGGTACAGGGGATGAACAGACCTCCAGCATGTCTGGACAGTTCTAGACACACAGCAAAGTCTGGCAGACAGGTAAGCTGGATATGGAGAATCCTACATACCAGGTCAAGGAGCCTGGGCAAAGCAATAGTGAGCAGCAATACTGAGAGCCAACACCCACTGAGCATTTGCTGTGTGTCGTGACTAGCTTGACATATTTCTCCAATATCTGAATTCATTTAATCTACACCACAACCCTTGGAGGTAGGGACTGATCCAAGTTTTGTAGAGGAGGACACCAAGACATGCAGAATAAAAGCAACATGACCACAGATCATAAAACAAGTAAGGAAGAGTTGGAGTATGAAATTTGGTGCCTGTGTTCTAAATCATCCATCTAAACTGCCTCAGAGGACAACTTGTTGGGTAGAGGGATACAGGAGAATGGAGAATTCAGTGCTTGCAAGTGGTTTACAAACCTGTAACTTCAAGGCCATAAAGGTTAGTTACAAGCCAATAATGTCTACAATGGACCTAAAAGCAACTAAAGCCAGAGGGACAGGGCAGGACTAGAGAGAGGCACAGAGACACAGACTCAGGGGATCAAGTATATGGAGAGAAGTCCAAAGCAGAGAGGGAAAGTATGAATAGCAGAGGCTAGAACACATGCCTACCTTCAGTGGGTTCAGGAAGAGATTCAAGAAAGCAGCATAACCCAAGGTGGAATGAGGAGGAGAATTCAGAAGGGGGAAAGACAGGTAAAATAAAAGCTGCAAAGGGACCAAGAACAACCATTTAAGAGTGAGATCAGGCCCCTGGAATTCAAGATTTAAAGTTTTTGGAGGAATTTTTTTTTCAGTACTAGGGATTGAACCCAGAGGTACTCTCCTACAGAGCTACATCCTAGCCCTTGAAATTCTCCTGCCTGAGCCTTGTGAGTAGCTGGGATTACAGGTGTGCACAACTGCACCTGGCTTGGAGAAAACTTGGGGAAGAAATATAAAGAAAGGTAGTAGGGAGAGAAGCCATAGGGGAGGAGATGACAAAGTGGAGGAGATGAATTCTCATAGCTCTGTGAGAGACTGGTGGAAACGAAGGCACAGAGACATAGACTCAGGGGACCAAGTATAGACACATGTAAATTGCTTTGTGTACAACATCATAACAGGTATGCATCTTCCTCTTCTGTACTTCATGTCCTAGGTCAAGACAAAGTTTTCTCTTGGTGGGGAGGCTGAGGACAAATAGGCCAAAGGATTCTGGTGACATGACCCTGACAGAGATGGGAGAGAATGGTAGCTAGCACGAAAGAAAGGCTTCCTGTATGCTAGACATTTTATAGGCACCTCTCCCTTGATCCTTATACAGACTCCAAGAGGCAGGCACTGTCATTACACCACAGAGGAGGAGGCTAAGGTCAGACAAACCAAGCACTTATCCAAGGCCACACAGCTTGAACCCAAGTCCCAGGTCCTAGGCTCCTGTCCATTGTGAGGGCTCAATCAGAGGAAAGAGAAGAGGGATCCACTTGCTTTCTCTGCACTGGGAGGAAATAAAGGACAACAGGGAGAGGATGTTTTGGACATGAAGGAAAAGATGATGAGGAGCTTAAGTCAGCATAGGTCTTGTTCTGTGAAATAGAAGAGAAGACAGGGTAGATATTTGGAGTAAGTCAGAGTCTTATGATAAAGTAACAAGAGAGATAGATTGTGGAGAAGGATGGCATGCTTATATCCCTGAGCTCCTAACTAAGCCTCAAGTTCTACAAAGGATTTTATTTCCCTGCAAGTGTCTACTGTAGTTGACATAGTACTAACTAAAATCACTGGCTGTCATTGTAACATTGTAAGGGGCAGAAACTCTTTCTTTAATGTTGACCTTCTCCTACACAGTGAGAGTTGATGGAATCACAAGTAGAAGAAAGATGATAGATGAAGGCAACCTCTACATTAAAGAGATTAAATATTTAATTTTTTACATATTCTTAATCCAGTTTTGTTAATGTAGCCAAATCTTTCCATAGTTCTTGTCCATCTTTTAGTACACACATTCTATTGAGACTGTTGGTATAAATGGATAAATCTGACAACACATCCAATACCTTTTCCTGACCTGTGGCATTGCAAACCTCTCCTGCAAATAGCAAGCTCGTGAATAGTCATCATTTTATAAATCATCTGAAATGGATCCTTTAAAACACCATCTGTTGATTTGCTTAACTTTCCTATGAAAATAGGACTTCAGTGCATATGTTCTGGAGGTTCCAAGAGGTAAATATCAACCTGAATTCAAATGTATTAAATATTTAAAGACTTACAGGACTTCAGAGCAGAAGAACCTTTGATATCACCTAGTTCAACTGTCTTACTTTCCATCTGAGGCAAACAGAACCCAGAAAGATTTAGTAACTCGTCCCAAGAGGCACAGCCAAAAGAGCACCAATCTGAGCTAGAAGCTTCTAATTCCCAGGTTAATGCTCTTCCACCACATCTGCTCTTTTTCTCTCCTTTTTAAATTGTAGGGTTTGGAATAAAATACAAATTTAAGTACTATCTTAACATTATTACTATTCTCTGGCTACATCTACAATCAGAATCAAAATATCTCTACAAATCCCATTTTCAAATCCTGCCTAGGAAATTTCCAAGACTTCTAAATATGTTCAACAAACTGTTTTAAAATGTATCAATAAAGTGATCTCAGCAATAATGCACACATAACCTAGAAGGTTAAATTTCGTATTTTAAAAAATATTTTGGAATTTCATTGATATGGAAATCAAATTTGAAAGCACTGATTTTTTTTTAAGTCTTGCAAGCACAGAGAGCATAAGATTATTCAAAACTGCTCAGGAGCAGCAATGATTATTTTAAGCTCATGATTCAACGGGTACATTAATTAAAAACTCCACCAACCCAAATTGACAGATCTTGATATCAATGAGACCTGAAGAATTAAAATAATAGTTTTTATATAAAAATAGATTAAAGGGGGAACAGCACATGTAAGAAGGACAAATGAGAAGCAATTGTTGTGGAAATAATATGCATTTAACAGACAGCTTTTATGGATTAAATAACAACAACAAAACCAAACAAAGATCCTGGAAATATGGGTACCGTCAAAAAAAAAAAAAAAGTTCTTCATAAATACCAAATCTGATTTCTAGAAGCTGAGTGAGAAAACTTGGCTAACAATTCCTTGCTGAGGAGCAGCGATGTAAGGACTGGAGAGACCCAAGACCGAAAGCACCAAAGTGCCCAAACAAGGATAGGTGACCGCAAAGGGACCAAGGCAGGGAAAGGACTGAGAGTAAGGCATGGGGTGGCGGGAGGGTCAGCGGGTCTCCCACTGGCCAGCACGAATTTGACAACAGATGCCAGTGTCCAGTGTGCAGCCCTTCCTTCCCCTGCGTCCATCTGGCACCTGCGCTCTCCCTGCTCTCGCGACCCCTCGGGGTGGCTGACACGCGCCCCACAAGGTCGGCTTGTGGTCAGCGTTAATTTCTACCTTTCACTTTTTCCTCGGCGCAAACCCGGGCTCTCCTGACAGTCAACGCCCGGCAATCGCTAGCGGAAATCTTTTTCTTCCCCGACATCTGTCAAACCCCGAGCTGAAGCCAGCCTCGCGGCGCCCTCCGCGGGGCTCCGGAGCTCCAGTGCCGGAAACCGGCCCGCACCTGAGCGCCGGGCGACATCCCCACGCCGTCGGGCAGCCCTTGCAGACCCACGGGGGATCTTCCCGGGACGCCTAGGACCTGGTCGGAGCTCGCCAGGCGAAAGTTCGCATGTTGGGGTCGGCTCCACGCGGGTCCGGGATTCCCGGGTGCAGCCCCAGCCCCAGCTACAGGGCCCGAAGGGGTGGGCAGGCTCGGACTCCCCATTCCGACCGAGACGCCCTCCCTGCCCCCACCCAGCCTCGCGGGCTCCAGAAAGGGAAGTGAAGAAGGGGAGGAAGGGCAGACAAGGCATCATTCCCCCAACGCCCTTAGGAGACAGCCGCTAAAAATGGTCCCTTCTGGGGTCCCTGCTGCTCTCGACTACACATTCTGGGACTCGCCCTCAGCCGGATCATTACTCCCAAAGGGCATAGCTATCCCTTTAAGAGGCAGCTAGCTGCTCCCTCCTCCCTCCAGGTAGTGATGTCCGCGAAGGGAAGGTAGGTACTCCCGTGGACACTTTCCCGGTGCCTTTTAGGGCGCCTGCAGCACCTCTGCCCGCCCTGGCCGACAGCGCCGGCCCCCGCGAGAAGGATGGGGGCGCGCGGGCGCGGCGCCTTTAAGGGGCGCAGCCTCCTCGCGGCTCGGGTGGGGGCAGGGAGCGAGTACGGGCCCTTTAAGGCCGGCAGCGGGCACGTCGGGCAGGGTTCCCCGGCGGCCGGGCTGCGCCCCGGGCGGCGGCGGGGGCGCCGCGACTGCCAGGGTGCTAACGGCCCCGGACTGGGTGCCCCGGCCGCGCCGCTAGCCTCAGGCGGCCCGACACTCACCGTGACTCGCCGGGAGCGCCCGCGCCCGCGCCCGCACTCGGATCCCGCGGCGGCGGCGGCGGTGAGTCCGGCGCGGGTAAACAGGCACCTCCGTCCCTGACCTACTTTCTGCCTTCCCTAAATGTCGCACCACTAACCTACTTTCCGACCAATCCGCTCCCCGCCGGCCCTGGCCCGGCCCCCCGCCCACCAATCGCTTTGCCCAACCCCCCTTCCCCGCCCACCAATGGAGGAGCCGCGCAGCCCGGATACCTGCCTCTTCCCGCCAGCCAATCCGAATGCGCAAAGGGAGCTGGTCTCGGCGGCCGCTTCTGGCCAATCCGTGCGCGGCTCTGCAGCCCACTGGCCAGTTGCGTGACAGCTATAGAGAGCGCTGACCAATGGTAAGGCGGCAGGGGCCAGGTTTACCTGCTATTTTCCCGCCACCAATCATGTGGCGCACAAGAGCGCACGCCCCGAAGAGAGGACCAATCAACACACTCACTCTGGATTTCCTCGCCCCTGCCCTCTCCCTTTCGCTTCAGCTCTCCCACTGGTTGTGGCCGCTGCGGGTGCAGACGCTTCGCTCTCGCAGCCGCCCGGGATGTCCCTCTTCGCTGGGTTCTTGGTTGGCGCCCGACTCCCGGATTTGACCTGTTCTCCTTCGCGCTCTTCACTCTGATCACCCTGCCTAAATGTAGCTTTTCTTCACTTCCCAAGCTCCGACTCCATCTAGGAAACCAAATTTTAGGAACAGTGTCAGACTTGTCCTAAAACTGCTGGTTTGCCAAAGTCCAAAAGAAAGAACGAATAGTTTTTCTAGGAGGCTTTTCCACCCCAGAACTGCAAGTGTTCACTCGTTCCTTTCGTTATTCTTGACCTCCAGGCGTCCCACGGAGCTGTCATTGTCGTTCAAAAGCGAAAACTCAGGCGCAGAACAATTCTTTTACAATTTTTTACAGTAGCCAGGTTCTGATCTGTGTGACTACTGTGTGGCAGACACCATCCCAGCGACCGCGATCTCTACTGAAAAGAAACAGGGGGGAACCTTAAGGATCTAGACAGAAAAAGAGTTACAGAAAATAAAAAATTCCATAACATGTGACTTGAGTGCTGAGAGCACGGAGAATCTGTCTTATTTTGGATCTCAAGCACTTAGCAGAGGGCCTCTAAAGAACTTCCAACCCCCTCTAAATGTTAAAACTACCTGAAAACAAGAACATTGGCTTCTTTTATGCACGCCCCCTCCCCTTGAGCATCTAACGGGGTGAAGGCGGAGCCCACACCCAGCAAGTACTCGGAGAAAGATTGTTGGCTGGATAACACGAACAAATAGAATTAAATCATAGCTCAATTCTGTGACCCAGACTAGCCACTATGACTCTAGAATTCTAGTAAGTTCCTGGAACCCAGGCACTGAGTTTAAATCATTGCAAAACCATTGCCCATCCCAGCTCATTGTCAGGCACAGTGTTTATCCATTGCCTGCTTGTGGACTAAATGCAGACTGTTTTCAGGGTCAACCAACTTCACTGGTAACTTTCTATTTTTCCTAAATTTACATGTAAGTGTAATCTTACTGCTGTTTACTTTGTCTCTGCCCCCATATCATAGACCTCTCTATTGTAAGTGGGACTTGAGCAAAGCACTTGAAAATACATTGTGGACAAGATTAAAAAACTATGGGCTGGATACTGGTATAATTAATTGGACTAGGAAGTAATTAGCTAAATAACCATAACCTAAAGATCCTGATTAATCATTTATATAACCAAGATACTTTTTCTTTTTTATCTAACTTTATTGTTAATTATACTTCATTTATAAAAATAGGATAACTTTAATTTCTGGAGTCTAACTTCAAAATGATGTAGTACGTGTTTTAATATTGTTGAATTCGCTAGTATTTGCTTTGGGAGTTCTGCATCCATGTATTATAAGAGATCTTATATAATTTTTCTTCCTTGTAATGTCTGTGTCAATTTCTTCTATGATTTTCTCATAAAGGGAAAAATGCTGATTAATGAGTTACTGTTGATCAGAAGAAAGAGTGGAGAAAACCAACTTTTGAGCAGCATCTACTATGTGCCAGGCCCTGTGCCAAGTGCTTTCTTGGCATTTTCTCCCTTAATCCTCCTAATCAGTTTGTGAAGAAGCTATTATTCCATTTTACAGATGAGAAAATAGAAACTCAGAGTTTAACTAGCTGGCCTCTGTCAGTGGCAGAGTGATGATTCAAACCAGATTTTTAAAATTATTATTATTCTAAAGCCTCCATATCACATCTAGATAGCAGAAGGGAGTCTCTCCAAGTCCTAGACCTCAGGACTTTTTTCAGTGTCCTGAATGAAGACCCAGAAGACTTGCATCACATTTCCAGAAGATACAAAGCCAGAAGGGAAAAGATGCCATTATATAACTTTAGACAAATCCAATATGCCTCTAATAGGGATAAATATGGTGTCCCATCCTGGGAAAACCAACTGCTCAAAAGCAGGCTAGCGACAGATTTAAGGTTGGTTTGTTTTGCTTTGTTTTATTTTTGTTTTTGAGATGTGGTTTTGCTACTTTGCCCAGGCCAGAGTTGAACTTATGGTCCCCCTGCCTCAACCTCCTGAGTAGCTGGGATTTCAGGCCCCTGCCCACATGCCCAGGTCAGAAGTGTCTTATCAGAAGCATGTAAGAGCAAGATAAAGGGTCTTAAGTGATAAACAACTCAATCTGAAACCACAGTGAATTGTGGCTGCCAAATAAAGGAACACTGTCTCAGGCTACATCAATAGAAGTCTGATATAAAGCAAGATGGGTGTTATTGTACTGCCTGGTGTTGGTTAAGATCCACATGGAGTGTTATCTGCAATTAATACTTGGCAAAGAAAAACTATCTACATGCACCAGGAGAGGGACCAGGATGTAAAAAGACTAGAAACTATGTCATATGAGGAAAGATTAAAGGAAGCAGAAGGTTTAGCTTCAGGGGATACAAGGTAACTGTGTTCATATATTTGGAGAGCTGTCAAATAGAAGACAAATTAGACTTATTCTCCTTTGGGGCCTTAAGGAATGGAAGGGTCCCTGCAAGTAGAAACTCTAGAATGAATCAATGTGAAGAATTTTCTAACAACTAGAGCCCCCTTCCGCCTTGATAAATTGAACTTTTCACACACACACACAAATGTCCAAGCATGAATTGAATGGTCAAATTGTGGAGGGAGGGCTGGGAAAGGTATGTTTAGGATTCTGCTCTTCTGAGAAGGTGATTCTTATATAGGTTTTTCTCTTTTAATGCTTATCACCCTGCCTTTTCCTACCTTAGTAGCAAACTGTCTCTCTTCATATGTGCCTATTTTCCCATTTGTAATTATATTGTGTTCCTCTCTGTTGGAGATCCCAAACACCTCCATCTTCTGGTACCTAAGCACCCTCACCCCTTTTTTTATTTTTGTTTTACCTTCCAGAATACTAAATTGTCAATGCTGTGAGCACTGTCAAAGTATCGTTCACAATCTAAAATTCAATGGGCATGAATAGAATCATATGAATACAAAGAAGGGAAAATAAAATATTGAGCATCTATCATGTACCAGGTGCCTTAAATACATTTAACATAATCATTACATTAAGCCCTGCAGTTCATATGGTCACTGTCTATACTTGCTAGCTGAATCACTTTTATCTAATTGCTAAATCTCTTTGTACCTTAGTTTCTCCATCTGTAAAATGAGGATAACCAAATATGTACTTTAGAGGGTTAACTGAGAAATACACGGAAAGCCCTTAGTATAGTGCCTGGCATACAGTAAATGTTCAACACATTATTAGGTATTACTGTGAACATTTCTTCGAAATAGATACTTATTGACTCATTGCTCCCATTTTATAGGGGTATCACAGGGTAAAGTAGCATAATATGCAGTAGCCTCTGATGGAATGGCCAGATCCCATAGAATCACCTGGGAAGTTTTGTTTTGTTTTCTTTTTAAATATAAAGCACTGAGATCCAATATGGAAAATTCTGATTCAATATCTTTGGGATCTGAGATGCAATTAGCTTTGGGAATTGCTGGTTTCAGTGAGTAAGCATAGGTCTGAAGTCAAACACCAAAGGTCAAATTCCATGTCTAATGAATTGAATGGAGAAGCCAATGACAGGCCCAGGAAGTTATGAAGTCATAACTTCTTCTTTTTACATGGAAGTTGGGGAGTCCTGAGGTGGACATGTTAAAGATTTGTGTAAAACCAAGTAAAATTGTGCTGTTACAAATAACAAATTTTACTGTAGTTTTACAATGTGTCAGGTACTATCCTAAGCTTTATATGCATTATCTCATTCACTCTCAACTCCCATACAGGCAGGCGCTTCTATTATTTACAGATGCACAGAGAAGTCCTGAAATCTCAGGCACCTTGGACAATCTGATCCCAAAATTCACACTCAGCTACTTGCTAAATTATCTCTTTCACAGTTACTTTGGCAAAACAAAGAAACTTGATATTTTTCAAATACTGTATAAATTAAGGAGTCATCAATTTGCAGATGATATCATTAAAAAATAAAATCTCTAAATGATTGGGGTCTTATGTAGAGAAAAGAATACCCAGGACCTTCCCTCGTGTCATCTCACGCTCAGGGCATACAAGAAATAAAAGGCTTGTCAGTTAACTTAAGCCCAGAGCAAGAGGTGCACTGGGAAAGGAATCTTGTGAAAACCTACAGTAAGAAGCACAGCAAGTCCTCCGGAAGGACTAGAACTGAGGTGCCATAAGGCACAAAGGCAGTTCCTATTTCCTTCTCTCTCTGGGGTCCTGTGACTTCTGGACTCAGCTTCCCTCTGCCTATCTGCCTTATAACTACTTCTCTAGCTCATTGCCCTCTCCTTCATTGTACATAGTCTTTCATGAATGTCCTTGTACCTGGAGAGAGACAGAGATGGAAACAGAGACTGAGACAGAAGCATGGGCTGAGCCATGCTCCCCAAAGCTGCCAAAAGACATGAAGAATTAGAGAAAAAGTCAGAAGAACAAAATAAGGAGACATAAGAAAGAAAAAGGACCTGGTTTGGAAAGATTCAACAGACAGATTTAGAAGCAACATAAAGGAAAGCTACCCTTGAGAAGTTTTCAGCTACAGAAACAAAGGGGTTTGACAATAGGAAACTGGAGACAGATCTACCACAGGATATTGGGAAAATCAGAGCCAGGAACAAGTGAAGACAACATGGTGCCAGGGAATAGAGGTCTCTTCTGGAAGATATCTATTATTTAAGGGGAAGATAAAAAAAGAATCAGCTGTGGCTTAGTAACTGACCCAGCTGAAAGTGGTTTATGTGTATATGTGTATGAATGGTTTGCTTTTTGAGCCTAAATTGACATCTGAATATACAAAAGTGGGATTTTTTTTAAAAAAAAATCAGTCATTGATGGGTTAACCAGTGTTAATTGCTCTTTCAGATGCCTTTTTTTTTTTTTTTTTTTGGTACTGAGGATTAAACTCAGGGGTACTCGACCACTGAGCCACATCCCCAGCTCTATTTTGTGTTTTATGTAGAGACAGGGTCTCACTGAGTTGCTTAGCACCTCGCCATTGCTGAGGCTGGCTTTGAACTCCTGAGTCTTCTATCTCAGCCTCCCAAAGTGCTAAGATTACAGTCATGAGCCATCATGCCCGGCTTCTTTCAGATGCTTTTTAAAAGACCTTCCTTGGTTCTTTCTTGAATGGGATGGCCATAGCAGCTCAAAATGGGCAAACAGCAACACCTCATTTGGAATGTGTCCTAGACCATGTAATTAGACTTTAGATTACATCTTGCAGACCTGGCCAAGGTTCCAGAGATCTTGGTACTCCGGCGTAAAGGGGGCTTTTCCATCTGGCTAGAGGGAGCTGAAGCACCTGTGGTTACATCACTTCTCAAAAGAAGCCCTGCAGAACAACTGTCTTCAAAAATACAGCAGAGATTTCGCCGTATTTTGATAACATGAGTAGCACTAAAATTCTCTTTCTGGAGAATGTAAACGAAGGGAAGAATCCATTCTTATTAATATAACAAAACAAAGTGTTAAGTCAAGTTATTTAAGCAATTCAGTAATGCGAACAAAATTACAGCATGCTTTTGAAAAAGAAAAAAGGGGATTGGGATAAACTGGGACAATTTGACCTAACACATTATCTAAGCTAAATATAAAACAGTGATGATTAAAACAGTCTTGTATCAGTATAGAAACAGACCAGCAGATGGATGAAAAGGTGTAGCACCCAAAAACAGACCCAAAGTATACAAAAATTGAATTATAAAGTAAATTTTAAATTATTGAGAGAAAAAAGAATTTGTCAATAAATGCTTATGAAACAACTAGCTAGTTATGTGGAAACACATAAAACCTATCTTCACACTCAGATATAACCCACAGGAATTTAGAATTTATGAAAAAAATGGAAGAAATATGGATGAAATTTTTATAAACTTGAAAGCCCTTCTAAGCACAACACAAAATCAAGAGACCGTAAAAATAATGGCATCAACACACACACACTCCATATCCTCCATAAAAACAATATAAAGGGGTGACCAGCATGTAGGTCCCCTAACACACTATCTATCCAGAATGCTCCTTGCATGCTCCTGTGAGCAGATCTGCAATTGGAGTGGTGGCTGTTAAGTGGTGCCTTGGGGGCCGTACTTAAACCATCATCCCTAGCGCTACTCCTTATAAAAGAGTTACTCTTTATAAAGTTGTCTTACTTCATTGACCCTATCTTTCTTTTTTGGTGTTTGTAAAATAAAAGTTGATTGGCTCTACATGCTATCCAGCAACAAGGCCTGTTTGGATCCTCTGCAGTGAATTCTGGGTCCTTTACTTCACTGATTCAAAATCTACCTAAGATAAACTCCCATTTTGCATGCACAAGTGTCCAAATTATAAAAATAATTGCTATTTAAATCTCTGCTTTCTCTTTGCAATTAAAAAGCCCCAATAATAACCATTATTTTTTTCAGATTGCAAAACCAAAACATATTTGTGACAGAAAATTTGGAAAACACATTAAGATTGATGTATGTTCCTTGCCAAGTTTCCTTTATAATTGCATTGTATTTTGATCTAATTTTTATCACACTGAGATTTCATTTTGCATCCTGCTTTTTAAAAATTAATCTGTCATGAATATTCTTCCATGCCATTAAACCTTCTTCTACAACATGATTTCTAATGGCTACAACATATTCTATCTATTGTATGAAGAACTATAAACCATTATGCAAAACCCTCTGGTTGAAAATACATTCTTTCTAACTTTTCTTTACTATAAATGGATTTGAGAAGAATATTTTGGGGGACTTTTGAACCTCAGGGTGCTTCCTATGGTACAGGCTTATGGGAGTAGACCACAGATTTCCCACCCTACATCATTACTGGGTTTCAAAGAATCAATTGGTATAGACAGGAAATGAAACTTATTTTTTATTGAAAGCTTTTGATATTTTCTCCTCCTGCTGCCAGTTCTCTGCTATAAATTATATTTTAAAAACACAGAAAATGTGTATGCATTTGAGTTAAATACAAAACCAGAAATGACTTTAGCTTGATAAATGGTCTTTGGGAAATTTATGATCCCAGTTCTGTGTTTCAAAGGGCACTCCAGCTATCAAAAAGATTGATTGACAATAAAACTTACTGCAAATAAAGATATCCGAGTCTTGAATATGAACAGAGTCACTTAGTTTGAGTTGTGTTATTATTAACCCATGCACTCTGCCTTTTCCTTTATTCATGAGAATCACACATTGCCAGAGAGTGGCAAGAAAATATAATCAAAGGATGTGACTTCTTAAGCCTCGGTAGACTGGGTAGGTGACAAAGTTGAAAGTCATCAGCAAAAACAAGGTTGTACACTGACCCTGTCCACCTATAAATTTCCCTTACTCCTGCTGTCGTTTGTCCACATTGATCTGCCTGCTTCACCACTTAAAGGCCACTTCCTCCAGGAAGCCTTCCCTGACCTTCTAGCTATAAAGATTTGCTGCAACAGCACCCCACACTTCCTCTTTCAAAGCACTGTCACACTTGTGCTTTCTTGTCTTCCCATATACTCCCTGAGGGGGATAGCACCCATGTCCTTATGGTTCACTCTTGTGAAAGCTGTCAAAGCAGGAACACATTCACAAAAATGAATATTGTTTGAAAGTATGAATAAAAAACAATGAAGAGACATGAGAGTGAGCTGCTGTTCTTGTATGGACACACACACACAAGGCAACTTCCTCCAGAGACACAGAGGCTTCAAGTACTCACTTTCATTACTCATTCATCAGAAAGAACTTTCCAGGGCTGGGCATGGTGGTACAGGCCTTCAATCTCAGCTACTGGGGGGACTGAAGCAGGGAGATCACAAGTTCAAGGCCAAACTCAGCAACTTAGCAAGGCCTGGTCTCAAAATAAAATTTTAAAAAGAGGCTCCTGACATTTTGTTATGTTTTTATTTATTTAGTGAATGCTTCCCCAAAAAAGGTCCATAAGGGAAGGGGCACCTAGAATAATCTCTAGCAAATAGTAGGTAAGCAGTAAATATTAGTTGAATTAAAAATGAATGAATGAGATTCTAGCAGGCAGCACAGTTGGGCCATTTTGGCTATCTGAATAGTTTTGCTTTCAGCAAAAATTACCACATTCTACAGCATAAGGAGATAAAAGAATAAATAAAAATTTCTTAGTTTTTTCCTTCATTAATTGCATTGTTTCTATCATTTGATGGTCAGGTTTTACAGTTGGCACTATCAAAATTTTTATGTTTAATTGCCCAATAGTGAATTGAAAGTATGTTCAAATGAAGTATCTCATAGGACATAAAAATAAACACACTTTTACATAAGTTAAAGTGTGCTGATTTTTTTCTTTTTCTTTCCTTTGAGAGTGTGAGAATCAGTGAGTTTAACAATAAGGAAAAGCAAGTTGATTCTTTGAGAAAATATATGGTATCAACTGGATAAAACACTACACTGCCTTTTAAAATGTTAAATATAAAACTAGACCATAAATATATAGCAAAAAGTCAAAGAAAATAATGTTATAGTTCATGAAAATTAAGACCTTCATCATATATAGAGTGACTAAAATATTGTGAATGAGACATGTACTTAGGGGACAAAGTTGTAAGCATTCATAGAGACAACTCAGTAATTACATTTTAAAGAGGTTATGGGATAAACTTTTTGCAAAGTTGTTTATAATAATAAAAATAATCTTAAAAGGAAAGTAAGAGAGCCAAGTGTCTCAGAACACTTCATGTGTTTTCTGGCACCATTTAATGTTATTCTGGTTTTCTCTCCTTAAAGTCATCAGTTATACACCCTCAAATTGGACAGCCTTTGAGATGACTTGCCCTGGTTGGGCTGGGATCCCTGGAAAATTCCAAGGTGATCTGCTTTTAGGCCTTGGAGTCTGTTTTTATCTCAATAGACTACTTGGGAATTACCAAGAGTTGCACTGTGAATTTATAGTTCCAAGATGAAATAACTAACCCTTTCATGTTGCTTACCATATGTCAAGTATTATTCTAAATATGATATACGTGTTGACTGAACCCAATATAATCAGCACAACTCTAGGGCAAGCTTCTATTTTATTTTCATTTTATAGATGAGGAAACTGATGCATAAAGAAGGTAAATTACTCACCCAAGGATTCCAGCAAGTAAATGGCAGAGCTTGAATCCAAACCCAGACTTCAGACACAAGTGCTATCTTGAAGCTGAGCACCGTACACACTAGAACACTACAACTCCAAACCCAAACCCCATCATTTGGGCCTGATCTAGTCCCAAATGAGGGAAGTATGTATTTTTTTCCCTGAGGTCATCGTCATGGTGACTCCATGCTTTCCAGGGATAGCCAGTTTTAGAAGATAAGGATGTATTAGCTCTTCCTGTGATGCCACCTCATTTACTCTCCCACTCTTTCTCCTAACACAGAGGGCCATGCTGGCATCTTGGAAAGTCATCATGACTCTTAGTTTATTACCATGTTTAGGAGTTAACCTTTCCAAGAAGGTGAACCTAAAATAATTGGCAATCTCCCTGTTAAAATATAATTTCCTCCCCACCCCTGCCTAATTCTAGGAATTAAAGATATAGCTGACAAACTATTTCATTGTACCAGGGGAAAAGAATACATTAAGGCCCTCATTCTATTGAATACTTCAGATGGGCTTTAAGACTCCAGCTGTCTTCATTTGCAAAGCATCAAATATTTTCATATTCCACAAATGGGGCTATTGAACAATGATAAATGAATGAAGTACAATGCAACTATTTTTAGTATGGTAATTTCAATTAAAAGGCAGTGGAATAATTATCTTGCCCAAGCACGTTGAGATCTCCTTTCCATTTCCTCAAAACAATACTCCCTATGTCTGGTTGCAGAGACTTGTTGCTTATTTGCCTTCTGGTGAAAAATAGGTAACATTTGACATTCCTTCTAAACCAAACAAATGTGAGTCTAAAATTGTGGTTTTGATGAGACACAAACCTCCCTTTCTTCTCCTTGCCTTCATTTATACAATCTAGAGATGAAGTTTCTTTTCCATATATAGGGGTAAATTACCATGGAGCAAATCAATTTCCTAGGCAAGTAATTCTAGTATCTATCTGTCTGTCTGTCTGATTTTTAAAGTTAGAACAATATGTAATTGTTATTTAAGAAGCAGGGGAGCCAAAGATGTAGCTCCACAGGAAGGTGCTTTCCTGGCATGCATGAGGCCTTGGGGTCAATTCCCAGCTCTGAAAAGAGAGAATGATAGGAAGCTACTTAATAATAGAAACAATAACAATAACTACTCTAGGGTGCTTAACTAATGCAAGGAGAAGGTAAATAACTTACCCAAGGATCCCAGCAGGGAAATGGCAGAGCTTGAAGCCAAATCCACATTTTTGACACAAGTTTGTACTTAATCCATGTGTCATCCTCACAGTCACACTCCTGGGATGTAAGCATTGTCCCCATTTTATGGATGATGACACCAAAGTTCAGATAAGTAAAGTTATTTGCCCATTATCACAAAGCTGACCCAGGATTCAACTCAGGTTTCAGGTGTCTTTGAAGCTAATGTTTGTGCTCTTTCTATCCCTGAAATAGTGCTACCTAATAAGACTTTTATTAGGAGAAATAAAAATACAATGCTTTGTATTCTTACTATCCTTTTATAGAACATGATGGGTTAACTAGACTTGGATTAGTGTGAAAATACAGTCATGGAAAATATCCCTTGTTCCCCATTAGAAAATGCTTCCAAATTTCCAAAGGATCATCTTATAAATGATTGTTTGCAATTCATCATATTTGAATGTTATGGATTAATCGTGATCAGAAAATAGGATCTGATTCTAAAATATTAAGTACCACATTCTTTTGAAAAGGTAAATGAACATTCCATTTAGCTTCTTATTTTATGCTAGAAAAATGCATTTTATCTAACATAAAACAAAACCTCCCACAAAATAGAAACAAAACAAATGCAAATCACACTTTAATCTTTTTCTTGATGAGTTACTAAGCATGCCACTAAAACTTGCACTTATCCTCTGCAAAGCAAGCAGTAAGAAGCCATTAACTGCAATGCAGAAGCTTCTTCCTCTTCTTCTTCTTTTTTTGGCTTTTCAATTGAACAGCTTCCCTTTCCAAGTCTCTGTTTGCAGGATGGTCTCCAGTGCACGCTTGAACACACTGGAGATGGTGCTCACGAGGAGCTGTCTCCAGAATGAAACTGAAGATAAAAGCTCCTTAAAAAAAGTTGTCACAGATCGTCATGGAACTCCATAGAAGAACATATCACTCACATCTACGTGTATAGCTGAAGACCCAAAGGGCCTCGTGTTTGTTTTTTATTTCTGTTTCAGCACATTTTAAGCTGAAGTGTGACTGCCATGTTCAGCATTAATGAGGATTTTGCTGTGCTTTGAAATTCGCTATCCTCCCGTTTCCTGTGCATTCCTGTTTTTGAGACCAATTCAGCAATGGCAGAGTCCTGCTTGCTCTGTCCTGCCTGGGTCATTAGAACTTGATTTATTAACAACACTCTTCCTCTCCAAGGGTGTTGCCCAATTTAAAATATCTGTTTTTAAAACAGCTTCACTTAAAAATAGAAACATTTTTAAGTGCTCTTTTAAAGAACACACTTGGGAATTTATCAATAAAGGAACCACCTGTGGAATGGAACATTAAAATGAGCTGTGTATGTATTTGAATATTTTCTTCATGGAATATAGAGAACAAATTATAGGACTTCAGATTTAAGAATACCTGATACTTCACATTAAAATCATTTCAAATCTGGTATATGTTACTAACATCAATGGAAATATATATATACATTATATATATGTATATACACACACACATACATATACACATATATATATAGTTCAACAAAGAGTTGCTGTTATCTTTCTCTCTGACATATCATTCTTTGGGTACATTTCTCAATAAAAGTTGTCCATGTTTGTGGCTTTGTGTTATTCACTCTGAAATCCTTCCTTATCCTCCTCTACTCATTTTCCTCAGTAAGAGTTTCTAAAAATCAACAATGATATCCTAAACACCAACTCAAACAGCTTTTCCTTAGTCTTCAATCTCCTTGACTTGAGAACACAGAGTTTAACATTGAAAAAATAATGATCAAAGTTAATCTAATGTATATGAAGTGATCTGCAAATTTTGCTGCTAAGTCACTGGACATAAATATTAAGCAAACATTATAAATAGCTTTAATTGACAGTGATTTTTCTACCCAGACTAATCAATTTCCAACTCTCTCTGCTTTATTTTATCAAATACTGAATTTCATCTCATTTAATATTTTCTATATGCTAAGAACCATGTTAAACACTGTTTACTTACTATTTCATTTAATCCTCACAAACATTCAAAGACTCATATCTTTATTTTACCAATGATGACAGGGAAACTCAGAGCGATGAGTAATTGCCAAGATTACATGACTAATGTAAAACAAAGAGCTGAACCCATCTTTGTTAGACAAGAAAGCCACTGCTCCTGACTCTCAGTATTTACACACAGTGTCCATTTTGATAATTTCTCCTGGCACTACATATTTTAATTCTCATGAAGCACACATCTATTTATTCAGCCAGTTAGTCTGGCAGTCAATAAACATTTAAGTCTTAAATGAGATCCTGAGAGGGATGACACAGCTCCCCACTGTCCACTGAAATATTCATGGTCTAATGAAGGATATAGGTCAATAAGCCAATTTATAGTCCAGTGAGATAGTTCTCATGATAAATAGTGTATCAAATGCTAGGAGGGAAGGGAATGGCCAAATCTGCCTCAGGAAGTGAGGAAAGTCATCAGCAAATTGCTTTGATTTTGAAAAAAAGACTTGAAGGACAGGGAGGAAAAATGGAGTAGGGTCCAAGGCAACTAGGCCTCAGCAGCTGAGGTCACTAAGCCTTCAGATCCTCCTGTCCCTTCAAAATCTCTAAAGTTTGTGCACTTACCTGGAGTAACCCCAATTCATCCTTATCTGGGAAAACATGGAACCTCGGAGAGAAGAAAAAAACAGATTCTCCTGAAGCTCCCTCTACTGCCCCTCTGGTCCCCTTCCCCTCTAATACTCAGTTCCAACAATTCTCAATGTGGTCTTGACCTACAAGCAGTAGCAGCACCTGGGAACTTGGAAATGCAAATCCCTAGACTTACTCCAGATTTGCAGACATCTGTTTTAAATGAGCCCTTTGAGTGATTTCTCCGCTGCTGGAGTTTGAGAGCTGTGCTGTACCCGCCTCCCTGTGCTTCACAGCCGTCCAGCCAATTCCCCCATGAGCTCCTGAGTGTGGTGCGTCTACTTCCTGCACCCTTGTCCTCTCAGCATCAAACCCAGCATTTGACACTCTGTGGGCGCTCGAGACGAGTTTGTGGAAAGAAGGAATGAATAATTTTAAAAATTATTTTAAAATAAAACAATTTTTTTAAAATAATTTTTAAGCCAGGCATGGTGGTGCAAGCCTGTAATCTCAGTGGCTCAGAGGCTGAGACAGGAGGATTGCAAGTTCAAAGCCAGCCTCAGCAACAGCAAAGCGCTAAGCAACTCAGTGAGACCCTGTCTCTAAAATACAAAATAGGGCTGGGGATGTGGCCTAGTGGTCGAGTGCCTCTGAGTTCAATCCCTGGTACCCAAAAATAAAAATAAAATAATATTTAAATTTTTAAAAATGTCATGGATATGTAGAAAGATTCACATACCTTTGTGAATGTGAATGTTATTCATTCACATGAAAAGAGCTAAATGTTATTCCACTGAATTTCTTACAAGAATGGGAGGGAGAAAAAGTGAGTGGTTATGGGAAGGAAAAAAAATGAATAATTTTTTGAGTGCTAACTATGAGGAAGGGCTTTTCAAAACTTCTCAATATTGTCATAATGACCTGAGAAGAAGGCAGTGTCATCCCAGGCTCAGAGAAGAAATGCTCGGAGAATCATCCAGCAGGTAGCAGGTGACACAAACCCAGGGCTCCCCCGGTAAGCTCTTCACACCACTTACCTCCAAAGAATACCACTGGGAAGGGGTAGCTGGAAGCAGAGAGCCCTGGAGGGAAAGAAAAACTCCATTAACTTCACAGTTTTTCCTGTCATTTCACCATCAACTCGACACGTTGGTTCATTAATTTTAATTGGTAGGACATTGTGCCAAGTGGTCTCAGTAACCTGCAGTCTAGTCCTTCTGAGGCATTTTATGCCGTCATCAGTCTCTGCTTTGGAGCCTTCTCTCCCCCTCTCCGTTCTCCATGACCCCACACCACCCATGCTTTACTGACCCTCAATCCATCTTTTCTTCTTCCCTCCTGCGTTCCTCTGCCTTGTCCTTCCTTCCCTCGTCCCCTCTCTTTCCTTCCTCCTTCCCTTTCTCTCTTCGTCTCCCTCTCTCCACCCATCTGCACCCCTTCCTCTGTGGTATTCATTGAGCACTTCTCAGTGCCAGCTCAGGTACACCCTTTGCTTTCCTGAAGCCTAAAATCTAGTGAGGGAGAGTTTGCCACAGGCAAGCGGATATGCTAGTTATACTTTCTGTTAAGTTCTGTGAAATAAACGAGACCGTGTAAGGAATAATGGAGGAGGCCACGTTTAAGCTGAGGCCTATGGTGCCCAATGGATTGGGGCGGCGGGGTGCTACCTGTGCAAGACCTTGTGGGAGGCCAGAGTTTAATGAGCTGGTGGGAGAATGAAAGGGCCAGGACAGAGGTGAGCAGGGTAGATCATCAGGAGGGCAGGTAAAGAGTCTGACTTCTGAGGGATTCAAGTGGGGAGTCTGACTTGTACTTGGAGGAAGGATGAAGTAGACAGTGATCTTTCAAGTTCTTTCTGGAAAAAAAAAGACTGGAGAGAAAGTGTACGTGTGTGCTTGTCTTTAACTTCCACCATCTTCCTGATAGAACGGCCTCCTCGTTAGGGCTGATAGTCTTTCTTGCAGTTGAAAGGGCACCAGTTGAGAGTCACCAGGTATAAGTGGCATGTGCCTATAGTCCCAGTGCTTGGAAGGCTGAGGTAGGAGGATCACCTGAGCTCACGAATTTGAGACCCGTATAGGCAGCATAGTGAGAGCACTTCTCAAAACAGACAAACAAAAAAAAAAAACAAAGGGTGAGAGTCACATTCAGTACCACTTGGCAGCCATGTTTCAGAGGGAGGGTCTTGGGCATTGGTAACCAACAGTATCAACAGGTAACAGTAATAGCCAGGCTTACTGAGTGTGACTACATGCCCACATCATGAATATTCACATATATGTTTTAGTGCTCAAAAATCTTACAAAGCATGGGCTATTCTCTTTATTTCACAGGTAATAACAGAGTGATTAATGAACTTGCTCAAAATCACACAGCTACTAGGAATGAAGAGAAAAGAATGAAAAAACTATTTCCAAATAAACATGATCAGCCTTTGATTTTTTTTCCCTCTCTTTACTACACTTCTTGTGGAAAATCAAACTGTACAAGACTATGTAAAGTAGAAAATCAAAACTCTCCATAACTCTGTTCCTAAGGTGTGATTGAATTTTTCACTGGGTTCTCTCTCAGCAATATTGGGATACTTCATACCAACTATGCTGAAAAGCTGTGAGGTACCCAAGTCTCAGAAAGGGCTTGTCCTCTCTGAAGCTATTCAGGATCAAAGGGAGATGGAGCCAGCTACTTACCATCTCTACTACAGGAAGTGGACGCCAAACTGTTCTGGCTACAAAAGGACCACACCCATCGGGGGTGAACGCTTTAGTGAGCCCATGTCACTGCTTAGAAGGACAGCCAAAATCAGCAGGAAAAGGACAAGGACAGGCCACCTACACCCTCCAACAACCAAGGAAGAAAAGAGAAGCCTGGCTGCTCATTCTTCCTAATTTCCATGGTTCGTTGAGAGATGTCATTTGGGTTTCCTCTGTCACAAAAACCATGACTTCAGCAGCAAAACCAATCACAACAAAATGATACTCTGGTGTCAGAATTTATCATTCTGAATTAAAGTTGGAGGTGTTCAGATTTTTAAACCCTACCACACTAAAGGCAGTTTTCCAAGCAGAGCTGGACCAACCTAACCGTTGTAGAGGAAAACTAATTAGCCTCCTGGGTGAACTATCTTGTCTTTTTTTAGGACCGGAAATCAAATGGGAAGGGTTCCCTCCTGTTCCAAGAGAGTTCCAGAGGAATTACTCATACTCCTTAACCTATGAGTCACACAGGAGACTAGGACAGTGTTTCCAAAACAGGCTGACAATAAGATAAACAAAGCAATTGATATGTGACAATTGGAGTAGCTGGGCTGCAATCAGCCGCCACCAGGAGTGGGTCTAGAAAAGTGTGACAGTGAACCTGAGTGGACAGGGTTTCCCTGCAGAATCCATGGATACCAGAGCTCGGAACATTCCCTTAAAGTAAATGTCCACGGGAGATTAGGTTTTAGAGCCTCTAATCAATTTCTTTGACTCAGCATCTGGAATTATAGCATCCTTCCCCCCAGGGACCAGAGGGACTTGACTGCCATCACATGGCGCTGCCTGGCTCTCCAAAAGCTCTGGCTAGCCATGCGTTTTGACATCTCACAACACGGGATATTAATCATTTCAGGACTCTGGGTCTGTTCCCGGGGTTCGTGTTTGCCACTGTTGATCTGCAGCCGGAAAAATAGCTCCTAAATGACAGAGGCTTTCCCAAACTGAAAAATAAAGTCATCGAGAAAATTCGGCTTAGGAAATAACCCAGCACCAAGTTGATTCTCTCCCGGGCTGGTGAAGGATGAGCTTCCCCTCTTTACGCCCTCTAGGAAGGTGGCTGAAGCCCAGTCTCAGCTCTGACTGCTGAGGGCCAACAGGTGTCTCCTAGGTGGGGTTCAGGGGTGTGCTTGGGCCTCAAGAGGATAGGCCCTCAACTTTGCCCTCCTTACAGAAGACAGCAAGGTGTATGTGCTGTGATCCACAGTGGATGGGGCACAGAGGGTCCCAAACAAGAATGCTGCCTCATCTGTTTGCTCTCAGGCTTTCTTCTGCCCACAGCAATAGAGGGACCTTCCTAAACACAGCTCTGGTCATCTCCGTGATCCTAAAATCCTTTGAGGGATGCCTCCCCGTACACACACCTACAGAAATTCCACAGTTCTTCGTGGGCCATTCAAAGCCTTCACTCCGTGACTCTGTCCAGCTTTCTGCCTCCTCAGCAGCCACTCGCTGGCCCTTGACCACACATGCCTATAATTATTTCCTGAGAACACTGTGCACTCTCAGCTCGGCCTCTCTCATTCATGCTGTTCCCTCTACCCGGAATGCCATCCTGTGGACTCCCTCCAGTCAGGTCCCCAGGCCTGATCTCCTTGATAGAAGCTGAGTTCATGGCTCCCTGGGCCTTCAGCAGTTCTTGCCTTGTATGCAATGGGTCCATGGCATGGGCCTTCCTCGCTTGGACTGGGAGCTCCCCCAGGACAGGTGCTGTGGCTACTCCTTCTTAGCCTCTTGGAAAATCTACAGTGCTGAGCTGAATCAAGGAGAGCTGACAGTCAGCCATTATGCTCTTTGGTGTTCAGATAATGTCAGCCTCTCTACCTTTCTTCCTTGAGGCTTTTTGCATTTCAATGTCATTTTTAGTAATATTCAGATGTAAGGTATTTGGTTTCAAAAGGGTAACGATTTCAGGATGCACCGATTTCTGCATTTAACTTTTTAAAGAGAGAGTAAGATAGCATATTTGTGTTGTCCTCCCCCACCCCCAAACTCCTAATGACACAGGCATGGGGCTTAGGGTACTGGATTAAGTACATAATAATTATAAGTGCTGCATGACCCAGCCAGCCCATTGGTTAGCAAGTGCTGACAGGAAGGCACATAGGTCCTCAGCAGGGCTGGTGCTATAATGCAAGACCTAAGGGGCAAAGCCGTGGTGTTATTTGAGAAATGGTCACACTGACTCTCCTTCTGTTTCCAACAGAAGGAAAGAGATTTTCCTCTTCCCAGTGATTGCACATGTTCTTCTGTCTGCTTGGAATGCCTCTGTCCTCCCACCAACCTCTTCATTCAGCTGGAGCCTTACCCTTCAGGCTTCAGCATGGACATACTGTCTCAGAGGGTCCTGCCTAGAAAAGCCTCCATTTTGGCACTTGCAGCATTTCTCCAAAGCCCTTGCCAATTATTTAATTTAATTTAATTTAAATGATATATTTCCTGCTTCTTCCATTAGATTTAAAACAATATGAAAGGAAGGGATTCCATTTGGGTTTTATTTTACATCACATAGTAGATGCTCAATAAGCACTTTTGAATGAATGAATATATTTACTCTTGTAAGTCAACATTCCACTTAGAACTTGGGGGAGTTGATTTTATCAACTCAATGACTTTTTTTCCCTGCCTGATCAGCTTCTGAGTCCCACTCCCCATTCACACCACTAGGAAGTGTCCCGAACTTGCTTCCCAGGTGCCCACCTCCCTCACTTGGGGATGCCATCATCCTTGTCTCCACTTAGCACATTCCCATCTACCTTGCAGTCCCCTCACATCTGTCCCTTCCACTGTTATTAGTTTCTGGGCTCCTAAAGCACTTTGATGTTCTTCCACATTTCCCCATGTTTGTTTCTTTTACGACAAAGATCAGAAAGTGCTCCTAGGAAACCACAAGCAAACATTCCAAAGGTGCGTAAGGAAAAGGTAAAGTTCTCCCTTCCAATTCTCGGGGTTCCAGGTGACCATACTACCACTGGGTTCTCTTCCCTGCATTTACAAACATTCACCAAGTCTTCTCTTTAAAATTAAAAAAGGGACTGTTGCTATTTTTGGAAAGTCATAGATACATCATACAATAATACTGCTTAGTGACTTGTCTTCCAATTCCTATTTCTTTTTTTTTTTTCCACATTAGAATAGGGAGAGCAACTTTGATTTTTCAATGGCTGATTATTGATCTAATATGTGCTTATACTATCATTTAAAAAAATCTTGATGTCTCTTTGGGTAGCTTTTATTTTTCAAAAAATTGGGAACAACTCTGGAATAAAGCCCCTTGTATATATGAGTGGCTATTTCTCTGGGAGATATTCCTAAGCATGGAGTCACTGGATCAAATGACAGGCCATTTTGTATTTTGATAGCTCCAGCCTGATTGTCTTCTAAAAAAGCTGTGCTCATTTACATTCCCACCCACAGTGCTTAAGAGTGCCTGGAGCTGCCCAGCCATGACAGGGTGTTAGCATTGCATTTCATCTTCGTCATCTAATTGGTCAGATGTTTTCCTGTCCTCAAGCGCTGAGACTGAATAATTTTCTATATTTAATCACCACTCATGTGCTTCATCTGTAAACCATTGTTTATGTCCACGTTTCTTTTTTCCATTGGAGTGTTTAATATCATTTTTACTCATTTGTAATGTATTTTTTCGACATTGTGATAAAAGACACTTAATATTTGCAATCTTAACTATTTTTTAAGTGTACTATTCTCTGGCATTAAGTACGTCCGCAATGTCAAGCAACCGTCACCACCATCCATCTCCAGAATACTTTTCATCTTGCAAAATGGAAATTCTGTGCCCATTAAATAATAATAACTCCCCATTCTCTGCCTCCCCAGCCCCTGGCAACTACTCTTATACTTCTCATCTCTGTGGATTTGACTACTATAATGACTTTTAAAATAGTGTGCACATAAACTTTTATCCATTAAAGAGGTACAACATATTTTTCCCAATTTTCAGCTTTTTATTTAATAATGTCTCTGGTCAGAGAGAAGGTGCACATTCTGTGAAGCTTCACATTTTTATGTCAGTATCTATGACCATTGAGTTTTATGGCTTTTGAGTTTTATGTTTTGCTTTGAGAGACCTCCTCACCTAAAACTACAAAAGAGTTCCCCTGATTTCTTCTCATAATAAAGGTACTCTGGGGCTGGGGCTATAGCTCGGTGGTGAAGTGCTTGCCTTGCATATGTGAGGCACTGGGTTCAATCAGCACCACATAAAAATAAATAAATAAAACAAAGGTATTATAACTATCTACAACTAAAAAAAATTAAAATTAAATGAAAAAATAAATAAAAGTACTCTGCTTGCACTCCAGCACTTCTTCTGAATGGTAATTAATAGTAATAACTGTCATCGAAGAGAACTGTGTCCCAGATGCAATGCCAAGTTATCTTTATGTATTATATCATTCATCTACATTCCAAGTCCATGAGGGAGATCCTATTATTATTCCCATTTTATAATGGCAACGTTGAGATAAGAGAGTGGAAGTAACTTTCTACTTTGAGTGGCAAAGCGGTGGTTTGAGTCCAAACCAACTGACTGCACTCTAACCACTAAAGATAAGCAATTTTCTTTGTGACATGGTGTTCCTTAAGGATGTGACTCTGTCTCATCTGCACTGCTCCAGTGAATACGTCCCCAACAATTATCTGTGGAGTGAATTGATTCCTGTTACTTAAACTCCACATTGTACAGCACCAGTGTGGACAGAGCATTCCTATTCCATTCTCCATCTTCTATGACTTCAGTCTCGACCTTCCCTCTAAATCTCAGAGAGCTGTGGCTTTTTCAATGGGAATGAATGCCCCTGGTGGTCAGGGTCTTCTCCATCATTGCTGCCAAGGTAATAACTACTATCTATTGGGACATGGTCCCCCCATGGAGTTCTCCATGGGAACCACTGGTCCTCCACTTCTCTGTCCTCTCCTCTCTTAGAGGAGCCTTAAGCCTAGGCCTCGCTCTTGAAGACCACAAGTCTGCCATTGTGCTACAATTGACTTTCTCTGCTGGAGTCCACTCCACCCAGTCAGTAGTTTCTTTATGCCATGATGTACTGATTTCTGGGTAAGTCTCCCTCTTTTTTCAGGGCTCACTGCCTTCACTTCCCTAGCTCCCATTTGTGCCCCTTAAGGTCTCCAATGCTCATATCGAAATAGGAACTTAAGGATATAGTGAGTCTCAAAACAAAAATGCCCATAAATGCTTAGAACAAATAACTTTTGAGCATCCTGGCCTGTGTCCTTGTGCTCATGTCCTTGTCTGCGGCTGGCCAATGGCAACAAAACTGCAAGATAACCTCAAGGCATGTGGAGGAAACGTTCCTTTAAAGAGCATGCACAGTAAAGACTTTGGTGACTGAGAAATGACCCTACAATCCTAAGACACACACTTCTGGGTGAAGATTTAAGATGCTAATGAGACATGTGATATTTAAAGTAGTGTGAGTAGAACATTTCAGAGTAAAGCATAAGCCAAGGAAAACTGGTAAGAAATTGCACAATCCCACCTGACCCCACCTGTAATTCAGGCCCCTAACTGCTGTCCCTCTATAACTGTTAAAACTCCAGACCAAGACAAGGCAACTTGCCCTGAGATCACCCACACTCCCATCCTCAAGAGTTCACTCTCCCTTTATAATAAGTCTCTCACTCTGCCACTCATTTCTGATGCATCCTTAAATTCTTTTCGATGATGTGGTCAAGAATTTGGAAGGGCTGGGTGTAGTGCCACCTGCCTGTAATTCCAGTGAGTCAGGAGGCTGAGGCAGGAGGATTTCAAGCCAGCCTCAGGATTTAGTGAGGCCCTAAGCAACTTAGACCCTTTCTCAAAATAAAAAAACAAAAAGGGCTGGAGATGTGGCTCAGGGGTTAAATGCCCCTGGGTTCAATCACCAGTACCAAACAAACAAACAAAAAGAACCTGGAAGGGCTGGGCGCAGTGGCGCACTCCTGTAATCCCAGCACTTTGGGAGGCTGAAACAGGAGGATTGCGAGTTCAAAGCCAGCCTCAGCAACAGCGAGGCGCTAAGCAACTCAGTGAGACCCTGTCTGTACATAAAACACAAAATAGGGCTGGGGATGTGGCTCAGTGGCTGAGTACCCCTGAGTTCAATCCTCAGTACCAAAAAAACAGAACCTGGAAGGTCTAGGTAGAGATCTCCTCGGCTCCTGGAGACCTCTTTGGACCCCTGTGTGGTGAGGTTACTGCTGACCTTTCCAATGGCTTGGCCTCAATGCCTCAGTGTTCCCAATGCAATGTCCTTCCTCTTCTTAACATTCCTTGCAGCAGCCCAGCCTGGACCCCGGTGCTCCCTCCCCGCCCTGCTCTCCTGTCTCCTGCTGCAGCAGGACCACACCCCCTTCAGCCAGTTTCTAGGCCCGAACAAATGCCTTCGGTTTCCTGGGCTCCTCCACATGGCTTGGCTCTGTTTCAGTCACTTGTTTCAGGAAGACTGTCTCTGCTGTGGCCACCCTCTCATCACCTCCAACTGGCTTCCTGTGCACAGTCTGCAGCATCTCTTAAAAACCTTTCCACCTCCTAGAAGCGAGCTCCACTTTCCAAAGCTCTCTCTGCCTGCTCCTTAACTGTGGAGGATGGGCCATCTCGCTTGAGCCTCTCCACTTTGCTGCCTCCACCGTGTTCCTTGTTTTTCCCCATCTCAGAGGAATAAACCGTCCCCCTCTTTTCTTAATTTTACTGCCAAATTCCTTAAAATGGTAGTCTACGTTAGCTGATTCTGTTTCTCTCCCACCCACACGCTCCTTCACTCGCTGGCTGTCTTCAGGGCTCAGCACCTCTTTCCTCTCCATATTGAAATTGGCTTCCTGGAGTCTGGGATTCCATGGCTTTCCTTGGACTTCAGCCTGCCATACCTACCTGCAGTTTTGGACAGCGCCAGTGTCCTCCTGCTTGAAAAGTCCACTTCTACTTCACGTCACTGTGTGTTTTTGTGTTCTCCTATTTCTCTTGCTAGTGTTTCTGTTCTTCCACTCAATAAGCGTTTACTGAGTGTCTGCACAGCTGTGCTAGGTCCTGGGGACACAGCAATGAACAACACCGGCATTGTCACTGGTCCACTGGAACCTTAAACTTATGATCTAATAGGACATGCATCAAACAGTCATGTGTATTTTATCCCCTACCTGCTGTGTGTGTTTACATATTTACCCAGTGTTATCAATGCATAAATACAAAAGAAGACTGGGGGAGGGCAAGTCAAGTCAAGGAAGGACAGTTTGAGGAAGTGATATTTAAGCTGAGATCTGCATGATAAATAAGTGTTAGCTGGGTGAGGAGTGGCAGAGTTTGGAGAGGTGGCTTCCAGGAACAGGGAGAAAAACTGTGAAGTCTCTGAAGTGAGAAGGCGCTTGGCAATTTCCAGAAACTGAAAGATGGCCAGTGAGGCTAAAATGTAGGGAACAGGAGTGGGGAATGTGGCCAGAACCATGGAGGAAGGGTCAGATCCTACAGGGTCTTGTGGGGACATGGAGAGTGTTTGAGATTTACTCCCCAAAGCAATGGACCGTTATTAAAAGCTTCTTTTCTCTTGCTGTTTTTTTTTTTTTTAATTTTGGATGCACCTCATACATAGGCCTTCGGTCCTCCATCCTTTTGGCCATCCAGCATCATAGCTGAGTAATCATCCCTCTATGGTGCATCCTAACTCCCTGAATTTCAGTCCTGTTTGGCTACCTTCTAGGATTATATCCTGAGATATCAGGCTGGCACCCCAAGTGTAAATGTTGGAAACTGACTTCATCTTTTTTTCAAAATCCTTCCTCTTCATATGTTTCTCGTCTTGGTTCATGATAGCTCCACTGTCCTCCCACTTAGCCAGATTGGAGATGCTGGTGTCTCCTTGACTCCCCCATTCACTTATTCATTCATTCTGAGAATACAGCAGGGACCCAATCTCATAGAACCTGCATCCTAGCAGTTAGTCTTATTGGCAGTTAGTAATTTACAAGTACTATAAATAAAAATGAAGCAGATAGAAGGTGAGAGGGTGGGGCTGCTGCTTATTTTTACCAGGAAGGTCTCTTTGAGGAAGTACATTCAAGAAGAAGCCATGCCTGGCACAATGGGGCACTCCTATAAGCCCAGCAACTCAGGAGGCTGAGGCAGGAGGATCGCAGTTCAAAACCTGTGTCATCAGCTGAGTGAGGCCCTAAGCAATTAAGTAAGACCATGTCTCAAAATAATAATAATAATAATAATTACTATTATTTATATTATATTATAATATATTAATAATATTAATAATATATAATATATAAATAATTATTTATATTAATATTATAATAATAATTATATAATAATAATAATTATATAAAAAAGGGCTGGGGATGAGACTCAGTGGTTAAGTACCCCTGGGTTCAGTCCCCAGTACAAAAATAAATAAATCATTTTTAAAAGTCTGAGCTGTATATGGGAATTTGGGGAGAGTGCACCAGGTGGGGAAACAGCAGATGCAAAGACCTGGAGGTGGGAGGGTGCTTGGGGAACAGCAAGAGAGGTTAGTAGCTGGAATGCATAGGTAACAGGTGGATGGCAAAGAGTGGAAGGCCAGAGATGCGCACACAGCCTGTGCTGTCAGGAGCAGAAAAGGGTTTGGAAGTTAATTTGAAGTGTGGTGAGAAATCATTGATGGTTTTCTTTCTCTCTCTCTCTCTCTTTTTTCTTCAGGGGGGGCAGTGCTGGGGATTGAACCCAGAGCCTCACTGCATTAGGCAAGTGCTCTACCCCTCTGCTACATCCTCAGACCTTTTCCTCTCTATTTCACTTTGGGACAAGGTCCTAGTTACTGAGGCTGGACTCGAACTGGCAATCCTCTTGCTTCAGCCTTCTGAGTAGCTGGGATTACAGGCATGCACCAGCATGCCTGGCTCATTGGAAGGTTTTGATGAGAGAAGTGGCATGGTCTCTTAGACAGTTCAAAGGGTCCCCCTGGTTGCTGTGTGACTAGACCTTAACATGAACACAGCACAGCCATCCATGTCCTTCATGTTCACAGGGTCTTTCCCACCTCCATCCGCCCTTCCCATCTTCAGAGCGGCTACTGGAAATCCACCCTGTCCTCACTCCTGAGTTGTCATCGAGATCTCATAAATGATCTCTCCGCTCCCACTGAATTAATCTGCCAGTTGCACAAATCTAAGCCATCTTGAGCAGGGATGATGCCCAGACCTTTGGTTGCTCCCTACCCACATGAATTAAGCACAACTTCTTCAGCCCTGTATTTAAGGCCCCCTCTTGCCTTTACAAACCTCAAGCTACTGTCACACTAGACTCAGTTTCTCACATAAACTCTTGCCTTCCCACTACTCACATCTGCCCAAGCTGGTCGTCTTCCCATCAAGCCTGCCCTTGCCACCCTCCTCTGTGCGGCTCGCATGCCCTGTGCCTTGCCCACTCACCTGAGGCGAAAGGGATTCTCCTTGCCCTTGGACTCTTGTACCTTTCCAGTGACACTAATCATTCTCAACCTAACTTATAGCTCTTTATTGTGCACGTCTTATCTTTCTCATTAAATTGTAAATTCCTAGAGGTCAGGGTCCAAGCTCTGTATATCTGTGCCCTGCCATCCATAGTGCCTAGCCCGATGCTCATGGTGAGTATGCAACAGATAGTCTTTGAATGAATGAACAGTTGGCTCCACAGGCACATCCAAGCCCCAAAGCTGTGCAAGTGAGTGATATCAGACAAGTGTAGAATGGAAGGACCCATTCCATGGTACATAGTCCAAGACAGTAAGGATTCAGAAGGGAGATCAGTAGCACGCAGATGGGTCAGGGAAGAGCTAACAGCAGCTGATGTTTCTGGAGTGTTCATCACGTTCCAGGCCCCAGGTGGAACACTGCACACACATTGTCTCACGCTTCACAACTGTCCTATGCTACCGGCACTTATGTGATAGTCATCTTCAGACATGGAAACCAAGGTAGAAAGGGGAAGGAACTTCCTGAATGTCACTGTGCTGTCAAACCTACAGAGGTGGGATTTGGACCCGCGCCTATCTAGTTGGTGAGCCTCTACCAATTACTCCACTCTTTTGCCTTTCAGAACAAAAGGAAAGCTCCATAGGGTTTGTTTTATTTCTGTCTCATTCCAAAATGGATTTGAAGCAGCCGAATAGGAGCTGAGGGAGCCATGCTGGAGATAACTAGGACTTGAAGCCAAGGCTGGTGTTCTAGGTTCAGAAGGCAGCTGTGGGTAGGTTGCAAGGAGACCTCCTCCTGGGGAAAGCAAAGTGAGCCGAGCCAAGTACAGTGTGTGAGGACTGGTTGTTGGGGGAGGGACTAGTTGCCCAAGTAAATGGAGACTGTGGGGAGGGCATTGAATGCCAAGGAGAATTGCTGAGTGTTGATGTTCTAGGATTCAAGAAGAGATCGAAGAGTTTATGAGCAGGGTCAGGATAAAACTCCATTCAAAGAATATTTACTTGGAAAGACTTTGCACTAAGCAGATGAATGGAGCTGTAGGAGTCCCCGAGTAAGTTCTTTCCCTCTAACAGCTAACAATCCTTTGGAATAAACAGCCGATAGGATGCGAACAAAGCACAGTGGAAACAGAGCTGAGGGACAAGAGTTTTAGTGGAGGATCTGAGAGAACTTCCAGCAGCCTGTGACATTTGAACCAGGCCTTAAAATAATAGAAGTGGGTGAAGCTCACTTCTGGGTGTGCAGGCGGTGGTGCCTAGAGAGAAGTGTCCCAGAAATCATGCCCAGGCCGGGGCTTTGAACAGTCTCTAGCACACTGAGGTTTCCGGGGGAAAGATTCTCTTTAGGCCCCAAATCATCTGCACAGGAAGCAGTTCGTGTGAAAAAAAGACTCAGGGGTCAAGCACTCAGCAAGTTCAAGGGCAGAATGGAGGCACTAGAGTGTCAAAGGAGCTTCAATTGCCTTGCAAGATGGTTCGTGTTGCATATTCAGTATCCAAACTATATTCTGAGAATTTGTCAGTATGGATACCAACACTCCAGACCTGCAGTTCACAGCTGGGAGCAATTCTGACCCCCAGGGGACTTTTGGCAATGTCTAGAGACACTTCCAGTTGTCACGACTAGGTGGCGGCAGGTAGTGGGTAGAGTCCAGGGATTTTGCTAAACAGCCTATAATGTATGTGACAGCACCCCCTGCCAGTTGAGTTATCTAGGCCAAACGTCAATAGCTGCAAGCTGAGAGCCCCCTCGGTGAAGGAAGCCACCAGAACGTGGCCACGAGGCGCAAGCAACTGAAGAGACTGGAAATGTTTATCCTGGAGATTTAGGGACCTGAGGAAATCTTAGAAAAGCAGGAACTGAGCTGTTGGGAGCAACTGTCCAAGTTTTCACCATTATTCACCTTGCCCACTGAGATAGGAATCTAACCAGGCCTAATGTTTGGAAAACTAGGGGCATCTGTTTTAGTAGCAAACACTTGTACAGCACTGGATTTCAGGTACTGTTCTCAGAGCTGTACATATACCAACATGTTGTCATCACAGACCTACTGTGCATATTTTTCAAATTCTCAAATGGAAAGATGAGGAAGCAGGTAAATAATTTGCCTCAGATCACAAAGCTCAACGAGTGGCAGAGCCAGGATTTGAGCCCAGGCAGCTGTGCTGTTTTCTTTCCTTTTCTTGTTTCTTCTTTCTTTCTTTTAGCTGTACTCTTAACTATTGAGCAATATTGCCCTGCTGTGTTAGAAAGGGGGCATTGTGAAGAGGCAGGCGGGGCTCCATTTCCAGCTCTACCACTTACTAGCTGTGTGGCTATGGGCATACCATCTAACCTCTCTGAGATAGCTTCCTCATCCTGCATGATAAGGGTGTATCACAGTAAGATGGTAAGCATTCACCAGGTTCTTTGGCACTGTGACAAATGTAGTTCTCAAAACAACTGAAGGAGAGATGTAATTATTATCCTCGTTGGCTACACACAGGGAGTACATGGCTCAGAGAGGTTGAATGACCGAGGGCCGCATAGGTAGGGAGTGGAGAGTCAGGATTTCAGGCCACATCTGTCTGGTTACAAAACCAGTTTTTAACTACAAAGCCATTACATTGCAAGGTCATAGTGAGGCTAGCATGATAAAGTATATAAGCTGCCTGGAACATAGTAATCAATTAATGATAACTGTTTATTATTATATTAACATTCCTAGTAATTATCTTCATGACCAGCTCAATCAGGTGTGCAGAGACACAATATTCTAGCTGCAAGAACAAGATCAGAAGAAAACGAAGGATGCAGTGGCCATGTGTGGATCACAACCCCTCAGCCAGCTGTTCCTAATCCTGAGCTTCAGCCTCCCGGCTGAAGTGTTGTCACTTTTGATTCATTTGTCCTGCTGTCTGCACAGCCTACTATTCATAGACAGGGAGTGGGAGGAGCAGGGACAGTGTGAGGCTAATTTAATGTCAAGGTTCCACAGCCCATACATTGCATAGATTCCACTTAGTCATAATAAAAAACGAAATGGGATGTGGTGCCTTGTGCAAAACCAGAAAAGCCACCACACACTCACATACTGCACTGTGAACAGAACCGCAGCTCACCTGATGGTTAATTCCACCCAGGAAGGATTTCATCTTAAAACAATTGCCTGATTTCATTGTAGGAACACTGTGAGTGTTTTCTACAGAGAGAGGGTGGCATCTGCCTAGCAATTATAAAGGCTGGCAAGACACAGACTCTGCCTGCAATGTATTCTTAAACATGGAATCACCAGGCATGTGTGTGCCTTGGGCCCAGGAGTTCAAGGCCAGCCTGGGAAACATAGTGAAGCCTTGTCTCAGAAACAAAAACAAAAACAAACAAACAAAAATTATGGAATCCTAGCCAAAAGGAATATCAGACAAGAGACTACCAGAGAACTGCTTGAATTGTAGGTGATGAAGGCAGGTACTAAGGGCAGTGGGAGTCCTGGGCAGGAGGCCATAACTGCCTCATTGCTGGAAGGGGGATATTTGAGTGAGATCTTGAAGGTTAAATAAGAGTTCTCCAGGTGGAGAAAAGGAGGAGTTATATAGATAAGAGAGAACAACAAGAGGGTACTACAAAATTTTTATGACCTGGGAGAAAATGGCACCCCTAAAATGCTTTGTGGTTGGTTGTGGCAGGAGCCCAGAGAGAGAGAAGCCCAGAGTGAGGGGGCTGAGGCTGCAGTGTGGACTGGAATCAGCTCATGAAAGGCTTTAGCCCCATGAAGGCCTCTGGACAGTGGGGCAGACTAGGAAGGATATCCAGTAGTGCAGTGTGAGATAAACAACCCAGCAGCATGAGAGTGAGTTGAACCTGACTTTGGATCCAAGTTTCTGTTACTCATTAGTTATGTGACTGAGGACAGTTACTCTACCTCTTAGTCTCTTGGCATCCATGTCTATGTCTGTGACATGGAGACCTGATGCCCACCTCAAAGGGGTGACATCAGGATGAAAGAAGGAAGAGTGCAAATCCCTAATAGTCATGGGGTAGCGGCCTGTCAAGGAACATTATTTATCCATTTATTACCTGGTCAAGGCGGGTGTTTCCAGCTGGGCAGTGTTTTGATCAGGTTTTTATTATTTACTTCTAAAGAACTACCAGAGAGGCTGGGCATGGTGGTGCATAATCCCAGCTACTTGGGAAGACTGAAGCAGATAAGTTTGAGGCCAGCCTGGGCAACTTAGCAAGACCTTGTCTCACAATAAAAAAATAAAAAAAATAAAAGGCTGGAGATGTAACTCAGTGGTAGAGCACTCTTGGGTTCAATCCCCAGTACTGGGTGGAAAAAAAAAAAGAACTAGAAGAGAGGAGTTCAAATGTTCCCAGCACTTCTAGCAAACATTTATTGAGCACCAACCAATAAGTGGAATGGGTGGGTACCAAGGATATAGCTGCCCACCCTGCCATCTCTGTGGCTTTTTATGATCAGAACTTGAAGAAACAGTGATGCCATGCCTCCTAGCTCTTGCACATAGCTCTGGCTTCCCATTGGTCAGTTAGCTGCATCCCTGACCCTCAAGGAAGATAGCAGGACAGAGAACCTGGCCCAGGGAAGAGAGTCCAGCCGGAAAATCATTGACCCATGCCACACGTCAGCAAGGTCCCACTTCTAAAAGAAATTTCAGTACAGCATTTTGAATCTGGTATCAGAGATCTCAAACTTGAATCTTTCTGAGGATAGAAGAAAAAAGCCGATTAAAGAAGGCAATTCTGGCTTCTCCATCCTAGGTTCCTCTGCACTGCAAGGAATATAGTTCTAACAACTCAGGGAGAGACATGCTTGTCATTATGGTTTTATGTGCATGGACCAGAGTTCAGGAAATACAACCGGAGAGCAAAGTGGATTCCACTATTCAATCAAGCAGGGAATCTTACTCCAGTCAAGGGAATCTAGAGAACTAACCAAGAAAAATAGTAAAAACTCTACTGGTGAGGTTAAACCATAGCCCCACCACCAACCCATAGAGCAGAGTCTGTGGAGTCCAAGTTCCCATCTCATCAAGATACTCTACAACACTCCTCTGCCCTCCTGAAATCGGGCCTCATCTTTGCCCCTCATGGACCATTCTAACAGCTTCCTAGTGGGCTGGCTCGTTCGTCAACCTCACCTTCCCGTGCCTTCTCCATGAGTCCTCAGGCAGCTCCTAGAAGGAGAGGAGGACCTGGCTCCTCTCTGCCTGGGTTCTTCTCTGACCTGTGAGACTCTCAGAGAAATGCCTTGCTCTTTGCTAGGAACCAGGGCTGTGCCAGGCTGGCCCCTCCTGAGCTCCATCTTCTCTCTCAGTATTACTCACCAGGACAGAACCGGGAAATGGTGTTGTGATCCAAGAGGAGAGCTAGTTTTTTCCATCCAATTTCCCTTCAAAATGCAGCCCAGTTATTGCTTCTCCTTCCACCATTCCCCTGACTCTCTCTCCCAGGCCTGCCACTCGCTGGCCCATGGGTCACCTCTGTATTTGAATGTGTCCACACCTGCACTTGCAATTCTGTGCTGCTTACCTGGCTCCTGTGTCATTCTCACTGGCCATGACCTCTACATATGAGGTCAAGGCCTCTGCCTCATATGTCCCCATTGTTCCACTGCCATGCATGGTGACCAGGACCTAATGGGCAACTCCATGGGTGGGCTTTTTTTTTTTTTTTTTTTTAAGGAATGCTGCAGTGGAAAGAAGGGGAATGGGTGCTTTGAAATAGTCAATAGAAAAAGAAGACAAAGCAATTTTGGCTTTTCAGCAAAAGACATCTCTTTATTGTGAGGAACCGTTTTGTATGAGGGGCTGAAGATCGGGACCCAAGAACCATCCAGACTTTGCCCTTATATTGCTAAGAATGTGAACTTGGAAGCCTACCAGGCAGGATTGGGATCCCAGATCTGCCTATTGCTGGGTGACTAGGGACAAGCTACTTGACCATGTCACTGTAAGCCAGGGTTATGATGGCCCTTCATCATAAAGTTTTGTCTTTTTTTTTTGGTACTGGGGATTGAACTCAGGGGCACTCAACCACTGAGCCACATCCCCAGCCCTATTTTGTGTTTTATGTAGAGACAGGGTCTCACTGAGTTGCTTAGCACCTTGCCTTTGCTGAGGCTGGCTTTGAACTCTCGATTCTCCTGTCTCAGATAAAGTGCTGTCTTGAGAGCTAGTGATTGATCCAGATCTAGCACTTAGGGCAGTGCCTGGCACAGTGAACAGAGGATATATGTCTGCTATTGCTGAAGAGTTCATGGTCAAGTTAGCCTGAAATGATGTGAGGCTCGAGAGTCCTTATGAGAAAAAAACATAGTTTTCTTAAAAACTCTGCACACATGCCTTTGCAAGGGCTCTAGAGCTTCTGGCTAGGTTCAAGGATGAGGCTTAGATGCCAGAGGCGTGATTGGCGGAGAACAGATGTGGTGGCTGAAATGCTTTCCACAGTGCTGGGACCAGTAAGTCCTTTAGTTTTTGTGCGATAGTCAAGGCAGTGGCTAGAACCAAATTGTTGGGAACACACACACACACACACACACACACACACACACACACAAAAGGGTAGCCTGAGGAAAAGGAAGGAGAGAGGATAGCATGGTTAGCACCTGGGAACAGGCTTTGGCAAAGGAGTTAGGATTTTAAAGCAGAGCTTTTGATCAGCTTTTCTGAATAATGCATCTACAGAGGATTGCAGCCCAGTGGGGAAAGTTCTAGGAGAAAGGCACTTGGGGTACACTGAGGCAAAATAGGCAAACACACCTTTGAGAGCAGCTGGAGAGGATTAGTATGTTGTCATTGTTAAATGTAGAGATGACCAGGACAACAGGGTGACGTTCTATGGTATCACAGCTGCCTATCCCCAGGGCCAGCACTGGATAAGCTTTCAAACTTCCATATCCCTGGGAAGTTTCCATATCTCTCGTGTTATAGTCAATGATGCTGTTTCCAGCTGAAACAGGTAAGAAATGTGGTCCCTGCCCTCAAGGTCCTCAGAGTTGGCATGAATGGCGTTTTGTGTCTGCAGCATGCAAGAAGGCCAAAGGATATAGCACTGGAAAACCTCCAGAAGCCTCCGTGATCTGATACACTACTTAATAGATGGAGCACTTGGATGCCTTAGCTCAAATTTGTGTTCAGGCTCTAAGCCCAACTCTTTAGAGACACAATTCAGTTTGTCCATTTTTGACTGACTAGCTTTGAGCACTTACTATCTGCTAGGTGCTATGCTATGTGCTTTACTTGTACCATTTCTTTTCATCCTCCCTGAAAGCCAATACATTCAGTAAAATTGTTTGTTTTGTGCTACAGATGAGGAAAGTGGGGCTGAGAGCGGCTCATTGACAGATAAAAGGTTACAGGACTTATAAGGAGTGGAAATGAATTTGAACATAGCCCTGTCTCTTGGTCATCAGAATCTAAGCTCTTAATAACCATGTTACCAGGTTTGGAAGGAACCAGAGATTATCCAGTTCAAACAACTGTATATCTAGAAGGAGCAACCTGCAACCAGAGACCAGGAGTCTACTCTTATTTTGTCCAAGGCTTTGCTGTGTGACACTGGGCAAGTCACTGAACGTTTTACAAGAAGTTGAACGAATAAATGGCTTTGTCTTTCCTAAAAGTTTGCTTTAATGGACAACTACATGTGAAAACCCAGTACAAGGCAATAGGACAAAAGCTATCCCTTTGACTGCCTAAAGAGACAACAGGCACATTCTGGCCCTCTTTTATGGGCTACCTAATTTCTGGTACATGTAGCCAAATGTGATTAACCAGAAAAAGTGTAATATAGAACCACTCCCTTTTCTGAGTCACTAAGAAAATGAGATAATCTTGACTATGGTACTGAAATAAAGAACTGAAAAGTTAAGTTTTCTATTTGGTAGCTCCATGCTAAGCATCTTCATATGCTCTTTATCTGCAGTAGAACAAAACAGGTGATTTGCCTCCAATCTCACAGCTAGTCAGTCGCAGAGTGAGGACTGGAACCCAGCACCACCTGGTTTGGTCTGCAGGTACTTCCCCAGGCAGCCAGAGCTTAGGCCAGATACAGGCAATTGCAGAAGCCAACAGTCCTGTCTCCACAAGATCCTATTGTTTCAAAGGCAGTTGCCATAGCTTCCCAGAACTGCTCCCTACACCCCCATGCACCCTAAATGGGAGAGTTCCTCTTTAATCCTCTGCTATGTCAAAGTCTAAAAGTTTAGCAACACCCAGCCTCAGCTAAACAAATTAACCACCCTCAAACCACAGAGGAGTGAAAAGAAACAGGATATAATGTTATCACTTGCCACAATAACTTTCTTTGAAATATATTTATATATATTTTTGTAGACATTTTTTATTTGTCCTGTCAGTTATACTGAAAGCCACTGATCCAAAGCCATCCAATTGTTCTGTGGATTTCTAGAGATAGAAACTTTTTAATGGAATCCTAGATGCTTCAGAAAAATATCAATGTTGATTCCACTTTTTGTTAGCACATTTAACTGAGAACTAGAGAAGCAGAGAAATGGATGAGTTAAAGAAGGATGACTAGAATCACCAGGGGCTGTGATTCTGAACTTAGAAAGGCAGCATCTTCAGAGGAGAGGGCATGGGCTTGGGGTCAGATAAAATAGTTCTGGCTCTGCCTGCTACTACCTTAGGGGGCTGCACCTTGGGTTCCATATCTGTAAAACTGGAGGTTACGTCAGCCTCAGAGATAGTGAGGAATAAATGAGGGTCCACATCTCCAAAAAGAGTCACAGTTTTCAGAGATCATTAAATGTTTTACAGATGAGGAGTATAGGTCTCGAGTGGCAAAAACAGGCCTGGAGCCCAGATGTCTTATTGAACTGGGTTCTCAGAGCACAAAGTCCCAGAGGCAGGCTCTGCATTCAGAATGCCATTAATGTGACAGCTAGGCAGCGTCTGACATGATGACCTTGAGCAAGTCGCTTACACTCTCTGCCTCAAATTCCACATTTGTAAAGGAGTGACAATAAGTTTGCATAATTCAAGATTGGTTATAGGGTTTAAAAAGTCAAACTGTTTCACACCGGACACATTGCAATCTCCCGGTAACTGTTCCCTATTCTTACCAGCAGCCATCCACGGAACTTTATTAGGATGCTTCTGGTATATCCAGATAAATTCTTATGATCATCTTTGCTGTACATTCAGCGTAGATATCTTATGTATTAATTGGTGGAGTCGTTCCTCTAGAGCTTACATGTAAGGAATTCAATTTTGGTACTTGATAGAAAAATGTTACAGGTTTAGGAAGGGAACGTCGTAACGCCACTAGAGGGCGTGCTGGCGAAGTTTTATCTTAGACTCTGGGGCAGGCAGTGGGTGAGGGACAGGGAGGAAGGGAAGGCGGAGGTGGGCGTTCAGGAAAAAGTTGGGCGGCACTGAGGAAGGCGTGGAGCAGTGGTCCTGCTGGGGAGCGACAAAGATCTAGCGAGAAGGTGGTGCTGCGTGCTGGTGACAATCCTCATCTGTAGAGCACTGAGGAAGCCCTGCACCTGACTCACTGTTGGTTTCTATCTCTAGAAAATGAGAATAATAATAATAATAAAACCTCGTTTATAATAGGTTCGGTGAGCACTTTAAGAGATACTGTATATAAAATTTTTGAACAGCAAGTGGTCACTTTTATTATTATTAAGTCCCTCAAATTTCTGATGAGGAAAATTAAGTAACATGCTTAAAACCATGGAATTACTAAGTGGTAGATGTCCCCTGTTGCTGGAAAAGTCAGGCACAGTTTCTTCCATCCTCCTCCTGCCTGCCCTCCAGTCCACCTCTCAGCCTGCCAGTGATGTGGTGAGGATGCACAGGGGTTGGATTGGAGCCCTTGCTCTGCCACTCCTAGGTTTTGTCTTTGTTTTTAAATATTTTTTTAGTTGTAGATGGACACAATGTCTTTATTTTATTGCTTTGTATGTGGTGCCAAGGATCGAACCCAGGGCCTCACGCATGCGAGGCAAGCGCTCTACCACTGAGCTACAATCCCAGCCATGCCACTCCTAGGTTTGAAGACATGTCACTTTGCCTCTTGCAGCTTGGCTTGCTCATCTGGCAAACATTTCTCAGAGGGATTTTATGGGGATTCAATAAGGTTTTCCAAGTGGGGTGCTCAGCTTACTGCTTGCCACATAAAGCCCAATGAATATTAATCTGCTATCAAGAAGTGGGCCATAAATTCTTCATGACTAAACCCCTTGACACTTTCATACACATAAGCTTGATTCTGGAACAACCTGTGACAAAAGAAACATATCAGAAACCTAGGCTTTGACAGCCTTCTCCACTTCTTTTTGTAATACGCCATTTTCTTAATTCAACGCTGAAGCAAGCAGCATGGCTTCTAAATTCATTGACGGTGTCTGTCGGCGATGAAATGTCAGAGCACTTGGATCCAACTGTACCACTGCCGTCCTCCGGCTTTCCCTGGGTGAATGGTAACATTTTCAAATGGATAAAAATCTCCTGGCAGCGTCGCTCTCCTCCCCCAGAGCAGATTCATAGCAGAGTGGCTGGCATTTCCACACTCTCCACATTTGTCAGTGTCAAATTCATCTACGTTCTTAGGTCTCTATACATATATAGGCATGATTTCAATCTCTGGCGAACAAAGGCTATTTTTTTTTCCTAACTTGGAGATGTTCCAAGAGATCTTTGCATTTCATCTATTTTTAAATGTTTTTGTGATTTAAAAGTATGGTAATATCGAATGATAGGGTGGAAGACCCGAGGTTCAGCTTTCAGCCTCTGATCCTGTGCCAGGCATTTTATATACAATGTTTTACTTGATGACAGGGTGGCTTTGCATTACTCTCCGTTCACAATAGGGGAAACTAAGGCCCAAGAAGATGAGCGTCTTGTTCAAAGTCACACACGCACTCAAGTCACACCAGTTGAGAAGGGTGGGGTGGATGGGAAACCGTTCTAATTTCATATTCAATGTTCCTGTCATTTTATCACAGCTCTCTCTGTAGAACAACACACATTCCTACATTTACAAACCATTTGCTGCGCATCTGTGATGTGCCGGCACTATGCTAGGCTCTGGTGATCGAGCAGAGAAAAAAAATAAGCAAAAAGAAAAAAAAGCCCATTTGTCTTTAAGTAGCTTACACTTGGGGAAAAGTTCATCTTCGCTGGGTGGGATGGGTGTGGGAGATGGAGGCAGAATGCAGAGACGGCTGGGAGCAGAGTTTCTGTTCCTCCCTAGGTCACACCAGTGCCCATCTCCAAGGCAGGCGTTTGGGGACGTTTGAGAAAAGTGATGGTGCCCCAGGCTGTGACAATTCCTGCCAGATCTCTATTTGTCTGTCCTGCAATAATTAAGTTGTTTGGAGGTGCAGGTATTTGACCACAAACATTGCTGCTCTAGAGCAAGTGGACATAGACTGTTGAGCAGAAAGGCATGGAGCAAGGAATTTTCCAGGGAAGTGAAGGTAGAGAACTAGATGAGACTTCCAGAATGCCTACAGGAGGCGCTCAAAATGATGGTAGGTGGACTCTGACCACAAGTACCCACCCATCTGTCGTGCAGTCAATCAAAAAGTTAAAGTATCTTCCTGATGCTATTATTTCCAAAAGCAATATTGCTAGCAACCATTAATTGAGCAATTTCTATGACCAATAAGTCATTGTACTACATTCTTCGTATACATTGTCAAATTCCAAAAAAATTAAGTTGAGACTTAGAGAGGCTAGTGAACAAAGAAACAGATTTAAAACTGCATCTATCCAACTCTAAAATGCTTATCTGCCCCCCTTGCCCAATACACAGACCAAGCCAACTTCCCTTAGGGCTCTAAGGAGAATGAAATTAATTCATCATTTGCTCTGTGTCTTCTATATCCATGCTGCTCCAAGTGTGGTCTATGGACCAGCAGCATCAGCACCACCTGGGAGCTGGTTAGAAATGGAGACCCTCAGGTACCATCTCAGACCTCTTGAACCAGAACAAGCTTCTTTTTTTTTTGGTACTGGAGATTGAACTCAGGGGCACTCGACCACTGAGCCACATCCCCAGCTCTATTTTGTGTTTTATGTAGAGACAGGTCTCACTGAGGTGTTTAGCACCTCACCGTTGCTGAGGCTGGCTTTGAACTCGTGATTCTCCTGTCTCAGCCTCCCTAAGTGCTGGGATTACAGGCATGCGCCATCACGCCCGGCTCAGAACAAGCTTCTTAACAAGCTTCTCATATGCCTAGTTTTGTCCCTCTGGCCCAAACACTACAAAGGGACTCAGGAAGGTAGTCAGCTACTTCTCTGTGGTTGCAAACACTATTGTTTCAACAATTGAAGTGATGGCTGTTGTTAGAATTAGTCAAGAAATGAAAGTTTGGAAACTTATCTGGGTGCCTGTTATGTAAAATCAAAACAGACGAAAGACCGGATAACCTAAGAAATGAGTGGAAAAAGAGCAGGTAAGTTTATGTTTCAGGGATGTTTTCATAGGCTTTTAAAGAAAGAGATGCCCACTGTTAATGAGATTTTCTTCCCTGGTGGGAATCTCGAATCTTGGAGACTGCAGTTTGGAGGATGAATTAGGGGTTTCCTTCTTATCTGGTACCGTGTATGGAGTGCAGCTCATTAACATGTATATTATACAAGGCGTGGGGAACAGGAATTTTAATTTCAGGTTTGTCCATTTATTCTCTTCATGGTCTTGGCCATATCATTAAAACTTCCTATTTAGCAGGTGGTATTGGCCTGGGAAAGAGCAGCCTGCCATGTGATTGTTCCTGTGCCATTATAACAATGATAAGAGAAACTTCTTTTCAAGGTAGGTTATTAGTAGGTGAATTCTTCAGGAACCTCAAAAATTCATAGGATTTTACTAAGTTGTTTGCTAGCCCTTCCACGACCAATCAACTAATAAACCATTAAAAAGTATTTACTGGAAAGGTGCCATGTGTCTTGGAATACAAAGGGAGTAACAGCTTCTGGGGCAGAAAATAGTAATTATGAATCACTTTCCACCTGCTCCCTGTTCCACAAACACTAAGCACAGTGATGCGTGAAAAGGAGCTGAGATGACAGGACCCAGCACAGGGAATTAAGTAGGTGGCAGGAGGGCACCACAGCTTTCTTCCTATTTGCCTGCTCACTCTGGACCTGGCTCCTCTTGCCTGGCGTCGGGTGCAAAATCTCCTAAGGCTGCTGAGCCCCCACCCTGGGCCACAGACAAGTTCAGGCAATGCCACAAGGCCCTGACTTCCTTCAGCTCTTCCTCTCTCACAGCCACCATCAATCTCCAATCCCTCATCCTAACCACAGCACCTCAGGGCAGTCTTTTCTATCACATTCCAATTGTGAGCTCAAGCCCTCTGTTTTTAGGCCTTCCTGACAGAGAGAACCAATCAGAACCCTCATTCCCTCAACAGTCTTTTTCTTTCGGCACTGGGGATTGAACCCGGGGCGCTTTACCACTGAGCCACATCCCCACCCCTTTTTGTTTTGAGGAGAGTTTGTATGGGGATTGAACGCAAGGGCACTCGAACACTGAGCCACATCCCCAGCCTTATTTTGTGTTTTATGTAGAGACAGGTCTCACTGAGTTGCTTAGCGCCTCGCCGTTGCTGGGGCTGGCTTTGAACTCGCGATTCTCCTGTGTCAGCCTCCCTAAGTGCTGAGATTACAGGCGTGCGCCACTGCACCCAGCTCCCAGCCCTTTTTTGTATTTTATTTAGAGACAAGGTCTCCCTGAGTTGCTTAGGACTTCGCTAAGTTGCTGAGGCTGGCTTTGAACTTGCAATCCTCCTGCCTCAGCCTCCCAAGCCTCTGGGATTACAGGCGTGCCACTGTGCCTGGCTCCTCAACAGTTTTTAATGGCTCCCACGGTTTACTGAAGGAAGTTCCATGGTCTGGCCTGGCCTTCGTGATCCAGTAATTCAGCCCCACTCTATATTTCTAGCCTTTTCTTTCACTGTTTATCTCGATCCCACTCCAGTTGTGACACTGGAGCCTCTGTGTCCAGATCACACCAATTTTTCCTGACCCTCCATCCTACCGAGGCCATTCCTTCTGCCCACTCCCCACCTACCTGCATCTTCCCTCTCCCTCAGGAGGTTTCAACCTGAAGTCCGTGGAGACTTGGGATCAATGAGGAATCCCTCATTTTTATTTATTATTTACCAGAGTCTGTGTGGTACTGTTTTTCAAAAACATTTTTTTCTTTGTCAGATCATGGGCTCCCTAAAGATGGCATCCATATCTTGTGTCTTCCAAGGCTAACCCTGTCTGTGTTTGCTAATCAAAGATTGCAGAGCAAGATCCACCACCTACAGGATGTGTTAATCATATACTTAATATAGAGACATGTAGAGTCTCTTCATATTTGGGCAGTGTGATGTCACCACTTACTAACTGTGTGACTTTGGGCAAATGAATTAACTTCTCTGAGTCTGTTTTCTCCTTAACTTGGATTGGGAAACTCCTGCTATAGTTGACTGAGCTCATTAGAAACCCACGGAAGTGAATTATAGAAACCTGGCTATGCCAGCCTACCTAGCCACATTTTTGGTTCCTGGGGCATATGGATACCAGCTCATTTAAGAAGCATTTTTAACAAAAGCACACAAAAGAAAATGTTCAGCATATGTTAGAGTAGGTAGGGAATCATGGAATCCTAAATCAACTTGCTTTTTATAGCCATTTGCAGAGGGATAGACTAGTGTGAGCCCCTTATTCCTTTATTGCACATTGAGGGGGGACCAGGCTGAGGAGCAGGTGGAGTAGCCCATATCAGTGCTTGTGGATTGGAGGGTCCCTGGCAAGCTCCCAGCCTCACACTCTCCCGCCCACCTGCCACATTGTTTGAAATAAGCACTTACATGTTCATTCTCTCCAAGGCAGCACCAACTCTATGCACCTATTTTTTTTTTTTAAAGATGACTTAAGTAATGTATGTTCATTAGAAAATAGATTTAAAGGGGAAAAAATCTTCCTTACTCTCATTTTCCTAAGGAAAAACTTTTGGTATCTGTTAGATACCAAAAGCTCACGTGTGAGACAATGCAAGAATGTCCAGAGGTGAAATGATTACATTATGAGAGTTGTAACCCAATTAGTGGATTAATCCACTGGTATGGATTATTTAACTGGGTTGTAATTGTAGGCAGGTAGAGTGTGGCTGGAAGAAACAGGTCACTGGGGTCTTGACTTTGGGATTTATAGTTTGTTCCTGGTAAGCAGAGCTGTCTGCTTCCCAGTGGCTGCTTCTGAGCTGCTTTCCTCCACCATGCCCTTCTGCCATGATGTTCTGCCTCACCTTGGGTCCAGATCTATGGAGATGGCTGACCGTGGACTGAATCTCTGAAACCAGTTGTCAAGATAAACTTTTCATTCTCTAAGTTGTTCTCGTCAGGTATTTCGGCCACAGCCACAAAAGAGTGACCAAAACAGTACCCTTCTGGGTTTTTTGTCGTTGATATTTTACACACCCACATCACCCACCCCATTTGCATGTGTATATATATGTAAAATATATATACATACATATATGTATGTATATATATATTATCTACCAAATTTTAATTATATTAAGTGGTCTGTAATTTTCTCCCCTAATTGAATACTAACATTTCAAGTCCATAAGCACATATTTACATCATCATTTTTACCAGTTCTATGGCATTCCATTGTATGGTTTATCATAATTTACTTAACAATCAATCCAGTGTTGTTGGATCTGCAGGCTGTCTAACCACTACTGTTGCCGTTTCCACCTCAAGGAACATCCTCACACATACCACTCTGAGCACCTGCCTATCACTCCTTAGGGCAAATTCCCAGGTACCTATCTTAAAACAAATTACAAAGATCTCCTGAATAGCTTGGTGCAATCACTTCCTCCTTTCTTTATGACAATTATGAGCCCTGAACTAAAACCTGGAGGTTCATTGGGTGAGCAGACGCAGTAGAAGAGTGGGACAAAAAAGAATATCTAGGGGACATAAGACATTGCCAGAGGAATGTAGGACTTGATGCCATGGAATAATTGGGCATTCTTGGGTCAGACTGAAGGTGTTGGATTAACCCCAAAACCAACCGAAACCAACCAACTCAATATAAAGCAAAAATGAGAAGGCTTCCTGATTTACGATTTCACCAACACCAGATCCTTGGCATGAAACCTTTGAATGGCCATCTTTGTTGGCATTTGGAAATATTTTAGCAACCAAGAGCCATAAAAATTCTCATACTATTCAATTCAGTAATGGCACTCCGGAAATAAAAACTAAGGAATTAACACCAAAGAAAGATAAAGCTATGCACACAAAAATGTTCCTTATGATGTTACATAAAGAATCAAAGACTGTTACTCAATAAACATCATTGACAATTAAGGAAATTATGGTACAATTACATGATAGAATAGCGTAAAGCCGTTTGATATTTATCAGTTGTGTAACTTGGAGGAATTACTTAACCAGAGGGAGCCAAAGCAGAAGCAGAAGCCATGCCTATGGTAAAATGATGAGGGACTTCAGACTGAATTAAGAGAAACAAGCCAGATGTCCATCAGTGGATCTGCATACAATCGAACACTATTCAGTCTTATAAAGGAATGCAGTTCTGATACATGCCACAACATGGATGAAACTTGAAAACATGATGCTAAGTATAAAAATCCAGACATAAAAGGACACATATTGTATGAGTCCACTTATAAGAGGTTCCTAGGACAGGCAAGTTCAAAGAGGAAGAAAGTAGAAGATATTCCTGAGGGAAAGGGAAGAAGAAGGAAATATTGCTTAATTTTTATAGAGTTTCAATTTGAATAATGGTAAAGTTTGGGAGATAGTTGGTGGAGAGAATTGCACAACAATGTGAATGTACCTGATGTTACTGATCCACTAAAAAAAGGGTGAGGGTGGTGATTTATGTAATATGCATCTTACCCCAAAATAAAACAACTCTAATGAGCGAGGGAGTGTAGTTTCATGGTAGAGAGCACAGGCTCCAAAGCTGGACTTTTGGGTTCACATTCTGCGTCTGCTGCTTTGCTAGCTATGTGTGGGAAAACTACTTCCACCTGAGTTACTCATCTGTGAAATGGATGCCACACTAGTACCTATTCTCTGAGTCGTCGTGAGGATTAAAATGAGTCTATCTATGTAAAGTACTCAGGCTTACAACAGTATTGGGCTCATTGAAAGTTCTATGTAATTCTGGCAAAAAAAAAGTGATTTCCTTATTTCTTCTTGAGAAATTGTTATTGTTACAATGGGAAAATGTTAAAATGCAATTGTTAAAATGCTCCGCAAGGGAGACTGGAGCAAGCATCATCTCTGTGGGCAGATCTACTGGAGTCCTAAGGGTGCAAACGTGGAACCAGAATTCAGCAGGAAAACTGCGTCTAATACAGCTAATTGTATCGCAGGGATTATCTTGCCAGAATTGGAGACACTCAAAACCCATTGACTAAGGCTGAGACAGTCCAGGGGAGCACAGCTGCCATTTGCTTTATGACTTTCCTTCACCAGCAGCTCCAAGGCTGACTCCTCCTTCTCCAGTGCATTTGAACCTGACGTCTCCTTTGGGTAACTTGTCTCGTTCTGTCCCATCCTGCCATGTGCATTCTTTACCATTTGGTTCCCAAGAGTCTTCTCTTTCTCTAGAAGAAAATGTGGTGAAACGACAACAGCCTAATTTATTGGTGGTTGCAGTCTTGTGGGTGAAATCATTTCAGTGCTGTTATTGGAGCTATAATGGCTGTAAAATTTTAAAAACAGATTTTAAATAATCATCGTTGCCCGGTATTTTCCCATTTGTAAGCTATTTTCTGTTGGACGCATCTGGTTATGCATAGCATTGTAGTCAGCGTGAGTAATGAGATACGGAAGGGCTGCCTGATCCTGCCACTGGGTCCCATTCTTATTCCAGCCTGCTGCCCATCTCTGGATTGTCTTCAGATCCCAAGTAAGCCTCATGAGGGGCTGGATGTGGTGTCTGAATGTGTGATGAGCTCCCATTCATGATTTTACATGCCAATAAACAGCTGTCGAACTTCTTCCTCTGAGTGGTTTATTCTCAGCCTTATATGGTTCAAAGTAACTTCAAAAACAGCAGTGCTGTGTATACATTTAAGTATCTGCATGTGTTTGCTCTGCAGGATCTGGAGCTACTGCTCTGAGGGCCCCATTCACTGACATGGTTCCACTTGTATAGAAGGCTACATGCCTCAAAAAATGTGCCTTTAAGTCTTACCTCACCCTTCCTGGGGGCCAGATCTCCTGGACAGTGTTGCATCTGCCAAGATGATCTTTACCTGTGTTTGGCTAGTGCGAAGAAGAGGAAAGCAGCAGTCTCTAGAGCCTGGAGTGGCAGACACCAGTGTACCAGTCAGTGTACCAGTCACCCTTGAACCTTATTGAGCCAGGGGGCATGGGTCAACCTTTTCTCTGTGTCTCTGTGTCTGAAGATAGTATTTTTTTAGAACTGCTTGTAACATGCAAGTGCTAGGCAATTAACACTCATGGGAGCAGCCTTCAACCAATGGGTCTTGGTAATTGGAGCATAAATATTCCAGCTCTCTCACCCCTTGGGCGGGATAATTATGAGGCATACGATTTATTCTGTTTCCTGGATTTTCCCCAGGACATTATGCCCACTGTGCTGGTGGCTCGCTACACACCCCTGCCAGGCTGTCTCTCTTTGTCAGTTTCCTGCTCCTTTAGTACTGGTCCCTATATCTCCCAAATGCACTCATTGCACTTGCATCTCTGTCTCAAGATCTGCTTTTAGAACTCAGGGGAAGACACACAATGTGGGGAAAAGAGCACAAGGCTTCAGACTAGAAGACCTGGATTTGTTCCTGGCTTTGACACTTACATATACCTTCAATCTCCCTGAGTTACACTGTCCTTAACTACACACACCAGAGCATAATCACACATTCCTGAGGCTGTCTGTAAAGCCTGAGTGAGAATATGTAAGAGGAGGAGCTGAACAGGATGCATTCCTTCAGAGAGGTTCATCATATTGCCATGTGTGGCTCTGCCGCTTCCCTTTGCTTGCAGAATCCCCTCCCCCATTCTTCTTCACTGATTCTTATTCATACTAAGAATCTGCGTACATCTTAGGTGAGTTAACATTGTTAACATTGTTATGAAAACTTCAACTTTTTAGTGTGTTTGTGGCTAGTTTCTTCCTCATAATTATTCCATCTCTATTCCTTATGAAAAATTCAAACCTAAGGACAAGTTGAAAGGCTTCATGTTGATTCAACAATTGTGAACATTTTGCCCTATTTGCCTCGTCTGTTGCTCTGTCTCGTTACACAGGCTGAGGTCAATCTCTGGACACCATGATGCTATACTTCACCCCTTAGGACTTCAGTATATATCTCCCAACTAAGCCCATCGCCCACATGGGATACTTTCCATACCTAGCAAAATTAATCTTGATCCTGTAATATCATCTTCCTCTCCACTGGTATTCAAATGTTCCGCTTGCACCCAGAATTGTTTTCTAGCTTATTTACTTTTTAGCCAGGATCTTCTCTAGGCTCATTGCTTAGAAACAACCATCCTGGCTCTGACTCTGTGTGTGTGTGTGTTCGTGTGTGTGCATGCACATACCTGCAGTGTGTCTTAGCTTGTCACCTGAGCATTCTTCCTCACTGAAGCCAGATTAGCATCCTGGCTCCCTGAGCCTTGGAGGACAATGGGACAGACTTGAGTCTTTTTTAGACGTGCGATCCCAGCTGGGCTGGTGACCTCAGTCAGCACCAGGGGTGTTCCAAGCAGGTGGTGCTGGCCAGGTCTGTTTGGTAGTGCATATCAAGGCTGCACCAACCAACTCGGGCTGCCATCAGTGGTAACCTGGCAGGCACTCACACAGAAGTGCCGCCAGCGGCATCTGCTGTCTGTTGAGGAAGAAGGCATTCTGCCCACTGATTTAATGATAAATGATTTTCTCTTTTTGAGGGGAAAAAAAAGTATCTGGCAGGTAGAATGCCTATTTAGATAAGTTAAAAAAACCTGTCATTCTAAATTGGTGAAGATTCTTTTTTTTTTTTTTTATTATTTTTTTTTCCCAAAAGTTGCATTTTAATACATGTTAGCAAACATAACAGAAAAAAACAAATTTTCAGAAGCTGTACACACTATTCACTGAAAACATTTGTTGAGGCAAATAGAAAAAAATTGTTACAATCATAATTTTTCTAACTTTGCATCAATGAAGTGAACAGAGAGCCTACATTCTGGGAGCAAATTTTTGCCACACGCACATCAGACAGAGCACTGATCTCCAGGATATATAAAGAGCTCAAAAAACTTAACACCAAAAAAACAAATAATCCAATCAATAAATGGGCTAAGGAGCTTAATAGAAACCTCTCAGAAGATGATGTACAATCAATAAACAGATATATGAAGAAATGTTCAACGTCTCTAGCCATTAGAGAAATGCAAATCAAAACTGCCCTCAGATTTCATCTCACCCCAATCAGAATGGCAGCTATCCTAAATTGGTGAAGATTCTTATGTCCCATCCTGTCTTCACAGAAGGGTTGGAAAAAAATGGAGACAAAGATGAATGAATGTGTTTAGGGAGCAAGAAAGTGGGCTGGAGCGGTAATAATAGAGCCCTCGATAAATATTTACTGAATGAATACATAAATGAATAACAAAAGCAAGCACAGTGCTTTCCTCTTGTTTATTCTTCACAACATTTTTAGGTGTTATTGTATTCATTTTATGAACTTGAACCTGGGATTACTAACTGGCTCAAGATCACATAGCTAGTAAGTGGCAGAGTCAGGATCTGAACTTTCATGTCAGAGTGCAACATCTGTGTTCTTTAACCTGAGCCCTAAGCAGTAAGCACTGTGCTCAGTCTGAACAGTCTGAGCATCTCCAACCAGATTGGTATGTAGCATATTGTAGTTATTCAGGTAATGTTTGTTGAGTGAATGTGTAACACAGATAAGCATACAAAAGGGGTCTATGAGATAGGTGCTTAGGACCGCCTTTTAATTTCAGCGACCCATTAGCCCCCACCCAGTTTTTCTCTTTTTACTTTCCATGGCATTGTCTCTGTATATCCTCCATTCTCCCCGGTTCCTCCCCAAATGCCCTCCCCAGCCCAAAGCAGCATCCTTCTCTTTTCTGCAAAAATGTAATGAGTATCCAAATGCACTAGTTGTTGGCAACTCGAGGTCTGTGATGTCTTTTTCACCATAAGCTTTGCTCAGAGAAATGCCTCCTTGCAGAAATTAGAGGGGTGGGGGAGTGCTGGGGAGTTTCTAGAAACTGCTTCTTGGATATCTGGTCTCCCAATAGCAATTTTCATTCTGCACTTACCTGAGCAGAATAAAACACAAGATACTGTCATCTCAGATCTGGAGAAGCCCCCTGTGGAAACAAACCTCTCCCAAGGAACTAATCAGATCACAAACTCTGATTCATGCCTTAGACCCTTGGAATTCTGCTCCTCTGATGAGTGAAGGATCGACTCAATTTGTGGAAATAAAACCCGAGGGACTGGACAGTCACAGGTACATTATTATTCCCTTTGGATGTGGAGAGGCAGCCCTGTCACCCTCTTTAAGTCTGGTGAATCAGAAGCTGCTTTGGACCCCCTAGATCCCTCACATCCCACCCTTACCTCCTTCCTCCTCCATCAAGCTATGATATGAGGAGGTGATGGTGCCCCATGCCGGTAGGTCTGGGGTTGCACGTGGAGGCGATGACCAGGAATGTAAAGGAGGAAGTAACAGGTGTGGAGAGCTGCCCCGTGTCCAGATGCATGGCCTCCACCTTCATGGCTCACAGGCTGTAGGAGGAGACAAAGTGTCAGGCATGGCAGCACCATGGGACAGAGCTGTGCTGTGAGGAGGAACCCTATGAGAGAGGAGTTCCTGGAGGAGTTAGCATCCACCAGGCAGATGAAGAGGTGCTGATCAGACCAGAAGCAGAGAAGAGGGGAAGAATGTCATGACAGAGAGAGAGACAGAAAAAAGTGCAGCTGGAACATAGACAGCAAGGCACGAGGGGACATCTGATGGAGCTGGAGAGAAGGATCCTGCCTTAGTGTGTTTTCTGTTGCTTATAACATAACACCACAGACTGGATAAGTTGTAAAGAAAACTGGCTCATGGTTCTTGTCCAAAGTCGAGGGGCGGCATCTGGCGATGACTTTCTAGCTGGCAGACTTGAGGCTGCTCGGGACATCACAGGGAAGCAGGGAACTCGTGCCTATCTTCGGGTCTCTCTCTCTTGTCTTAAAGAACCATGAAGATAGGCTCCATCGATGACCTCATCTAATCCTGGTCACTTCCCAACGGCCTCACTTCTAAACACCACAGTCAGATTCTTTCTATCCTCTGTTCACCTCACAATGGGGACTGAACTCCACTCTGGGTTTCAGAGGGAGCCATCCATATTCAAACCATGGCAGACCCCAAACATGAATGGCCTTGTGGCTGAGCTAGAGGTGTGAAGACTGTGGGAGGCCTGGTCCTTAGGCAGGAGGGTGACAGAGAAGGCAGAGGTACCCGTGGGGCACTGAGCTAAATTATGTGTGGGAGCTGTTCCGCTGTCCTCTCCTCTGTCCTCCTCCAAGATGCATTTCTCCATCTGGATTCCCGCCATTTTTCATGGTCAAATTTTACTTTCATCTTCCTTACAGAAAACTCCTTTTTCTATATTGTCATTTCAATTCACTATAGCACCACATTGTCATTCAAACTAAAAATCTTATATCGGGATGAAAAATAGATTTATGCCTGAATAACAAGAACACTTAGTTAGGGCTGCGGGTGTAGCTCATTGGTACAGCACTTCCCTAGCATGTGTGAGGCCCTGGGTTCCATCTCCAGCACTGCAACCAGCACAACAAAAAGAGAGAGAAAGGGAGACCCCTTACTCCAAATTAGTAATAGCTGCCTGGGACTCTGAGGCCAAATCATGCCTCAGAGGAAGGGTGTACAATGTTTAGTGATGGTCGTGGGAAGGGACCAGTCACCCTAGGTCCATATGTTACCTGAGCCTTAGAGTTAGTTACCTGGGTTCCTCTCTTTCCTCGCACCATTCATGTGCCACGGTTCCAGGGTCTTGTTTCTCTAGCTCTTACTCCTTTTCCTCCTTCTCTGTTGTTGTTCTTGTTCTCCTGAGTTCTGGCCTCCTTGTCTCTCCCAAGCACTCATCAATAATGCTGGCCTGCTAACTCAGCTTCCTGCCTAGAGCTCTCGGATCTGATCCATCTTGCCCGTGGCTACACAGCAATTTTTCTTAGCATCGTCCCATACTGCTGAAAAATCTTTCCTTGATTTCCTGTCACTTACAGGATAAAATCTAGAGTCTTCAGCAAGACATACTACATTCTTGATATCTGGGCCCTGTCCCTGGCTACCTCTCGTTTCCAGTTGCTTTCTGACTTCCTCCTGTGTAAGTGTTCTAGAACATTGAGCTGTTCATAGTTCCCAACAGGCTGTGCTTTCCCATGCCCTCCATGCAGTTTCCACTCTCTGATATGCCCTTCCCAGTCTTGGTTTGGACTCATCCTTATTTATTTAGTTATTTGTTTAGTTGTAGATGGACACAATACCTTTATTTAGTTTTTATTTTTTTTATGTGGTGCTGGGGATCAAACCCAGCGCCTCACATGTGCTAGGCAAGCGCTCTACCACTGAGCACCACCCCAGCCCTTGGCTTCATCCTCTAGCATCACCTCCTGTGCAAGCTTTCCCTGCCTAGCCAGCTCCTCTCTTCCATCTTCTCAAAGCAGCGTTGGTGGCTTCTTCTTCTAGGTTCTTCTGTAGTGCTTTGTAATCAAAGCTATTATTACCCGAGCCTTAGAGTTACCTGGGCTCTCAGGTTACCTCACTGCATTGTACTTAGGTGTGGTTCATTCACCTATTCATTCACTCTATGTTTATTGAGCAACTGCTATATATCAGGCACCATGCTAGGGGTGCTGTAGATAAAGTAATGAGCCAAAGTCCCTGCTCTCAAGGAACTTTCGTTTTTATGCGTATTTGTATAAATACAGACAATATGCAAATAAACAGATGCAAAATTCAATGTCACTGAAAAAGAAATCAAAGGTTGAGACAAAGGTGCTGTGTTAACTAAAGTAGACAAGAAAGACTATTTTTTTAAAATTTAGGTACTGGGGATTAAATCCAGAGGATGATTTACCATTGAGCCATACCCTCAGCTCGTTTAATTTTTTTTTTTTTTGGTACTGGAGATTGAACTCAGGGGCACTCAACCACTGAGCCACATCCCCAACCCTATTTTGTGTTTTATGTAGAGACAGGGTCTCACTGAGTTGCTTAGCGCCTTGCCATTGCTGAGGCTGGCTTTGAACTTGTGATTCTCCTGTCTCAGCCTCCCTAAGTGCTGGGATTACAGGCTTGAGCCACCGCGCCCGGCTTAATTTTTTTTTTTTTTTTTAATTTTTGATCTTGCGAAGTTACTTAAGGCTTCACTAAGTTGCAGAAGCTCGCTTTGAATTTGCAATCCTTCTGCCTCAGCCTCCTGAGTCGCTGAGGTTACAGGCGTGTGCCACCGCATCCTTCTGAAAGACATTTTTAGTCAAGTGATAGTTGAGCAGAGATTTGAATGGAGTGGGGGGACCAGCCAAGCTACATCTGGGAGAGAGTTACAGGCAGAGGAAATGGCTTGCAAAGGCCCTGGGGCAATTACCAGGATGTAGGCCAAAGTCGCTGGAGAGGAGAGGGAGAGAGACAGAGACAAGGTGGGGCAGCAGAGGTGGGGCCTCGGGAATATAAGAAGGCCTTTGGGGGTTTGTTCTGCCTGAGCAGGAAAGCATTTGGTGCATTTTGACTAGAGGAGTAAAGGGATCTGCTCTATTCTTTAAAAACCTCAGGCTGGCTTCTGTGGGGTTGAGAGGACAGTGCAGGGACAAGGTGGAGTGACGCTCTCGGCAGAGATGATGACGTGGACCAGGGTGGGGCGGTGCGGGTGGTGAGCCCAGGATGAAGTCATGATACATTTTTAAGGTAAAGCCACTAGGCCTTCCTGACAGATTGGATGTGTGAAAAAAAGAGACAACATCAATCAATCAAAGATGACTGCAAGTGGGTGCGGTGGCACACGCCTGTAATCCCAGCACTTAGGGAGGCTGAGATAGGAGAATCGCGAGTTCAAAGCCAGCCTCAGCAACAGCGAGGCACTAAGCAATTCAGTGAGACCCTGTCTCTATATAAAGCACAAAATAGGGCTGGGGATGTGGCTCAGTGGTTGGGTGCCCCTGAGTTCAATCCCCAGTACCAAAAAAAATAAAAGGAATGACTGCAAGAAAGTGCATCTTGATGATTTGTTCCCATGGTGCTATCCCCTTCTAGACCACTCCTGCCTTCTGACCTCATTTTTCTTAAATTCTGAATGCCTTGAGGAATTTCAGTGAAAAACAGCCACTTCTTTATTTTAACTCTTTATTGGCCCCGGCAACAAAAAAGCATGTCCCATTAACACCCCAACTAGTAACTGGGCTTAATACAGCTGTGTGGTAACAACCAAATCAAATCAATAAACCAAAAATCTGAAAGAGAGAAGGAAAAAAAATGAGGCAAGGATTTTACAGCAGAAAAGCATTTTTTAAAAAAATGTTCCTTTCAAAATGAGTTGGCAGAAATACACAAGGGAGGAAAACATGTGAGCAGAAATGTAATCATTCTACTGGTAACGTTGGGACAGTTTCCACCTTAGCATCAGGCAGACAGGCTGTCTTGTTTCAGAATATCTGTACAAGGAGAGGGAGACTCTGGGGTCCTGCTGATAGCCAGGCCTCAAGGCAGGTGCCTGGAAGAAGGAGTGGTCCTCTCTGAGTGTCTAAATTCAGAGCCCATGTGGAACATGGGGCAAGGGAACCAGCAGAGAAAGATTCAGTGGGACTGAGGACCAAAACACAAACATGTCACCATTATCCTGAAGTGGGGCAGTTTGAAATGATCCCTCTGGCTTTCAGGAAATTAACCTACTTGTGAGGACAAATTGATCATATGCAACAAGTGGCTTCTTCCAGGATGGCAAGAGCATTTAGTCTAAACAATGGTCTTTCTCCTTGAGAATGTAACAGGAGCCTTATTTAGAAGAGGAAGAAATCCAGAAAGATGTGTCCACGTCCTTTTAACTTCTTCTAAGAAAGGAGTTAGAAACCATTAAAATAAGGTAAAAGGGCGGCCATGCCTGTAATCCCAGCAGCTTGGGAGGCTCAGGCAGGAAGGAGGATTGCAAGTTCGAAGCCAGACTCAGCAACTTGGTGAGGCTGTCAGCAACCTAGTGAGACCTTGTCTCAAAATAAAAAAATAAAAAGAGCTGGAGATGTGGCTCAGTGGTAAACCCTCCCTGGGTTCAATCCCTGATACAAAAAAAAAAAAAAAGTAAAACAAAAGCAGCTCTTAATGTGTCCTAGGCTCTTGTCACAGTAGGGGAGGGGCCAGTGGCTCCCTAATCATGAGGCTTAAAACTCCAGATTCAGGGGCTGTGGTCACTTCCCCAGAGTCACAATCCTGCCCTTCTAAATCCCTGTGTGTGCCCTGGAATGCACAGGACAAGGGGACCTTGACATCCCTGCTTCTGCTTCTGTCTCTGTCAGGTTTCCCCCTAACGTTCCCCCTACTGGGTGGTATATATACTCTCTGGACACTTGTGCTGTTTGTATGTTGGTAACAGAAAGATATAATTTTTTAAAAAAAGCTAGAAATTAAGAGTAAAGAGAACTAGAGTTAAGTAAGTTCTCTTAAGTCTTGGTTGAAAGGAAAATAAAAACTAAAATGGCAGAATAATAAATAAACATTGACTATGAAAAGGTAAGATGCTTGGGGCCTGGGGGGGGCGGGTACCAGGGATTGAACTCAGGGGCACTCGACCACTGAGCCCCATCCCCAGCCCCTTTTGTGTTTTATATAGAGACAGGGTCTCACTGAGTTACTTAGTGCCTTGCCATTGCTAAGGCTGGCTTTGAACTTGCAATCCTCCTGCCTTAGCCTCCTGTAAGATGCTATAGCCAAAGTCGAGTTCAGAGGAATGAGTATATTACATTGCCCATGTATAACATGTATATTATAAAGTGCTTTTGTGACCTAAAAAAGAAAAAAAGCAGCTCTGAAAACTGTGCAAATCGGGCTTTTTTGTTGTTTCTTGTTTTTGTTTTTTTGCTACAGACTCTGCCCACTTAACATGGCTGATAATTCAAATTTAGCAGACATCTCCTGGGCCTGGCCCTACCCTGTGCCATATTTGCTTTACTCTTGATAATGACCCATTACGTGGGCATTATTCCTCTTCCCCTTGATACGAGGTTTAGAGAAGCATCACTGCTAGAAAGTGGCAGAGCAGGACTGGGACCTGCAGTGGCTGACTGTAGCCGGTGCTCTCATTCACGAGGCAGCCAAGAGAAAAACAATTAGCCCTCGTTTATCCTGTGAGTCAGAGGGAGGTTGGGAAAGGCTGTCTACTTACCCTTCCTCCCAGGTTACGCATCCCACAGAAGAATGCCTTGGGAGCCCCAGCCCTGGGGAAGAGCCAGTCTTGGGCGGGCGGCTGCCAGGGAGCTGGGCTCTGGCTGCCTGAGTTCTGCTGCCTCTTGTTTGACAACTCCTGCTTGAGAAGCCAGTCTGGGGCACCACTGAGGTTTGAGGACATAGAATATTCTTTGCCTTACCCTTTTCTGGGGACAAGGTGGCTGGCCCAAAGGAGAACAATTAGATTCAGATCTTCTCATTTTGTCACCTATGCCCAAGAGCCTGAGGGTTCATTATAATTTCGGTCTTCATTTTCCAGAGATTTTTGTTTTGCCTCAAAGTATGAAAAGGCAACATGGACTTTAAAAAAATTTTTTTTAATGATGTTCAGCAAATAGCAAGACAAGGTGGCAGAAGCACTTTGCAGAGGAGCTTCCTGAGTTTCTAACATGTCTCTTCTGAGCCCCTTACAGTGAAGAGAGCAGAACTCCCAGACAGGGGAAAAAAAAAAACCTTAAGAGGCTCTTGATAGGAAATATGCTGCCACTTGTCATCTACCCAATGGCTCCTAATCCTCTTTCATGAGTTAAAATCCCCTTGAATTGGATTATAACATTCCTCCTGGTAGAAGGCACTGCGCTGGAAAATGCAAAGCCCTTGATTGTGAAAGAAAACAAACACTAATTTGAAATTTCTTGCCTTAGGAAAAAATACGTGGGTAGAAGCCTTCAAGGAGCCCTGCTCCTGCCTTTGAACCCACAGTACCCGAAGGCTCAAGACAGGCACTGCCTGCACTGCCTTAAGTCAATTGGCATTTCTATGGGGGATGTCACTTTCACTTGTTAAAAAAAAAAGTTATTTTGGGCATTCAACAATGAGAAAGAAAATCTTGTTTAGAAGCCAAAGAGCCCTTTCAAACACCCATTAATTGGGTGTAAGCTTCCCTCCACGCAGGAGTAATTGCTTTTAACTGGCTGTGAAGTGTGTGACCTGGAATTGGATTGACAGATGTCAGATGGCAACTCAGGGAAAAGATAGGAGATAACTGGCATCTGCAAAAAAATTGGCAGGCGGAAGGAAGGACTGTTGCTAGAAGCACATTTTCTTGCTAATTGCAGCTCAAGATTCCTCCCTTCTGAACCTCAGATTTTTGTCCCATCCCACCTCTGCCCTGTTTCTGCCCTGTTTCTGTTGTCTCCACTTAGCAGATCCTGAGCCCCCCCCCACCTCTTGGCTCTTAGTTTGGCAGCAGTAGCTCTCAGTTTCCAGGGATAGAAGTGACGCTGGGGCTCTGTCATGGCTGGGAGTGGGGAATGGGGTCTAGGAAAAGCTGGGCCTTGTGAGGATCAGGAAGAGACCCCTCAGCCCCACATCAGCACTGGGCACTGCTGGTGGGGTACCCATAAACATCAGTACTTAGCAGAGGTGACATGCACTGCTGTTCAATGACTTTGTTTAATTTTTTTTTTTTTTTTGGTACCAGGGATTGCACTCAGGGGTACTCGACCACTGAGCCACATCCCCAGCCCTATTTTGTGTTTTATGTAGAGACAGGGTCTCACTGAGTTGCTTAGTATCTCACCATTGCTGAGGTTGGCTTTGAACTCGCGATTCTCCTGTCTCAGCCTCCCAAAGTGCTGGGATTACAGGCTTGTGCCACAGGGCCTGGCTGACTTTGTTTAATTTTGTGCAAGGTTTATGAAGATCTGGCCATTACGTGACTTCTTCACCAGGTTGAAATTTGTGAAAAACTGTGACTGTCTTCATACACTTAGGAATCTTTTGATCACAAAGAAACAGGAATTGTGACTACCGAGGGGCAGATGGGTCAGAGGGGTTTACTCCCCCTTTACTTCCTCTCAAAGGCAATGCCAACAGCCACCAGCTTCACCCACATGGCTTCCCGCACTGTCTTGGACCTGGGTCCTTGGCAGGGTTTCCTGGTTGAGAGCTGAAATCACAAACTCGGAATGACACAAAGTTCTTTTGTCTTATCTAAGTAAGGATGAAAGTTTCTTCTTATTTCTCAAGAACTTAAAAGCCAAGCAAACAGGATTTCTAAACAAAAAGGGACTTCAATCAGCAGATTTGTTGTCATTACTGGTTCTGTTCTCCCAAGGCTATCTGTAGCCACTCCAGGAAGAACACACAGACCTATGAGAAGGCCAAGGAGCCACCATGTCTGTTCCCTGTGAGGGCAGAAGCACTAGATGGCAGAGCCAAGAGGTCCTGGGCCCCAGGTTGGGGAGATTCTCAAGTCACCAACTCAGATGAGACAAAATAAATAAGAAATGTTGAATATATCTTAGTTTGTCATTTATTTTAAATATTTTTCATTTTAATGAATGAATGATCCATACATGAGGTATAAAATTTGTAAGGTACCAAAGAGTAGAGGGTAGAAAGCAAATTTCAACCCCAATTCTGAGCCCTGATTAATCTCTGTGGCAGCACCAGTGTGTTAGTCAGTTTTTCATCACTGTGACTGAGATACCTGATGAAAACAACTTAGGGGAGAAAAAGTTTGTTGTAGGCTTATGGTTTAAGAGATTCAGTCCACAGATGGCCCATTCCATTGCTCTGGACCTGAAATGAGGCCAAACATCATGGTGGAAGCACGCAGAAGAGGAAAACTTGTTAGCCATGAGCCAGGAAACAGAAGGAGGGACGGTGGGAAAAAGAGAGAGGGAGGGTGGGAAGGGGCAGGGGGCAAGAGCACAATTGTGTATCAGAGGAACAAGTTATAATCTGCAAATGCACACCCTGCATGGTCTACCTCCAGCCATACCCATACCCCATCTACCTACAGTTACCACTCAGTATAGTAGCCCTTTCAAATGATTACTCCATCAAATGGATTAATCCACTGATAAGTTACAGCTCTCATAACCTAAACATTTCACCTCTGAACATTCCTGCATTAACACAGGAGCTATGAAGAGACAAACTGTAACAACCAATGTGGGGAGAGGTTTGAAAGAAAAGCCAGGAGCCAGGCACTCAGCAGTCCTGGCTGGTGAAGGAGCCTGGGAGAGCAGTGTGGGAAAACAGACAGGGAGCAGGTGGACTGTGTCACTGTGGAGGAGAAATGGGCAGGACTTGGAGGCTGAAGATCAAGGGCAGGGAGGTTTGAAATGTCAGAAATGGGGGCCCTGTGAATGGAGAGTCTGTCATGGGAGGGAAATGGTGATCCTGGCTGAAAAGCAAAATGGAAGGGTGCTATAATGTCACTTATAGTGTCCCAGGAAATGCAAAGGAGGCCAAAGAGGCCATGGCAATGTGGAATTTGGTTTTCAAAGAGCAGGTTAAGTAGGATGTGTACATGGGTGGTCACGAGAGAGACAGGGCATTCTAGAACATGGAGTAAGAAGGTCAGACTGAGGGACAATAAAGGGGACTATCGATCTATCAGAGTACAAGCAAATAGAGGTTGGATCAGATATAGACAGCTTTGAGCACATGCTAGAGATGTGTAGATTTAAGATGAGACTCATGGATAACTTTGGGAAGAGGAAAATAAGAAAGTAGTTCCTGAGGAGGTTTTATCATCCCCTGTCCATCAGGTGAGCTATTCACTTCCTCTTTGGACATCTTGGTGAAATTTTCTTTATACTTCGAAAAAGTTAAGCTTTCCCCTTGTGCACGGAATACTGTCTTCTACTTATTCCACCATATTGGCGTTATTCCTTTATGTGCCCCACTTTCCCACTCAAGTGTCTTTCTCATTTTTTTCTTGTCACCTTTCTGGCACAACAATAACAGCCACAACAATAATAGCCCTTATTTATCGAGTGTTTATTATTATATGCCAGCACTGTACCTTATAAATATTGTCTCATTCAAACCTTTCAATAACCCTGTGAAGTAGATACCTTCATTAGCCTCATTTTATAGATGAGGAAACTAAGTCACAGAGAAATTGTTTCCCGGGGGTCACATTGTTAGTAGGTAGGGGCCAGGACTGGAATAGGAGCTGTCCAACTAGAGTCTGCAAACTGAACCCCCAGCCACATTTTTTGCAATGATAATTATGATGCAGGAGGGACATTTTGGGGATAACAGGAATGGGAGAGATTGTTCTTCATGTCATCCAATCCCTGGATAACATTAGGAGGTAGGTCCCATTATTGTCCCCTTTTTCTTCTGGTAAGGAAACTGAGATTTTATTTATTTATTTATTTATTTATTTATTTATTTAGTACCAGGGATTGAACTCAGGGGCACTCGACCACCGAGCCACATCCCCAGCCCTATTTTGTGTTTTATGTAGAGACAGGGTCTCACTGAGTTGCTTAGCGCCTCACCGTTGCTGAGGCTGGCTTTGAACTCACGATTCTCCTGTCTCAGCCTCCCTAAGTGCTGGGATTACAGGCGTGTGCCACCGCGCCCGGCTGGAAACTGAGTTTTAAATCATGCCCAAGTTGTGGAGGAAGAAAAGAGAGGTCCTAGATTCATGTCCTCAGTCTCTTCAAGACTGTCCCAGCCTCCCCTGCAGCATATAGCATCTGTTCACTAGATACTTATGGAAGAAAGAAATGAATGGAATAGAAGGAGGAGGGAAGGGGACACGCAAAAATAAAAAGAGGGAGGAAAAAGAGAGGAGGAGCGAAGGAAAGATGGAAAATAAACCCAGCAGGCCACCGCACTCAGCTCCCTCTTAAACTCAGTGCTGACAACGTAAATGTTACGTTATAGAAAATTTTTGAAAGAGGACTCTGAGTGTAAGCCTTTAGATCAAAGGAAGCCTCGCAGATGGGACAGGTCAGAGCACCATGGTTGATGGGAAGTGCTTTGCAGCCCAGGTGTGTCAGCCTGCAGCGGACTCGCTCCCCTGAGGCTGGCACACTTTCCTGCAGAAGCCAATTATAATGAATGTTAGTTGCTTCAAAACCACCCACACCTAAAAGGCACCTTCTTTCGAGCATTTTTTTTGGCATTTGATTGTCCAGAGAAGATACCGTTAATCTCCTGTATTATTCTGTGACCCAAACTGATTGTCAGGATGAATGAAAACTCAAATGGTTCCTTTTCCTTCCAGGGAAATGTTTATCATTGATATTCTAGGTGTTGTGGGTGTGCACATGCACATTTGTGTGCGTGTGCATGTGTGTGTGCATGCATGAGTGTTTCCTGTGTTTCTCTGTTGCTGTCTGCCTTGGGAATGGGCAGGATTTTTGCCAGGTAGGCAGCCGTGCTGGAAGTACTTTCCCTAGGTTTTTTTCTTTTTCAATTTTTAAAAAATTTATTCTACTTAGGTATACATGATAGCAGAATGCATTTTGATTCATTGTACACAGATGGAGCACAACGTTTCATTTCTCTTGTACGGATGTAGAATCACATCATATATGCAGTCATATATGAAGCTAGGGCTATGATGTCCATCTCATTCCACCATCTTCACTGTTTTTTTTTTTTTTTAATATTTTTTTTTAAATGTTTATTTTTTAGTTGTAGGTGACAGAATATCTTTATTTTATTTTTATGTGGTGCTGAGGATCGAACCCAGTGCCTTATGCGTGCTAGGCGAGCACGCTACCACTGCGCCATAATCCCAGCCCCCCATCTTCACTGTTTGATCGAGCCTTGCATTGTGGATTTTTCTGCCACAGACAGGGAGGTCTCCATTTAGCATATTGACGGTAACCATACTTTCCAAACTCCAAATAAGGGCACAGTGTCTGACCAAGGACTGAGTTCTGTTTTATGAATGTAGTCATGTGAACTTCTCACCAAGGCACAAAAAATGACATCATCTGTCATTAGCCATTTTGTGAATTGCCTTTTGGAAGGAAAAGTGGCAGAATGTTTAAAACTACCAGGTATACACAATGGCAAGCAACACTTGGCTCCCTCTCTCTGGAGAGAGTGATCTTTAAGGATGGTGAGTCTAGTTTCGGGCACTGGAACTATAGACAGAGCTCAACTTGGTGACACAACATTGCTTAGGATCCCTGTGGTTAATGAGCTCACCCCTGGGCCACCAGCCGGTCTGCTACAAGCTGCCAGCCTCTCAGGCTCTGAGTCAGCCATGGCCAGCACTGGATCCAGCCGGCCACGGAGCCTTGGGTGCCTCCCCAAGCCCAGAGCCGCAGCCCTGAGCTGGGATGTCACAGGGAAGCTTGCCTGGCCCAGCTCAACCCCTCCTGGCTTCTCTCCCCTTCTGTGCCTGGCAGCTAAGCAGCTCCCAGTGACTAGAATTCAGGGTATTGTCAAGAAGCCCCTCGTCACACCCACAGGGATACGCCTCTGCCAAGGGAGGCGTGTGGAGCTTTGGAAGGGGACTCACAGGCACTCACAGTGTTTCTTTGAAACACTCCAGAGATTTCAGTGAATTAAACTTCTTTGTCCTGCACATAATTCCAATGGAATTAGTCAGCTTTAATGGGTAGCATCTCATCTCCCTTCCTTTTCTGCCTGGAAGTACACCCACTAGATACTCCTTCCAAATCCTTTGTTTTTCAGCTGTGGTTGGTGGCTCTAAGATCTGTGAGTTAACTCTTATAGGACCACATTGGAGGAGCTGGAGGAAGGGAATCTGCACGGAGGTTCCTAAGATACCACATCATGGGTGTGTATAGGTTCTATTTATTAAGTTTTCACCATAGACCTTCAAGGTAGGAATTATTATCCCATTTTCCAGATGAAGAAACTGAGGGTCAGACACATTATGCCACTTGCTTAAGGTCAAAGTGAATTAAAGATTCAGGTTGGGGTCCATGTGACTCCTTAATCTCTGCTAATTCTGTTAACCAGCAAATTGGCAGAGGAGTTGTTTGGGGGACTGTCTCTCCCTATTGTTTTTGCTCGCATTTATTTATTTATTGAGCAGTCCTGGGGACTGAACCTGGGACTTATGCATGCTAAGCAAGTGGCTCTACCACTGAGCCACACCTCCAGCTTCCTTGTTTTTATTTTTCTAAAAAAAAAAAAAAAAATCCCCCCAGAAGTCCTTCATTTTAAGAACGCTTTTTATAGATTTTGTGACCCCGATCTGTCATGGAGTGATATTTGGCAATGTGATGACACAGTGCTATGAGCTACAGGCGGGGTGTGGCCACCTGCTGCACCCAGCTGCACAGTAGCCTGTAATGGAGACTCCATAGGAAGCTGTAGATCAGGCCATTATCTTCTCTTCTAGTCCTTAAGTTCAGGGAACAGTCACTGATCCAGTTGGTCCCCCAGTCCCGATTGCTCTACCT
>CM053399.1:44413124-44456864 GCA_028644305.1 Xerus rutilus
GCATTTGCAGGCAAATGGATGGAATTGGAGAACATTATGCTAAGTGAAGTAAGCCAGTCTCAAAAAACCAAATGCCAAATGTTCTCTCTGATTAGTGGATGCTGATACATAAGGTGGGTGGGAATGGGGAACATAGGAGAAATGGAGCAACCCTGGATGGGGTAGGGGAAGAGGGGGGAGGGAAAGGGGAAGGGATGTAGTAAAGATGGTTGAATGAGATGGTCATCACAACCCTAGGTGCATGAATGAAGACACAAATGACTCTATCTGGTTTGCAACCAGAGAAATGGAAACATTAAGCTCTATATATGTACTATGACTTGAAATGCATTTAAATAAATTAATTTTTAAAAAAAGAAATAAATTATCTCATTCATTGCCTCTTTAGCATCTATAATTTGTTTTTGTTCTGATGTCAGTCTTGCTCTAAAGATAATATGTTTTTATGTTTCTAGCAGGCTTAAAATTATTTTTTTTCTTTAACAATTTTTATATGCCATTTTCTTTGTAATGCTTAAGTCTGTAGACTGATTCTTTCATTAATTTTTGAAAATTCTTGGCGATTACATCTTCAGATATTGCTCCTACTTCATTCTCTTCTCAATTCTAAAACTCCAGGTATACAGCATCTCTATACTTGTTGGCTATGTTCCATGTATCTTTTAGCCTGTTTTCTGTGTTTTCCTACTTATTTTCTCCTCATACTTCAGTCTAGATATTTTCCACTGAGTAGTCTCTGTTATGTAGTATCTAATATGCTATTAAAACACTTACTGAGATTTTACATTATCTTTCTCTTATAGAATCTTCATTTATTTTTTTAATAGATTCAAGTTCCCTAGTAAAAGTTTCCATATTCTCATTTATTTCTTTTAACCTACTAATCACTGTCACTTTTAAACCTGTGTCTAATAACTTATGTGTCCATATTGTGGGTATGTTTCTTCTCTTGACTTGATGTTTAAAAAATATTATTTTCTAAGATGCCTAGAAATTTTGACTCAGTGGTAGACATTATGTTTTAAGAACTTTGCAGGTAATTTGGGGCCCTAGATTATGCTTTCTTCTTCAAAGAAAATTAAAATTTCACTTATGGCAGCCAATTAGAGTAGGGGTAGAGGACCTTTAATCCAGATACTAGATTTCAGTCTTCTAGAGGATTCGTCTATTTTCCATTAGCCATAACTTTAGAGCTGAGATACCTTAGTATCTCAGCTAAGAACTCAATGCCTTTCTTCTTGTTGATATTGGATTCCAATATTTATCTCCCCATACTACTAAGATCTCTGAAAGCTCCTCTGAGCTTCTCAAACATTTAGCCCTGATTACTTCATGTATTCAACATCCTGACCACTTACACATCCACTTACACATAAGCAAATGATTCAAGTGGAAAATATCAATCTCACTGTAGAGCACTTAACTTTAGGTGTTTTGATTTCTAAAATCCTGCTTGTCTTGCTGGTTTGGCTCTCTAATGCCTTCAAATACATTTTGAAAGAAAGAAAGTGAGAGAGAGAGAAAGAAATGAAGGAAGAAAGGCAGGGAGGGAGGGAGGGAGGAAGGAAGGAGAGAGAGAAAAGAGTTCTTAAGTTGTTTTGGGAAATACGGTTGGTTTGATTTAGTTGGTGTCTCCTAATCAGAAACAGAAGTAACATGGAGATTAAGATAAAAAAAAAATGTTTGGGCCTTGTGTCCCATGGTCTGGACTAGCTAGAGAGGAAACCAAACATTGGTACTTCTTAAAAAGGCTCCTCAGTAATTCTAACTTGCAAACGAGGCTGAAAACCATTGGTCTGGAAAAAAATTGTAAATAGTGGCTATGTATGACCAAATATTTTCTCAGACAATATAATCAATCAGTAGAATGTTTAAAATGTGTTTTTAAGCAATTTTCCAATATTTAAAAGCTGGCAGATTTTACATAAAATCTACATGCTTGTTTCTCTTCTATAACAAGAGAGTCAGGAACTTTGGCTTCACATTTTCATAATGGGTTGGGACCAAAGAGAAGCTTTTTCCCTCAGACAGCATGTGGCTTGCCATTTGCCATAACCTTGTCAATCTCTTTGTCTGATTCCTCTTTCACTTCACTCAGTTGTGTCCCTGGCCTTGTCTTTACCCTGACTTATTTTTCTTTGTAGTATTTGTAGCCAGCTGACATCATATCATAAATGTGTCTGAATACCTCATGGAATGTTCCATGAAGGCAGGAACTTTGTTTTGATCACTGTTGTACCCCTAGCTTTTAGAACCTTTCCTAGCACATAATTAGCTCTGAATAATATTCGTTAAAGATTATGTAAACTTGAGTTTGTGAACCTTGGTCTTGGGGCAGGTGCTTCAGCACTACAAAGGGAAACTGGCTCACAGTGAGAAGCACTTTGCATGGGCATCGAAGAAGACCAGAACTTGTCTCTCCAGGCTTCCTGTTTCCACATGGGAGGCCTGGTGCTGGAGACATGTGCCTGGCTGTTCTCAGCCTCGCACTCCATTCTCCTCAGTGAAGAGAAGGTGGAGGTTATCTGATTGGTGAGTTAGGGAGAAGGAAGGTCATGTGCAGCCCAGAACCTTTCTAAACCCTTTTTCTCTTCTGGGGTGCAGCTTCCTAAAAAAACAAGCTCATATTCCATTTGCTTCTCTATGATTTAATTTCATGGACTGTCTCTTGCCTCCAGCCTGTAAGGGAGGCCTATGGTTTCCCAGCGCTGGCAAGGTGGATATATACAATTTATTGGCGAAAGATTTGGAAACCCTCTTAGCTTTCAAACCAAAGGTTTACCCACCAACTTTTATTAGCCCTTTTTATTATAAAGGGGGTTTCTTAACAAGCTGTCAGTCTGACAACTGGATCTAACTCCCAACTGATTTTGAACTTTGGAAAAAGACCTGTGAGGACTTCTGAGGCATAATGACCCCTAACATCCAGGTTTTCACCTACTTGCAGTGACTCTTTGTTACTCCCAACTCTAGGAAAAGACCTTTATATACATATAGCATCCAGTTGGTGGCCCTCTGGGGAATGAAAGAATAAAGGAGTCTTTCTCAAGTTTCCAGGCAGCAACCACTTTTAAAGTGAGCAAGTTGAGCTGAGGATAAACACTTGGGAACCTGAGATGTCTCAGAGGTTGTGGCTTGGGCTGAGTGAGGAACGTATTAGACATTAGTTCCTTCCTCAGTGAGGTAGCCAAGAGTGATTCCTGGAGGCGTGCTAGTGGTCTACATATATCCATAAGTAAAACCTTGAGTTGCAGGCTGAACCATTCCATGTAACAACCATCTGTCCCCATTCTATATAAGTAGATATCTTAAAAGTTCGTGTGCTCTATGACAATAGAATAGAAAAAAAAATAGGGAAGAACGAAATTCCTCCTCCTGCATTCACACCTGTCCCCAGGGATCTGCAGAAAGAAGAAGTCGTCGGAAGAGGTGGGGTTGGGGTCATGAGGAGAACTAGACTCAGAGCAGGGAAGGGAGCTGTGGCTTCTTCATTAAAAAATAGCCAAGCCTGGGTCTGTGACCAGCATCAGGAAGTTGGGTAGAAGTCAAGCCAATGCTTTCAGATGCTTCTGTATCCCTTGCCATTGATGTGAATTTATATCATCAACAGGGTATGAAGCTGTGGCAGATGTTCTCCATGTAGGAAAGCAAGGACCTTCTTGAATGTCATATTTAGAACAACCAAGAGAGGGATGCCTGTTTATGTCAGGTGACCTCACAGACTTCTCTCTGAATGGTCCCATGTGGACACCCTTCAAGATACCTGTGGTCCCTTCAGGATAGAGCATGGAGTTTCTGGACAAACTAAAGTGTGATGATACTGTAAAAAGAAAAACCAAAAATACGTACCTGGGTGGAACCAGATAATAAGGAACAATATTCCCGTTACATAGATGAGGAAATCTACTTCTACAGAGCTTAAGCGATTGCTTCAAGGTCATGGAAGCAGAAAGTGATAGAGCCAATACTTGGATAATAGTTGTTTTCAGTGGAAACCCTGTGTCTTTAGCCAATCCATGATACCAGCTCACGTGTTAGTAGTGCAGGTGGAGAAAGGACCAGTGCTCTGAATTTTTCACATGGTCTAGCAGATCTGTTTAAGTCCATTCTCTCCCTACTCTATGCTATCTGAAGCTGACCTCTGTGGACCTTTGCTCCTTTGCCCTCTGGCTTCTAGCTGGGCTTGGCCAATGAGAGGTATTGGTAAGACACCAAAAGGGAGGGTGGGGTGTCAGGGTGTTTGTTCTTCTATATCTCTGCCAAGCAAAGGATCAGGCTACCCTTTAATAGATGGCCACAGTTCCGTTTCAAAGTCCCTTTCTTGTAGCTACTCTCTTTGGGTTCTGCAGTCTCTCCTTCCCTTTGTTTCTATAGGCCCAGGCCTAGTAGTGGCTTCCTTCTTTTGTAAGTCCCAGGTGTATCACCTTCTGGCTTCCCTGAACCCTTATAAATCATCTCATCCCTAAATTTTCTTTATTTAATAGATGTAGCATAACATCTGTTCTTTGCTGATGCCCTGAACAATCTAACCCAGACCCTCATTGCTTATTAGGTCTGGCCAGCTTAGGGTGGATCAGATTTAAAACCAGAGTAAGAAATAAAGGAAGGGCTTAGACACTGGTCCAGGACATAGAATTCAAGCCACTGGGGACCATAGTGCCGAAAGCCCCAAACCACAGCTCCTCAGGGCTTGTTCTCAGTCTACTTGTTCCCTTTCCTTACTCTCTTGTTCTTACACTGTGGCAATCCCTGCCTCATGCAGAGGGAGCCCCCAGTTGTGGCTTGGAGATGGGAAAGCCCAGCTGTGCTGTCCAGCAGACACAAGAGGAGGGAAGCTTGTTTTCACCAAAGGATGGACTCTGCACTGCTGAGCTCTGAGTGTGGAATCCTGAGTGGATTTATCCATATACTTGACTTCCATTACAAAAGGGTGCTATTTTACAAACATGGAGTGAAGAACAGTATTCAATGATAAATGATGTTTTTTTTCACCCACTGTTATGGTTTGGATGTGAGGTGTCCCTCAGAAGCTCAAATGTGAGACAATGCAAGAAGGTTCAGAGGAGAAATGATTGGGTTGTGAGAGTCTTAACCCAATCAGTAAATTAATCGCCTGATTGAGATTAACTGAATGGTAACTGAAGTGGTAGGGTATGGCTGGAGGAGGTAGGCATTGGAGGTGTGGCTTTGGGGTACATATTTTGTATTTGAAGAGTGTATTCTCTCTCTCTCTCTGCTTTCTGATCATCATGGGAGCTGCTTCCCTCTGCCATGATGTTCAGTCTCACCTTGAACGCTGAGGAATGGAGCCTGCTGTCTATGAACTGATACCTCTGAAACTATGAGCCTCCAAATAAACTTTTAATCCTCTACAACTGTCCTGATTTGGTCTTTTAGTTTGCAGCAGTGAAAAAGCTGACCAAAACACCCACCATAACCTAACACTGTTTCTATAGTGAAATGTTTCAAATACATAGCAATCCAGACCACAGACAACAAAATGTCCTTACTGACTGGGCAAAGACATGCCCTTGTGATTTGCAAGGTGCAAAGGGCAATCCTTGTCATCTGTGAATCTCATAAATGTTGCCCCTGCCCTTCTTTCTCTCTTCCTTCTAAGGAGACCAGAGATATTCTCTTTGGTAGCCCAGGATGGCTGGAAATGACTGATTTAAGTGACCCCCGGGTTTCCCAGCAGCATAGATAGATCAGTCAAATGATTAAGTCTGTTCAGAGCAATGACTGGACATTATTCTGTCAGACTGCTCTGGTTTTCTTCTGACACCCCAGCAGTTTCTGGAAACTCACTACCTAGAGGTGAGATTTCTTTGTTCTAGTTGCCCAACTGAAGATTTTTAGTAGGACTCTGCTGAATTCTTGCGGCAAAGCCAGTACCCAATATTTAGATATCCATACTGCATGAAGCCAGATCATATTTAGAAATGGTGCATCCCTGGCACATCTTATTGATGCACTGAGATGCTATTATGACCTCCATGTGCATTTGACCAGGAAGTACTACATGCAACTAAAAGAATGTTTATAAAGTCTGACCATGTCTTCAAATTAGCATTCGAATGGTTGTTTCATCTTTAATATATGTCGTGGCCAATTTTGTATTTGTATGTGTATCTGTGTGGTTTTCTGCAATAATGAACATTGATGAACATACGGATGTAACTACTTGTTAAATTGTCAGGATGTGAGCAGGTTGGAGGCCATGTGACCAAGAGGAAAGACAGAGCTTTAGCCTTATACAGACTAGAGTTACAATCCAGGACCTTAATCAATTCTGTGTCTTCCTTGGTTACTTAATGTCTCTGAACAGGTGTCCTCAAATGTAAAATAGGAATAATAGCACTGTTCTAGCCTTATGGGATTATAGTAAGTATTAAGTATGAGTCTAGCATGTTTTATGTGTTATGCTTGACACATTGACACATTGTGACTCATTGCAGGATACATTGAAGGTGCTCAGCATATATTGGCTGTGTTTACTATAAAGAACAGTAGAGGGCAGACTTAACAAAGTTATTTATGAAATGTTTTTCAACTTGGCTTCTGCGAGGAAAATGGGAATTTCAGAAATGACTTTCTTAAATGCTTTGGTTAAAATATGCCTACATCACTAGTTTTTGTTTCTTCATAGAAACTAGGGCTTCCTGTCAAGCAAGAATTCCAAAGAAGGATATGGGGCAATGCTTAACTGGGTACATTCAGCCTAGGCATATGCCCAGTCCATAGATCTTAATGGAACATCTCTCTAACCACGTTTACTGTCATGGATTTGATGATAAGTAAAGAAAATGAAAGATGCTAGATTTTCCTGACATGATTTCAAATTGCGTCATTTCTAAACAGTATGAAGTTTGCAACTAGAGCATTGTGGAATCCAAAAAAATCAGCTTGCTCTGACGGGAGCTCAAGTTACATCTAGATTAGTGACTGGAACTGAGGGTAGGTGCAATCCATTCCATTACCAAAGAATAAATGGATATTTCATAAATATTTGTGGAGATCTGGAGAGGTTCTGAAATGTAAACGTTCATTCCAGTTGACACTGCCACCCTCAGCCTCCAGGGAACCAGCCTCATCCAGTCTCTGGAGCATCCAGGGTCTCCACTGCTAGTCACCTTCAACAGTTTAGAGATGAAAAATTGGTGCCCCTAGTTGCTTAACTGGCATCTAATGGTTACTGAAGGTGAATATTTTTCTCATGCGAACCTTAGTATTTTTCTATTTTCTTTTATTGTTAGTCGGATCCTATCTTTGGCTCATTTTCCTATTTGAACCTGATTATATTTTTTCTTAACTTCTGATAAAGGTATTTTTATAAATCCCTGGTATCCTCCTTATGTTTTCAAAAGTGATAGCACAAACCTATAATCCAAGATACTCAGGAGGCTGAAGCAGGAGAATCACAAGTTCAAGGCTAGCCTGGGCAATTTACCAAGACCCTGTCTCAAAATAAAATAAAAACAGCTGGGATGTGGCCCAGTGCTTGCTTTGTCCGATGTGAAGCTCTGGGTTAAATCCCAAATGCAGAGAGTGGCGAGGTGCAAAACTGAGTTTTGTCAGCTGAGTTTCTTAGCATACCACATAGCATATGGTCAGCCTTAAATGTTTGTTGAATTATATTCTGTTAAATCATCTTATATTTAAAAATATAGCTTTTTAAATATAAAGGAAATATATACTCGTTATTTTAAAAATTAAATATGTAGACAAAATAGAAAGATCACCTCTCAAAGGTACTTTGCATTTATTTAATTTATTAATTCAGTAAATTAATTATTTAAATAACTGAAAACTGTTTTGTCAAGGTATCTTCTCATTTGTCTGTTTTCTAATGCTTCCTCAGTTTATTTTTATTTTGCTCTAGGGTAAATAATAGTGTTACAAGAACAGAAATCCAAATTGTAAGTATTTGTATTTATAATTATATTCCAATTCTTGAGCCATATAATTTATTACCTCTCTCTTCCTCCCCCCAACACATACTTAGTCTTTGTCTCTGAGAAGAGTAGGTCCACAGAAGGCACTTGTACTTTGCTGTGCTGGGGGGAATAGAAGACATTATAAAGGCTGGAGATATGAGGACTAGTTTACTTCATAAAGAAGGTAGTTTGATTTGCTCAGGGATATTAGAGAAATAAATTGTGAGATCCAGAAAATGAGAGAATTGCACTTTGAGAAGGAAAAAAAATGAATCTTAGTGACAAAAGATCTTAATAAAGTTTCAATGTGTTAGTCAGCTTTCATTTACTACAACACAATACCTGAGATAATCAACTTATAAAAAGAAAATATTTATTTTGGCTCATAGTTTCAGAAGTTTCCGCACATGATTGACCTCATTGCTTTGGGCTTTGGCAAGACAACACTATATGGTGGGAGCTCATGGTGGAGTAGAATCATTTATCTCATAGCCAGGGAGCAAAAGAAAGAAAGGGGAGGATGTTGGGCACAGTGACACATGCCTGTAGTACTCCAAAGATTGAGGCAGCAAGAGGGTCAGGTTTGAGTTCAGACTCAGCAACTTAGGGAGACCTTGTTCAAAATAAAAAATAAAATAAAACTCTTGTTCAGTGGTAGAGTGGCCCTGGGTTCAATGCCTAGCATGATGAAAAAAGAAGGAAAGAGGAAGGAAGGAAGGAGGGATGGAGGGAGAGAGGTAAGAGAAGGAGAGAGAGAAAAAAAAAGAGGGGAAGGGAGGGAGGAAGGAAGGAGAAGAGATCAGGTTCCTCCAACTCCCTTTAAGGACATGCCTCCAATGACCTAAGGACCTCCCACTGGTCTCACCTCTGAAAGCTTCCCCCACCTCACAATGGTGCCACCCTGGGGACCAAGCCTTTACCATATGGGCCTTTGGGAGAAATCAAGATCCAAACATTAGCAATATAGAAACTGGTGCTACAATTGTGGATCACCAAACTGTTGACCTGTCAGTGATGAGCAAGAGTCAGAACTGAAAGCAAGCATTTGGAAACTTTTATAGCAATTTGACATTGCCGCAACATCCAACTGCACAATCCACGGACTTGTAGAACAGGGTGTGGGGCAAGCACAAGATGAGTGCGTGGAACTGTGGGATAACATGCAATATCTAAGGTCCATCCATTGCAACTCAGAGTTCAAAGAAATCGGAGAAATATAAGTTATTAAATGGTTATTTTATAATCATGTTACATTTTAATCAACTCTGTTTCAAGATTTATATTTTAGTGAAGTTAGAGAGGTAAAATTTGTGTTACTTATTATTAACTATAATTCACAGATGGCAGGACAAGCCAGCTAGACCACTTGATTAAGAAAAGATACAACTTCCGTGAATGTGACAGTAGTCAGTCAAATGATGATAATGGAAGTTATTCTGAAAAACTGATGATCAAAAAGATTCATACCCATTTGACCTGGGAATATGATACCTCATAGACCAAAACCACAGCTGTAGTCTTCACTGATGGTGAAGTATTTAAAAACAGAGTTTTCATTTGTAGAAAATATTTAATAAAGAAATAAACTCATCAAAACTTAAGTGGTCTTACATATAAAGCAAAAAAAATTATTTGAAAGAACACTGAAATAACAAATGTAATTATTAAAAAGCCAACAAAAGCAGATGTTCAATATTTCACATCTTATCATTAGTACTTTATAGGCTTTTGATTAAGTGGCACTTTAGGTTGCTAAGTCTAAAAAAACCCTGTACTCCTATACAATTTTTATTTTGTTTATTTTTGGTACTGGGTATATTCAATGCTTTACCACTGAGCTACATCCTCAGCCCTTTTTCCTTTTTATTTTGAGACAAGGTCTTGCTAAGTTGGTTAGGGCCTAAATTTCTGAGGTTGGACTTGAACTTTTGATCCTCCTGCCTCAGCCTCCCGAATCACTGGGATTATAGGCATATCCTCAGCTCACTAGACAATTATTGAGACATGACTAGGAGATGGGGCCAAAGAGGTTGACTAGTACATGCTAGGTGAATTTATAGCAAAGAATATGGTACAAGTGACATTTTAAAATGATACCATTGCTCAACGTGTGCAGAAACTAACAATGGAAATCCAACTCATAGAACACAAAAGTTTGCAAAGTGTATTTAGCTGAAGTTTGACAAACACATAGACATTACTAACTTGGAAAATTCTTTTAGTATTTAAGATGCTAATATGAAGAATATGATGGTGATGAAAAAGAATCATTCTTGGGGCTGAGATTGTAGCTCAGCGGTAGAGCGCTTGCCTCGCATGGGTGGGGCCCTGGGTTCGATCCTCAGCACCACATACAAAGCAATAAAATAAAGACATTGTGTCCATCTACAACTAAAAAAATATTTGAAAAAAAAGGAAAAATAATCATTCTTTTTCTTCATCTTCAAAAAACACAACTAGCCCTGAGCTTCATAAAATTATGAAGGATCGCATTATAAACAAATATGATTTAGAGCTTGAGTTTTGGTTAGAGGTATGTTTCTTGCAATGCCATTATGCCATAGTCACTCAGATTAAGAAGATTTGTGCCAGAATGTAAATCAAAATACTATTTCCTTCACTGACAAACTTTTGCTATTGAAAAAGTCAGATGAACTAAGTATTCTGCTTAGTTTTGAAGTAGAAATTGTGAATTACATAAGGACCAATATGTTCCACGAGTTATTCTCATTATGTGGTCAAATGGAAGGTGATTCGAAATGACCTGTGCTGCATGCAGAAGTAAAAGGATTTTTGAGAAGAAAAACTGTCAACATATTTGAACTATGGAATGGGCTCTTTATGTTTTCTGCAAGACAAGCTATTTTTGGATGATTTTTAGATGGGAAGTGGACTAGCTTATTTGTCTGATATTTTGAAAATTTAAAATATCATAATACTTCCATAGAAGAAGGGTATGAAGCATATTTTTTCAATAGTAGATAAGACCTAAGGACACAAAAAAGTGAAGTTTGGAAGAACCAAGTGTCTACAGATTGTTATGACACATCCCATAATGTAAACAGTAATTACCAACAAAGCCAGGATCTTGTTAGTTCACGTCCGTGAAATGTTATCACTGAATACTTATCAAATTTGAAAGTACATTTAAAATTATTTTTCCCAGAGTGAAGACCCATGCAAAGAAAATAAATCAGTTTAGAATCCTTTTATTTATTCTTCTTTTTTTTTTTAAATGAAAAGATAACTTAATGACAGCTCCACAGGATATTTTGTTGGAATGGACAACTTTTGAAGAATTGAAGGTGAATGTTGCAAATATAGTGTCACTTGCTTCAGTTACGTAAAAGTTAAAAATGATAACCCTGTGTTTCTCGAAATGTCTTTAAATCTTATCTTCCATCCTGCCAACACACCTCTGGAAAACTGATGTCTGTATTAGGGATAATATTAGAATAAAATAGGGGGAGAGTTTAGGTATAAATTATCTCTTGTGAATAATGTGTCATCAAGCTAATCCAGATTAAATAAATTAATGTGGAAGAAGCAAACCCATTTTTTACATTAAAAAGTTCAAATATGAATATAGGAGTCTATTGGAGTGATTGTTATTTTACTATTGCTTGGTTATTTAAGAATTACAATTACTGAACAACAAAACTTACAAATGTAATATTCATTTTTTTGTAAATCAGATACACATTCAGTGTCAATCACCCATCACCATGTGTAGTTTCTGTGATAGTCCTATGCTATGCTAGTTCTGATTACATTGTTGAAATTCAATTTTGTTTGTTGAATTTAATCATAAATATGACGTATTATACATATTTAAACTTCTTTAATTATTCATTCTTCTGTGTGTGTGCACATTTTTGTGCACTTGCGTGTGGAGTGATATAACCTAGGGCCTTGCACATGTTAGACAAGCACTCTACCACTAAGCTTCATTCCCAGTTCCTTGTTATTTATTTTTTATTGTATTTTGCAATATCTAGTCCATGATGGATTGGAAATATTAAAAGTCCTGGCCCTTCAGACAAGATGGTGTGAGAAGTGCCTGTAAAACCACTGTCTAAGGTCCTTCCCAAGACTTAAGAAAAGATTTTCAGTGAGAGCCTGGGTTAGTGATCAAGGTGTTTCGGAGGCAGAGTTACATCTTTTATTTCCATGTGACGCTTGACTGGAGGAAGTAGGACCAGGTTTAGTTGTCTAAGTAGGACCAGGTTTAGTTGTCTTACACATCTCATCTTTCAACTTTGGATCACATTTAGTAGTGTTTCCTCAAAATGCATCTGAGATGTGGCTGGTTAATATAGTAACTCACTTCCAAGCTGGAAATAAGAAGTTCCACATAGTTTGTTGGAAATATTAGAAGCAAGGGGCACAACTCTGACACCCAATCAGAATGGTGCCTTGGGCGGGAAATGAGAAGACCGTAAGACCAACCTGAGCCCTGGGTCTCACCTGAGCTGCAACCAACAAAGACAAACAAGCGATAGACTTCTTCCCTGGGTCCTTTTCTCCAGGCCACCAGCCCAAGACCTTTTTTTTTTTTTTTGGTACTGGAGATTGAACCTGGGGGCACTCGACCACTGAGCCACATCCCCAGCCCTATTTTGTGTTTTATGTAGAGACAGGGTCTCACTGAGTTGCTTAGTGCCTCACCATTGCTGAGGCTGGCTTTGAACTCGCAATTCTCCTGTCTCAGCCTCCCTAAATGCTGGGATTACAGGCTTCCGCCACCGTGCCAAGACCCTTTTTGACTTAACAGCCAGACATCTCAACATTTCTCAAATATGGTGTGTGACACTCACTGCCTTCTTTTCAGGCTCCCTTTGGTCTCTGCACACCTTGGGCTGCACCCTCCCACTGCAAGGCTGCCGGCTGATTCCTCTGTGTGGACAAAGGCTGCTTGCTCTCTGGGTCCTCTGACGTTCCCCACTTCTCTCCTGCCTACGCTGACCTCTTGGTTCTTCTCCCACATCTTGGCTGCTTATTTTGAATCTCCTTTGCTCTCTGCCTTTTTCTCCCCTCAACTCTCTTTCATCCCCTTGGGGAACTCATGCAAACACTCAGATCCCAATGTTCATATCTCACCATTATGTAAGTCGCAGAAGAGTAGATACAAGTTTTCTCAAGCTCTCTTTGGTTTACTAGCTCAAATTTGGATATTCACAAACAAAAATCAGTTAGTCATTTGTTTTCATGGAAGTGACAGGTTCACCTCATTTATTTGTAAGAGAATGTCTGCCAAATACTCAACTCTGAATGGCCACCATTTGTCTGTCCTTCAATTAAGAGTGGCTCTCCTGAAAGAAAGCAGGGAACTGAGCTACCTGCGTCACACTCATCACGTAGATGAGCCTGTCCTTGGTGTGCAGCAGTCTACTGGCCTTTTTGGCAGTGTCATGGCTGAAAAATCGTTCACTTTCCCTTGCCATCTAACCGCAACCATTCCTAGCCTTTGGACCTCAAACAATGGGGATTTTTTCTGAATCTCAAATGAAAACATTTGATGGAAAAAGAATTTCTGTGTCATTTTGAGGTACAAGAGACCGATGAAAGATGTGTTTTGATGGCTTTGATAGTTTGTGGTTAAACAAGACATCGCTTGAAATTGGAACCCTCTTTAAAATCCCTGATGTATCCACCAGGAAAACTGGTGAGGGCCGCGTGCCTCCTGGAAGTTATCAGGGACTGAGGCGACTATGCTGGTTTTCTACTTGGAAACAAATTCTTGAATGTAGACCTAGCTGAGTCTAATTTAAATTGACATTCCACGATGGGGCTATTTAGAACTGCTTCATCAACACTCTTTACAAACACTGGACACTAGAATACCAAATCCAAGAACAGTCTAGTAAATAAAAGAATACTCCTGCCCTACTCCACTGTACACACGGCCAATGAGCATTTATATTAGAAGTTCTGGATAGATTGCTTATCTGCCTGATTTTGAAGGTGGTTCTGTGATCACAGGTGCCACCTGTTGGGGAGACAGGGTTATAATTAATTCATGATTGTTGGACACATGAAAAAATGGAGATTGTTATAGAAGGAAACCGATTCAGGTCTTTATGCCTTGCCCATCTGTTACAGGAAAACACTCGCACATCCTGACATATGGCCACTAGCTGGAGAGAAGGGAGAATTGCAAGGTGCACATGACGCTGAGCAGACACTGAAGCTTCCCTTTGTGGTCAACACGAGAGAGTTTGAAATAGGTCCTATTTTGAAATTTTCTTAAAGATATTTATGAAGAAAAAGATCTTTTAACTTTAGTTCCAATTCTATCTTTGAGACTTTTGGAGTCTCTAGACAAGCATACTCATTCATATTAATTCTCCATTCCCTCAAACAGAAATCTTAAATATCTCTACCCATTTGCCTTATAGCAATGCATGAATATTAATTGATGTTCGATGGTAGTTGGGAGACTTATGGAAGAAATTGTTTGAGCTATTACTGCTATATCATGTTACTTATTTGGGGCAAGGGCAATATTTAATGTCAACAGCCATTTATTGAGCTGTTATGTGTTGTACACTATTGTAAGTGTGATATATGTATTAATTTATTGAAATCTTAGAGAATTCATAAGATGTAGACTATTATCATTCCTATTTCATAGAGGAAGAATCTGAGGCATAGAGCCAGGAAGAGGTACCTCCAAGGACACACAGCTAATAAATGGTGGAGGTGAGCTCATGACTTTTTTTACTTTATTGTAGGTGAAGAAGCAGAGACAATGAGAAGACTCCAGTCCCACTGCCAACTCCATGGTGAACTTACCATATGACTTTGTACAAGTTGAACAAACCATCGTTCTCAATTTTCCTATTTATGAAACAGAGATGATAAAAATCTGCCCTACTGACTTCAGGTTGATGAGGATTAAGACTGAAGCTTCCTTTAAAAAAATACACACACACATAAACACAAACACACACACATATATATACATATATATGTGTACATATATATATACATATATATATACATATATATGTGTGTGTATGTATATATATGTATATACATATATATACACACATATATACATATACACACACACATATCTATACAGATATATATTAGTCAATGGACCTTTTTATTTATATGTGGTGCTGAGAATCAAACCCAGTGCCTCACACATGCTAGGCAAGCACTCTACTACTGAGCCACAACCACAGCCCCTGAGAGCTCTTTGAGAGAAGGAGCTGAGGGTCTATAATTACAATCTGAGCTCAAGCGCAATGCTTGATAGAGAAGTTTTTGATAATTGTATGCATGAATGAATGAACAAGACAGCAATGGATGTGGAAGTGTCCTTGAAGTGTAAAGATTATACAGGTAAAGCCTTTTTATTCACTTGCCTATGATGTTCTAAATTTAAAATAATTACCAATTATTTTATTGGTAATTATTTTATTTTGGGCTAATTATAGATTTGCATGCCATTGTAAGAAATAATACAAAGGGATTCCATACGTACCAAGATTCTGCCCGTGGCGGCATTTTGCAGGACTACAGTATGATAGTGCAGTCAGGATACTAACGTGATAGAGTCAGGATAAAGAAGGTTTCCATCACCCCAGGGTCATGTCTGCTCCCACCTGCTCCCACACCCTCCTTATCAACCACTAATATATTCTCTATTTCTGTAATTTTGTTACATCCAAAATTGTATATGAATGGAATTAGACAATCTGTCTAGGTTCTGAGATTGTCTTTTCCACTGAGTATAAATGTTGGAGATTCATCTAGGCTATTATGGGTATTGATACTTTTTTAATTAAATATTTTTATTAGTTGTTGATGGACCTTTTTTTATTTACTTACTTACCTATGGGGCTGATAATCGAACCCAGTGCCTCATACATGCTAGGCAAGCACTCTACCACTGAGCCACAAGCCCAGCCCAGTATTGATATTTTTGCTGGTTTTAACAACATATTCCAGATACTACTACTTTGTCAGATAGATTTTGTAAATATTTTCTCCTATGTGTGTAGCTTGTTTTTTTCATCTTCTTCTCAGGGTCTTTGACAGAACAAAAGTTCTTAATTTTGTTGTCGTTGTATTGGGTATTAAACCCAAGGGTGCTCTATCACTGAACTATATCCCCCAAGGCCTTTCTCATTTTTTATTTCTGAAACAGTCTCAATAAGTTGCTGAGACTGGCTTGGAATTTGAGATCCTCCTGCCTCAGCCTCCTGAGTAACTGAGATTATAGGCATGTGCCACCATGCCGTGAAAGTCCTTAATTTTAATGAAGTTGAATTGATTAGTTTTTCCTTTATAGCTTTGTGCTTTTGGTGTCAAGTCTAAGAACTCTTTGTCTAGCCATTTTATTAATAAAATTATTATTAATAATGTAGATCATCATCGGCAAGTAAATAATAAGCCTTTAACTGTATAATATTTACACTTTAAAGGACACTTTCACATCCATCACAGATTTTTTTCTTCTTAAAAGTTTTATAGTTTAACATTTTACATTTAAGTGTATGATCCACTTTGGGTAATTATAGCACTATAATTCTCAAGGATATTGAAATTTCAACATTTTATTGTTTTTCAATATTTTTGATGTTCTTTTTTTCAGTTACATGTATTTATTTAAAGTAAACTTTCTATTGAAACAATACATATTTAAACTTGATCAATTTTCACAGTGAACACATTAATCACCACCCATATCAAGAGATGCAGTACTACTCACCACACCAAAAGTTTCCCTCATGCCCTGTCCTAGTCATTACTCACCTTGACAAAGGTCACCCTGCTCTGACTATAGTCAACCTCACTTAGTTTTGCCTGCTTTGGGGATTTAGACACCTGGAATCATATAGTATATACTATTATGTTCTCTTCTCTGACCTCTTTTTCTCAATGTTATGTTTGTAAGATTCATCTACATTGTTGCATGAAGCAGTAGTTTTTTATTTTCTTTGGTGTGTGATATTCCAATAGTATGCCTATTCCTCAATTTATTGATCCAATTCAATGTTTGAATATTTAGGTTGTTCCCAGTTCCATCTAATATAGGGAAATTCTTTTAAAAAATATTTATAGTTGTACATGGACATAGTACCTTTATTTTATTTAGTTTTATGTGGAGCTGAGGATTGAACTCAGTGCCTCAGACATGCTAGGCAAGCGCTCTGCCACTGAGCTACAGCCCCAGCCCCTAATACAGGGAAATTCTTATGATAACTTTTGGTGATCATATGCATGCATTTTGGTGGAGGCATATATAAGAGTAGACATACTAAGTTATAGGATATGCATTTGTTCAAATTTAGTAGATGCCAATAGTTTTCCAAAGTGCCTATACTGATTTATAATCCAACCACTATTAAAACAATCCTTGAATACAGATCACAATCTGTTTTAGAATCCATCCTATAGATGTACATCATGAAACTGTCCACTCTTCTACTTAAAAATGTTTTGGTTGTTTAGGATTTTACAGTTTTTATATTTTACTTTTTTAAAACAGTGCTGTAATCAGCATCCTTGCACATGATCAGCAAAATTTATTATTATTACTATTGCACATTATTGGCAAATAATCAAATTAAGAATTATAAGTTAAATTAAAATTCTTATATCAATATTATTGCACATTATTAGCAAAGTGTTGCAAGCATAACCACAGGGTAAATTGCTAGCAGGGTAGCTCTTTTGTCAACATGTGTGTATATTAAATATTTGATAGGCATTACCAAATTATCCTCCAAAATAGTTGCAGACATTTCCATTCCCACCAACATTATGAGATTGACTGCCAAATGCCACCTGCCTCCTCTGTCCCCAGGAACACTTAATAACTTTTCCCCATTTCATAGATGAGCAATGGCATCTCTTGGTTGCTGTGATTTGCATTCTTTCTTTATGAGCAAGGTTCTCACTTTCACTGTTAACCTGTCACTGAAGTTAGCGACAGGAGGAGGTAGTAACTTCACCCAAAAGTAGCCTCTCCATGAAAGGCAGATGGGAAACTGGGCTCAAATTTATTTTGTCAGGCTGTAAATTCCCAAGACATCTAGGGCACGTCATAATCACTATTTCCATTACCATCCTTAGTGTGCCAGGTGTGCAAGGGGTTCAGTGGGCAACATGGTGGCTACTTCTCTCCTGGTCATTCACCTAAGAGTGCCTTCCGTGTGTCTGCTGAAGCAGCAGGGTCTCATGGAGTGTGGTTCCAGTCCTGGACATGGGATGGTTCATGAGGATGACCTGCCCAGGCAGTCAAAGGTCCTCGCAGCTTCCTTTAACCCAGAAGGTTGAGTTTTGATTTCTCCCTGTGGTTGGTGAGCACTTCTCTGTGAAGATGGTAAGCGTGAGTTTCAGGGTTTTTAGGAAATAGTGAAGGCTGCCGAGTTAATTTACTAGGGCTGACATGACAGATCAGCACAAAGTGGGTGGCTTCGCTCACTAGAAACTAGAAATGTACTCTCTTACAGTTCTGGAGGCCAAAGTCCAGAATCAAGGTATCAGCAGGGTTATATGCTCTCCAAGACTTGATGGTGGACCCTAGCATGCCTCTCTCCTGGCTTCTGTGCCACTGGCAACTCCTGGCATTCCTGGGCTTGCAGCGGCATGGCTCCCATCTCTGACAGTTGCTGTCATTGTCACACTGCATGATCCCTGTGTGTCCTGATGTTCTTTTTGTTTGTTTGCCTATGGGTGTCCAATTTCTCCAGGGCATCATTTGCTGAGAAGGCAATTTCTCCTCTATTGAATTGCTTTTGTACCTTTGTCAGAATCAGTTGAGCTTATTTGGTGGGTCAATTTCTGTTGTTTCTTTTTTATTCTACTACTATTCTACTGGATCTGTGTTTACCCCTCTGTCAATATCATGCAGTCTTGATTACTTAACTACATCATAAGTCTAAAATCAGGTAGACTGCTTCCTTCCCACTTTTTCTTTTTCAAAATTATTTTAATTATTCTAATTCCTTTGCCTGATACGTTCTAGAATAATTTTGTAGACAAAATATCTTGCTGATATTTTGATAAGAATTGTATTAAACCTGTCTATTAATTTAGGGAGAATTGAATCTTCACTATGTTGAATCTTCTATCCACAGAGTATGTGTCTTCATTATTGATATCTTTGTTGATTTCCTTCATCATTGTTATATAGTTTTCAGTATACCAGTAATAGTTTGGATTTATAGCAATAGTTTGGATTTTTTTCAAGAAGTTGGTCATTTTATCTAAGTTTCAAATTTATTTGTATAGTTATTCATAGTATTTTGTTAATATCTTTTTTATATCTGCCTGATCTGTAGTGATGTTCTCTGTTCACTCCTGATATTAATTTGTGTTTTCTATCGCTAGAGATTTATTACATTGATTTTCAACATTTTTAATGCTCTTTTTATCTATAGGTGTCAAATTTTGAGTCTTATCAATCTGTTAGGTTTCTATCTCATTGATTTTTGCTTGTATCCTTATTAAGTTTTTCTTTCTATTTGCTTTGGTTTACTTTGCTCCTCTTTTTCTGTTTCATGAACTTGAGGCTTAGATTAATAATTTGAGATTTTCCTTTTTACCAGTATCTGCTTTTAGTGCCGTAAATTTCCCTCCCAGCTCTGCTGTCTCACAAATTTTGTGCCATAAATTTTGACGTGCTGTATTTTCATTTTTATTTACATCAATGTGGGTTTTTTAAATGTTTTCCTGGAGACTTCCTCTGGACCCACAGTTTACTTAAAAGTGTGTCATTTGGATTCCGAGTGTGGAGATATTTTTCCTGTTATTTTTCTGATTCAAGTTTGGCTCCATTGTGGTCAGAAAACACACTTTATATTATTCAACTTAAAAAAATGTGTATTGAGGTTTATTTAATGACCCAGAATATGGAATATCTTGGTATATGCTTCATAAGCATATACATATACTGTGATGCTGCTAGGGGAGGGGGTCAACAGGTGCCGGTGCCATGCTGTTTGATTTTCCAAACACCAGGATTGTGAGCTAAATGAACCTCTTTAATTTATAAAATATACAGCCTCAGGTATTTTGTTATAGTAACAAAATTGACTAAGACACGTATTTTATAGTTTTATAGTTTATTACATACACACTTATGATTGCTCTGTCCTGTGTATTACCCCTCTCTGTGTCTGGTAATAATCATTACTCAAAAGTTTAGCTGACATTAATATAACCCACATCTGCCTTCTTTTAATTAATGTTTACATGATATATCTTTGTTGTAGGCAAATATGTTCATGTCCTAATTTTCAGAAGCTATACACATGTGACCTAACATAGCAAAAGAGATTTTGCAGATGTGATTAAGAACTTTGATATGGATAGATTGTCCTGGATTACCCAAGTGGACTGAGAAATCACAACTATCTTAAAAGTCAAAAGGAGAGGCAGAAGAGGAGGTCAGAGTGATATGATTTTAGAAAGACTTGACTTTGCAGATGGAGGAAGGGAGCCTTGAGCCAAAGAATGAGGGTGACCTCTAGAAGCTGGAAAGGTGAAAAAAAGAAGAAAATAAATTATCTTGTTTCCAGAAATGAATGTGCATTCTTCCTATGCACATAAAAGCATTTTAGCCCAGTAAGAACGGTGTCAGATTTCTGATCTACAGAAATGTAAGATAATAAATTTGTTGTTCAAAGCTACTAAATTTGTAGTTATTTGTCACAGTAGCAGTAGAAAACCAATTATAATCTTCTCCATCCTTTTGCTTTCAACTTGCCTATGTTGCTGTTTTTGAAGTGAGTTTTTTCCAGGTGGCATATAGTTGAGTCATGCTTTTTAATCTACTCTACCAATCTTTATCTCTTAGTAGGTGTATTACATTTAACATCACTGATATGTCAGAACTTAAGTTTGGCATTTTTCTTTCCTTTTTCTTTTTTCTGCTTTATTTTCTCTGCTTTCCTGTGGGTTAAACATTTTTTGGAGTACCATTTTAGTTTATCTATTATGTTTTTGAGTGTGCTTATTTGATTGCTTCTTAAGTTGTTATCTGAGCTACTACATTATATATGAAACTTGAAACTGTCATTATTTTGTTGGTTCAAGTAAAATGTAACAACCTTATCTTATGTTATATTCTTTTATCCTTACTGCTAATGGTTTAATCAATGAAGTATTTTTCTAATACATTTGGACCCATATTAGACTTTTAAAATTTTTTGCTTCAACCATATAATTAAGAAAACTAAAGAGGAGATGTAAACTCTATTGTGTTTACTCATATTTTGCTTACATACTTACAAAAATACAAAATTGTCTTCTTTCTGCCTTTCTTATGTTCTAAGGTTTCTTATTTTATTGTTTCCTTTTAGTTTAGATAGTTTATAATGTTTTGATTTTCCTTTCACTTTTGAAAGATAATTTTGCTGGGTATAGAATTCTGAGTTGACAGTTTTCTTTCAACATTTAAAAAATATTGTGCTACTTCATTATAGCCTCTACAGTTTTCAATGAGAAATCCTTTGTCATTTAAATTGTTTTTCTTCTATAGATAATTCTTCCCTCCATGCTTTAGATTTTTTTTTTTAATCTTTCAGAAGTTTGACTATTACATGTCTTCACAAGGAGGTTTTTTGCAGGGGTTATCTTCTTCATTTGGGTTTTGGGAGGGAGGGTTACATTCCTTTGGGAAGCTTCTTGAATATGTAGGTTTATGTCTTTGACATATTTGGGGAGTTTTCAATGATTATTTCTTTGACTACTTTTTCTTTCTTGTCTTTGTATTTATGTTCTGATGAAACTCCAATGAGCTAAACATTAGATTTTTCCCTATATTGATACAGATCCCTAAGAATCTGCTAGAAAGAACATGCAGTGATTTTTTTTTCCTTTTTGATACTTTTCACAGTTTTTCCTGACAGCTATTTTAACAAACATTCTTTTTCTAGGCCCACTCTATGGCAGCCCTTGTGTTAAGTGCTGAGTTGTGCAGAATAAAAAGGCCACTCATGCCGGATGTGGTGGTGCACACCTGTAATCTCAGTGGCTCAGGAGGCTGAGGCAGGAGGATCACAAGTCACAGCCAGCCTCAGCAATGGAGAGGTGCTAAGCAACTCAGTGAGACACTGTGTCTAAATAAAATACAAAATAGACCTAGAGATGTGGCTCAGTGGTCTAGTGACCCTGAATTCAATCCCCAGTGCCCAAAAAAAGAAAAAAAAAATAGAAGTCCACTCATTACATATAAAGAGTATGAAAACAGTCCTGTGGGGAGATCAGATGCATAAATAAAATATCTTTACAAAGCATTTGCTAAAATAGGGATATATATCTAAGCCAGAGTTTGGTAAGTTTTTTCTGTTAAGGGCCAGATAATAAATATTTTAGGGTTTGTAGGCCAAATGATTTATGTCACAACTATTTAATTCTGCCATTGTATTGTAAAACCATCCATAGACCATATGTAAATGAATAGATGTGGCTGTGTTCCAATAAAGCTTTATTTTCCAAAACAATCAGTGGGCCAATTTAGTCTACTGGATGTTGTTTGCTGAGCCTTGATCTAGTCATTATTTTCTCCCTTCTTTATGTTTTTTCTATGTAAAAGATGGTTGTGAGAATTAAATTAGTTACTATTTGTAAAGGGCTCAGATGAAGGCCTGACGAGGACTAATCTCTATATGGCCTTTAACTCATTTCCTATCCAGCCTTCTATTTTCTACACTAGGCCCTGAAAGGAATGTGATGTTTATGTTCAAAGGCTAAAAGGGGTCATAGTTGATTTGTGTGCTTATGATGGGGGTAGGTCACTTCAGCAGTGTCCTAACTATAGAACTTCCAAGGTTCTTTTCTAACTTGAGTGTCTATGATTCTGCACGCAGCCTTCTGCTTTACCCCTCTCTAGAGAAGAGTGAGGAAGAGAAAAGAGAATTTGTTCTGCAGTTAGATGGTCTGAGTCTAAGCTGGCTCATGCCCATTTAGCTTCCTCCCATTGGCCAATAGCACCTTTGTATTTCAAATGGGAAAGATGATCCACCCTTCACAGGATGATTGTAGGAATTAAACAAGATGATGTGTACAAATAATACATTGCAAACCATAAAGTACTTTGCAACTGCTGGTAATTATTAACATTATTGGGCTATAAGAACTCTAACTCATCTGTGTGTGGGTTCCTTTCCCACAACGTTCTCAGTCTCTGCAGTGGAAAGGGTGGCACTTATGGAGGCCCTGAATACCTGATGCCCTGTTATGCCCAGGGAGAAAAGAGAATTGTTATGGACCGCTCATATGTAATTAGTAGTTGAAAATCAGATTAATTGTGTAGGCCTTTTGTTCCACTAAATGGTACCTCTGTGACTTTCCAAACTTGACATGCTGCAGTGCAGTCAAAGGGGAGCCGATTGACTTTTCTCTTCTTGAGGTGAGTTTATAGGATTGCCTGCTAAGTAGGAGTTAGCAATTGAAAGGAAGCTGAGTTTGTGGGTGAGGCTAAGAGACTGTACTGCTTTAGCAATGCTGCTAAATCTTGTAAGCTGACCCCAAAAAGGAGTTCAATTAGATTCACTTCATTTGAACCTGACTACAAAAACTGAGGATTGTTAGTTGCTGGAGGGAGTATCAGGTGCAAGGGATAAGAAATGACTGTGACAGGGCCTCTTCTACCAACTCTTGGAACTCTGTGAGGGAGACAGAGTTCCACAGGGGCAGAGCCCCACTGAGTGGGAGGAGCTAGGCTAGAAGAAATCCCAGAGGGGAGAAAACACGAGGTATCTTCTTCAGGGGCTGGCTCTCATTTCAGGTTCAAGGGAGCAAAGGGATTTGTGAGGGCCAGGAGAAATGAAGCTGGTTTTTTGTTTTCTGTTTTTTTGGGGTTTTTGCTACTTTTTGCTGTTTTTTATTCCCATTCCTATGGGAGGGTCATTACCGGAAGGGACTTCAATATTATCATATTATCATGTGTCTGTAGAGAGTTTTTTCTCAACATGCTCCTACCTCCTACCTTCCCCCCTCCAGTTCTGGGGATTGAACCCCAGGCTCTGTACTACTAAACTACATCCCTAGTCCTTTTTATTTTTATTTTGAGATAGCATCTCACTAAGTAAATTTCCAAGCTGGCCTTGACTTTACTCTTCTCCTGACACAGCCTCCTGAGTTGCTGGGATTACAGCTGTATGCTTCCACACTGGGCATGTGCCCACCTTTTTAATGATTGTTTTTGGTCCTTCAAATTGAGATGCTAGCCTGGTTTCAAAACATATTTTTAAACAATTTTATACTTGGGAGCTTTATAAATTTAGTTTTGCTGACTGTTACCTTGTTTGAAAAGTAGAAAAATGTAGGAAGGTTTACTTGTTCAAGATGCATTGCTGTCAGCAGGGTGCAGTGGCATAAGCCTGTAATCCCAGCACTTAGGGAGGCTGACACAGGAGAATTGTGAGTTCAAAGCCAGCCTCAACAAGGGTGAGGCACTAAGCAACTCAGTGAGACCCTGTCTCTACATAAAACACAAAATAGGGCTGAGGATGTGGCTCCATGGTCAAATGCCCTGAGTTCAATCTCCAATACCAAAAAAAAAAAGATGCATTGCTGTCAAAAAAAATTGTTGCAATAAAAATAAACAAACAAAAAAACCAGTGTGGGCTGTCCTGTCTCTTGCCTCTTCTGGATAACTCTTTCTTCAATTATATTTGAATCAAATTTACAAATTTTTAAATTGTAAAGAATTTAATGTAAATGATTCTTATCTTTAAAATGCAAATGAAGCAAATGGTTAAAGTAGTTTTGCACTTGTAAATTTATTTCAATAATATTCTTTATGCCTATATATTCTATTCTTTGAACTCTTGTAGAATTGTACTATCTTTCTGGTTCCTTCATTAATTAATAGGTCAAACAAGATCTTTAATATATGTTAATTTTATATTTGTATATCATGATTTTATCTTTTTAAAAAATTACCCTTTAGCACTTTTCACTGAAGAAAAAACTGTCAGACAATATGCAAGGATAGTGAGCACCTATTAAGCAACAAGCTTTTATGTGCATTATTTTATTTAATCTGCACAACAGACTAGTACCTTTGTATGCTCCTCCTCCTGCTCTTTCTCCTCTTCTTCCTCCTGCTCCCTTCCTTCTCCTGTTCCTTCTCCTTCAACCAATGATTCATATATGTTATTTTTAATGTTTTCAAGGATTATATTGGTATGATCATAGGCAATGTTATGGGGTAAATTGTGTTCTGTTAAGCTCCTAATCCTCAGTACATCAGAATGCAACTGTACTGTGAGTTAAGATCGTGACAGAGGCAATCAAGTTAGAATGAGGTCATTAGGATGGGTCCTAAGCCAATATGACTGGAAAATTTGAAGGCAGACAGGCACATGGGGAGAATGCCATGTGAACATCAGGACAGAGACCTGGGTGATACATCTGTAAGCCAAGGAATGCCTAAGGTTGCCAGAGAACTGCCTGTCATGGACTGAAAGTTTGTGTCTGCTCAAGATTCATGTGCTGAAATCCTAACTCCCAGTGTGATGTCTTAAGAGTTGGGGCCTTTGAGCAGTGATTAGGTCATGAGAGTGACACTCTCATGGATAAATTAGTCCCCTTATAAAAGGGACCCCATAGGATGCCCTAGACCTTTCCATCATGTGAGGATACAGCAAGATGTTGGCCGCCTGTGAGTTGGGAAGCTGACCCTCACCAGGCACCGAATCTGCCAGCACTTTGATCTCACATTTCCCAGCCTCTAAACTATGAGCCATCGTGTACCAACCAGAGAAATGAAAAGTTGTGCTGCATCTGTGTACAATGAATCAAAATGCATTCTGCTGTCATATATACCTACTTAGAATAAAGAAATAAATAAATTTTAAGAAAAACTATAAGAAATGCAGACCTATTGTTTATGCACCTAGTCTCTAGTTACTGCAATGCATATGGACTAAGATACCACGAGAAGCTAGGAAAAACTTGCAGCTCTCAGAAGACTCCAACCCTGTAGTTGCCCTGAACTTAGCCACCAGAACTGTGCAACAAGGAATTTCTGTCATCCAAGCCACCTAGTTTATGGTACTTTGTTACAGCAGCCTTAGCAAATCAATACAAGCCAGTTTTTTAAAAAAAAATCATCATATTTTTCTAATTTACACTATCATTTATATTTAATTGTCTTCCACATCCCTCATGGACGGTGGGGATGAGATTCCCTGGCCTGTAGAGGGCTGGCTAAAAGAAATGAAATGGCAAAAACTCACAGAACACAGAAAATAGTTTCAGAAAACTGGGGCAGGATGGGCACATCTGGATCCTGACTTCTGGCAACTGGCAAAATGGACCGCATGTGTGCTTTATTTATATCAAAGACCTTCAAAGACCTTCCATCCAACATTCTTTACCAAGGTAGGAAAAGGGTGGAGTCTTGCAATTAGCAGGTTGATTGGCATTTTGGCAGGTCACACCCATCTCAGAGGGCTGTGTGGCTACAGCAAGTCAGCCCCATCTCCAGTGCTGTATGGGACTCTTGCGTGGTGGTCCACACACAGCCCACGATGGCTCTTTACATTTAATGACCTCTAATGACCAAAGGACCATCCACTGCAGTGAGTTCATTTCTTAGCCAAACCCCACAGCTAGCTCATGAGTACATGGTAAGATTTTGGTCCAGTGACTAACTTCAGCATCCCACAGACACCTTGACCTCAGACAAAGGGAGAGGTTGCTGTGTGTGACACCTAGATCAAGGAGGAGGCAGTGGGGATGCATCAACCCCCATGCGTCAGATTCGAGTGACCAAAGAACTAGCTTTATCGCCTGCCTATCACCAGCCTTCATGGAACACATTACCTTCTGTTAGCCTTAAGTCCAGAGGTGTGTGCATAATCAAAATGAAACTGGGTGTTTTCCTTTCTGGGATGACTTGAAAGAAATGAAGTATGGAAAGGAGTTAGCGCTCCGTTCTCTGTTGTGGGGAGGCTGTGGAGGCCGGAGAGGAGAGTGCCCTTCACTAGCTGTCATTTCTAAAGGCCCACACGGGCTGCTGGGGGCACAACAGGTCAGAGAGGACAGGGTGAAAATGGGGAGATCACACCATACGCAGTTACAGTAACCTAAAGAAAGAATGAGAGCTTGATCTGGAGGCAACATTAAAAAAAGGTTAAGAAGCAGGTTCGAGATTTTTGGAAGTAGAATGAAGACTTGCTGGGGAATCAAATGTCACAGATAAAGATGGTTCTAGTGTTGGACTTTTAAACAGGATGAATAGTTGATTAACAAAGGTGGTTTAAGGAGGAGGAGGAGTTTTCTACCCTCCCTGAAGGTTAGTGCTGGGAAGGGGAAAATTCATGGCCTGGCCTTCAGAAAAGCAGCTTCCAAGCAACTCAGAAAATAAACGTTCTTTCTTCTTTGCATAAACAGTGCTGATTAACTGTCTATTGTGTCTAGGTGCTATAGATGCGGAGGCCTGCTCCCTGCCCCCTCCTCTCCAGGAGCTGCCAGTCTCCCAGACAGGGACTACACAGACAGGGAAGGCAGGATGGGGGCTAGAAAGAGTGCTGTGGGTTCCTAGGAGAAAAGAGACGATGCTGGGCAGCCCTGCAGCTCACCTGCAGGAAGCCCTACAGAGGAGGGGAAGGTTGGAGACAAGCACTTCAGTCAGAGGGAGTACGTGAGCCCAGGGACGGCCATCTTTGGTTCAGGAAGCCCTGGGCTTGGAATGTCAGAGCCTGGGATGTAACTGCCTCCCCTTGCTGGAAGGAACTCAGTGCCCAGCTAAGCTGCTTGCTGCCACCTCACTCCACTCTGCATCTGGGACTGCAAATTTCACCCTTCAGTCCTGCAGAATCTAGCGCATGCCTGCCATAGGAGGCATGCAATAATATATATTTAATATATGAATAAATATATGCGAGGGGTATAATTATTTCTTTTTCTAAGCAGACTAACAGGTTGGCAAATAAGTGAATACTGTAGAGATGGCATACCTTGGTTGACACAGAATATTTGAGAGAACTCTCCTACTATTTTGAGATTATCATGGAAATATCTGGGAATAAATATGGCTCAGAAGATGATGATATATTTAGAAGAATTAATAAGTGTTGATTTATTGAACAAAAAGGTGACTAATATTTAAATTACTGTCCCACAATTGGGGTTACTGATTGACCTCCATGTGACTCTGTGTTAACTCCTATCCTATATAATATTTTTAGCAATGACTTGGATGAACATACAGTTAAAATTATTAAATTTGCAGCCATTTTTTAATTGGGAGGGCTAATAAATATCAGAGAGATTAGAATCAAGATTCATAAATTATTTAAATGAATTTGGGTCCTGTACTGCAGCTAATAAGATCTTGTATAGTAAGTATAAAACTATAATGTAATAAAATATGCATTAAACAAGAAGAGAATGGGGGACTCTTGTCTTCCAGTCTTCCATATGGAGAACACCTAGGCCATTACTAACCATAAACTCAGCATGAGCTTACATATTAACTAAGCTGTAGGAAAATATCAAAAGCAGCACTAGAATGCATTATTAGAAACAAAATACCTAGAACATAGAAGGTGATGCCATAGCACTCAGTGCTGATTAGAAGACCTCTCTGTTCTGGGTGGTGGTGGTGTGTAGGAGCACTATCCATGCCTTCAACCCATCCCTTCCATCTTTCTCCATTCCATGCTAATGGACTGTGCGCTTGACAGAGAGCACCTCATTGTTTGTAATTTTGGGCCAGGGTTGGTCCAGGAATGTATATAAGCTTCTGTACTTTCCGGAATAAACAGTGTTTCTGCGTCTTGCTCCGGCAGAGCAGTTTTTACCTACACCCCGGGTCTGGGTGGAGTGACTTCATGTGAGTGACTCCATGGGCCTTCCCCCACCCCCTGCCCCCGTCCTGGGAGACCTCATTTTGTCATCCCCAAAGACTCCTTTTCTTGTCTTTCAGGACCCCAACTCCTCGAGCAGACCCATGCAGCATTGCAACTTTAAAACAATAGTGGTGGGCAGGAAGGGATATACTGAAAGGTTGGTCCATCCTGTTTTATCCCTTTCTGACTATTAAGGGAATACATGTTCAAAATATAAAATTTCAAAAATATAACAATCACCTATAATCCTGTGATCCAGAGATAATCCAGGGTATATTTCTTTCAAGTTTTTCCTCCTATGCATACTTTTTTTCCAGTATTGAGATCATACCACTTATGTAATTTTGTATCTTGCTTTTTTGTTTCTTATATAACATTGTAATGAGCAGTTTATTGCAAATTAATTAAGCATGTTGGCTTTGGAGCCAAATAAATTTCAATTAGAGTCTGCCACTTAAGAAAGTAGCCACTTTGACCCAAGGTAAGTCTCTTAACTTTAGTTTCTACATATGTGAAGGGGGGGTAATAATAGCTCCATTTCAAAGAGTTTGCTTTTCATATTTTCTCTCCTCCTCCTCCTCTTCTTCTGTATCATCATCATCTTAACTACTTTTTGCATTTCTGTTTGAAATCAGAGTTTCAAACTAGTTTCTGTTTTAAACTAGAAAAGTTTTTTTCCAAAACTACTCTGGCTTAAAGACAAATTTAGTATAAAATAATGTCACTTTTAAAAGAAATTAAAATTTTCTTTTCTGAAAATTGTTTCTGGAAATATATAAATCAAAAAGAATCACTTAGTGTTTTATATAACAGAAGGTTTTTTTGTCTCTTGTGTATCAGACTGGCTTTGGTCTTTATCATTTTATAAAACCAAATACCTTCACAAGACTTTGTTCCCTGAAGCCTTGGGAGACACACTGCGATCAAGTGATGTACTTCTAAGAATAAATGGATCTCTCTGCGGTCCCCACAGAGCAAGGAGCTCAGCCAGTACTTGCTGGGGACCTGGAGGGTCAGCCCCATGGAACAAAGTGCCACAAGATGCTGTTCCTTGAAACACTCTCCCATCTATTTCTCCCTTGACTTAACATCCTCAAGAAAGTAGGTAGGGGGAATTGAGGAAATTCCTGGACCTGTAGGAACACCTGGTCATTCTTTTTTTTCTCCTCAAAGACCACCCTTGTCCATTTCCTTCTGGATAGAAGAAGCTGCAGCTCAGTGAAGGTAGTGTTGGCAGGTACAGGAGTTTATCTACAGGCTTGCTTGGGAACTTCATTTCCCACAACACCCAACATCTAGCCCTCCTCTCCACCTTCAAAGAAAACATTTTGTCTACCTCTCTGTGAAGGCTGATGGTGTCTCAGGAGCCCCAAACTCTGCCAGAACAAACTCCACAATCACCACCTCCTTTATTAGCCACCTCAATCCTTCTTCCCTTTTACCATGTTAATTTGACTAAATATTTGCTGATATTTGCTAATGACTGCAGCTGCCTGTTCTAACAGATCAGTGGATACATGATACAAAAGATTGCATCATCCTAACTTCCTTTTATGCAACTATATGTCCAGTCTCTACTTGTAGCCTGCCCATCAAATGCAAAACCTTTCACTGCAGAGTTGAATGTTTTCTGCAGTCAGGTCTCATTTTATATTTCTTTTTTCTTTTTTGGTACCAGAATTGAAACCAGAGGCACTTAACCACTGAACTACATCCCCAGCCTCTCCCTTTTTATTTTAATTTTTTAAAAATTTGAGGCAGTTCTTGCTAAGTTGCTTAGGGCCTCACTAAGTTCCTGAGGCTGGCCTTGAACTTGCAATCCTCTTGCCTCAGCCTCCCAAGTCCCTGGGATTACAGGTGTGTCCCAGCCTCCTCTCATATTTCTAATTCACATTCTAAACTGCGGGCAAGTTCAAGGCTGAAGAGTTCTTAAAGGATGCCATTGCACTTGTAATAAAATACCACCTCCTGCCTGTTGCCTGCAGGGTCCTCTGTGAGTTGCCCCTGCTTTCCTCATCAACTCATCTGGTACCATCCTTGCCATTTCTCTTTGGCCATGTTGGCCTTCTCTCAGTTTTTCTTAAATACACAGAGCTTCCCTTTCCTGTCTCCAACTTGGCCATCTGGAAGACTGACCCAGGAAGAGCCCTATGTATTTTAGGCATAAGCCACCCATTCTTAGCATGTAGGAGGCGCACAGCAAAAATTAACATTTAAAAATGAAAGCAGTTTTCTTAAGGTAACCACACAAATTCTAGCCACAAATTCCAGGTAAAGACTGAGAGATGAGATAGACATCTGAAGTTCACAAGGCTGTAAAAGCCCTCAGATCGGTTTGATAGATATGGAGTATTTCCTGCCTGGAAGGCCTTGCATCAGATTGCAGGGTTCTATGAGATACAGTAGGAATATCAGCCGGCAAGGGGTCAGACGGAGGCAGGTTCTAGCCCTTTCTGTACCCATGCATCCTTATTCAAATCATTCTCTGAGCCTTGCTTGCTACTTTTGTGAGTCAAGAATAGTTTCCCAGCCAGGTGCGGTGGTGCACGCCTGTAATCCCAGCACTCTGGGAGGCTGAGACAGGAGAATTGTGAGTTCAAAGCCAACCTCAGCAATAGTGAGGCGTGCTAAGCAACTCAGTGAGACCCTGTCTCTACATAAAACACAAAATAGGGCTGGGGATATGGCTCAGTAGTTGAGTACCCATGAGTTCAATCCCTAGAAAGAAAGAAAGAAAGAAAGAAAGAGAGAGAGAAAAAGAGAGAGAGGGGGAGAGAGGGAGAGAGGGAGGGAGGGGAAAGGAGAGGAAAGGAAAGATGAATAGTTTCCCTGCCAGTGAGGCAGTGAGACACCAGTCACACTTTATCCTATATTGATGGTGCCTTCTAAAATACACAGCTTCAGTGGTGATCTTGGGTTTGTGCAAGATCTCTTTCATAGAATTTTTTTTCTGAGAATTGAAACAATATATAGATATAAGTACATACTTTCTTAGTTTGGTTTATGCATTGTTACCTAATCCTTTTTATAGTCCATTTAAAGTTAGAGTATTTGTTATAGACAACCTCAGAACGACCCAGATGGAATTTGGATTCCTCATGCTCATGACCAGAACTGGAAGGTGGAATGCTTTAGAAAATGAAAAAGTGGGTGCTTAGATATCTATTCCTTGCAGAAGTTCTTCCTGCTCTTCCTCCTCCTCCTCCTCTTTCTATCAGATTCATTTATTTGTCCCCATCCCTAGCTTTATTAAGGCATAATAGGCAAACAAAATTGTATGTATGTATGATGTACAACATAATATTTTGATAGATGTACACTTTGTGAAAGTATTAGATCAAGCTAATAACACCTTATATAGTGTGTGTGTGTGTGTGTTGAGAACATTTAAATCTACTCCCTTAGCAAGTTTCAAGTACATGATAGATCTCCAGAACTCATTCTTCCTGCTTAACTGAAACTTTGTAACCTCAGACCAACATTTTCACAGAGTGTCCTTAAGACTCAGGTCCACACTGCCCTCCTGGGTAGCTCTCTTGCCCTGGCAACCCTTCTTCAACAGCAACCGGTGTTTTGTCAACCACAGGGCATGCTGAGCCATGGCTGAGCCCAAGACCTTGTGTCATTTCTTAGCACTGGGATCCAGAGCCCTCGGGTGAGCATGTGCTTTCTCTGCCCTGCCCACTCGCCACTTGACTGATTTTTAAGAAAGACTCAGAAGACTTCCTTTCGATCAGTCACTTCCTGACACAGTTGAAAACTAAGATCCCTCAAGAAGCATCAGGAAAAAACTCCCAAAAGGAGAACTGCGCTCAGATGTGCCCAGTTTCCTGTGAGTCACACTGAGTTTCTACAAACAAGCATGCCTACTCTGGGAGCAGGGAATGGGAAGACCTGCTGCACCCTTTACTTGAAACTAACAGCTGGGATGTGTTGCAACACCCCTGAGCCCCTGCTGGGAAAGGTCACGATGTTTACCTTTGGAGCCCGCCAGCCAGCACACTGGTGCTGTTGAGTGCCCAGGGCGAGCTCCACACCCTCTTTGAATTTCTTCTACCCCACGTGCAGCTTCTCTCACGTCTCGGCCTGCACAGCCCCAGTGCACTGCTGGACAGGAAGAAGTGTTGCCCTTCACGTGGTCAGTGCTGGTTTCTGTCCAGCAGGCCAACACCATACATCCTTTGAGGCTTGGTCTCTTTAGTCTTTGCAGCTGAGCCAAATGATAGTGCCAAGAAGAAGGAGCCGCCCTCTAATGTGTAGATGATCTCGTCTGTCAGGACCAAAAAGGTGCCCCAGCTAGGACATTTCAGGGGGAGAGGCACTTTTTAGCCCTCAGTATTCACGTTCTGAGTGGGGCTCCAGCCTGACAGGAGAGGACCTTGCTATGACTCCCTGTGCAATGAGAGTAAAATCTCACTGAGAATCAAACCTGTGGGAGGTCAGAATAGAGACAGGCATGAGAGAGAAGAAAATTCCAGTTTGTACTCCAGCAGCATTCAGAAGTGGCTGGCTCATTGAGGGGTCACTTTTTTGGAGTTGCTTCTTTTCAAGCATAAAGATTTGAAGAACTATGAACACAAAAAAAGAAGAAGAAAAAACAGGAAAGAAAGAATAGGAAATAAAAGAAAGCAATAGATTTGGCCATTCTCCTCTTTGGGTAGTGGGCTCTCACTAACTACAGAGTCTACACTGTGTCAACACACAGGGCTGAAAGTGAACAAAACACCAAGATGGATTCTGTGTGTGTGTGTGTGTGCATGCATCTGTCTATCTCTGTCTCTGCCTTTCTCTCTTTGTGCATGTGAATTCCAAAGAATCCATAGCCAGTTCTGTTTTGTTTTTGTTTTGATAAAAGGAAAAGAAAGTACCTAATAGTAGATGTGGTGGTGCACACCTGTAATCTCAGCAGCTCGGAAGGCTAAGGCAGGAGGATTGCAGATTCAAAGGCAGAGTGTAAGCATCCTAGTGAGACCCTGTCTCAAAATAAAAATAAAAATAAAAAGGGTTGGGACAGCTCGGGAGGCTGAAGCAGGAGGATCGTGAGTTCAAAGCCAGCCTCAGCAATGAACACTGCTGCATTGGGGACCAAGCCTTCAATCAATACATGAACCTTTGGGAGACATTCCAGGTCCCAACTGTAACAGTTGTCTTCTTGTTGATCTGTAAAAAGTCTTTTTATATTCTAATAAAAAAAAAAAGGGCTGGGAATGTGGCTCAGTGGTTAAGTGTTACTGGTTTCAATCTCTGGTACTAAAAAAAAAAAAAAAGAAAAAGAAAAAGAAAGAACCTAATACACACAGCTGAATTAATTATAAATGCCTGTGTGTTCCTGCATGCATACTTCAGTCAGGAATGGATTCAGATGCCACTCAAGAAACTTGCAGCTCAATAACTTTGGCTAATTCACATCATCTCCTGGGGGATCAGGTGAGAATTCCTCACCTATAAAATTGACTAAGGAGCTGGGTTCATGAGAGGAGAGATCGTGTGTGATAGCACATGAGCTGCTCTGAGAGGGACACATGGAGAAGGTAAGGCTGGGAAGAGAGGCAGCGGCTCAGCCTGGCAACTATGTAAGCCATAGGAAACATCTTTATCCCCAAAGCAATGAGATGTCAGTTCAGGGTTTAAATAAAGCAATGAGCCGGGCACGGTGGCTCACGCTTGTAATCCCAGCACTTAGGGAGGCTGAGACAGGAGAATCGCGAGTTCAAAGCCAGCCTCAGCAATGGCGAGGAGCTAAGCAACTCAGTGAGACCCTGTCTCTACATAAAACACAAAATAGGGCTGGGGATGTGGCTCAGGGGTCGAGTACCCCTGAGTTCAATCCCTGGTACCAAAAAAATAAATAAATAAATAAATAAAACAATGAGTGGTGACTTCCATGTGAGAAGGCATGCTTAGCGCTGGGAAGTGTGAAGATCAGAGGTGGGGAGGCCAGTTGGCGTCTTTTCTGGATTTTGACCCTTTGACATCTTGGATTTTGGTGCTGTACCTGCACTTAATTTTATAAAATCCTTTAACCTTTAGGTGCTTAATTTTAGACCCATCCTCCTTATTAAATTCACTCCTCTAGTCAAATGTAGCTTTTTTATTTTTCCTTTTGCAGTGCTTGAGATTGAACCCAGGCCTCGCACACACTAGGTAAGTGCTCTGTCACTGAGCTATACACCAGCACCTTGAATGTAGCTTTGATTCAGTTTTGTGAATTGAATATTTAGTATCTATCATGTACTAAGCACTCTGATTGTATATAGAGTTTAATGAAGAGGAGGCAAGTACGTTTTAGCCACTCCTTGTTGGAGTCTGTGTTGAAAGGATCCTGGGGCCTGCAGTTTAGAGGGTGGTGATCAATCAACCATGTCTGCTATGGGTGAGGGGAGTGTTCATAGCATGTTTGTCACATATTTGCCATTTCTGGTCCAGTGACTCTCAATTCCCGTATTCCACCCTTGTTTGATTCTGGCTATGCTCAGACCAGTTTATCTTTAAATGCCTCCCACTAGCCTGGACTCAGCAGCAGACATCTATAGTTGTTGCCTGTCTAGGAACTGGTAGAAAAGAGGCATTCTTTTACCATCGGGGCCACTATGCCAGCCCATGTTACCTGACAAGGGCATCCATGTGGAGAGAGCATGCCTGAAAACAGAGACAGAGGAAAGGAGAATAGAGAGAGAAGGAGGCTGAATAGGAGGGAGGGTCCCGGGCCCTGGATCCAGCAATGCTGGAGGTCCTCATCCGGGGAGGGACACAGACCTGTGCCCACATGGTGCAAATCTGTATGTCCTGAAGGATCCAGATGCTGAGCTGCTGGAGGAACCACGCATCAAGAGTGGAGCAACAGTTGGGTCAATGGGACGAGCTGAGCAAGCAAATGACCACCAAAATAGACTTAGGGACGTGTGAGTGTTTCTTGGCAGATTTTCAGAAAAAAGTTTGGAAATGACACTCCCAGAGACTCAGCTTTGCTTCATACCAGATAGATGCTTGAATTACTGCTTTTCAGCATAGGAAAGCAAAGGGTGATATCTAGACAGAGGCAGCTAATAGATCCTGCTTCTTCCCCAGGCTCTTTCTTTCCCATTCACAGGGAGAAATAAAGGGCTTCAGGAAGCTAGAGTTACAAGACAGAAACATTTTGGGTTCCTGAGCCATAGCTTATGCTTTGGAAAAGAGTTGCCTGAGAGAGTTGCCCAGCACACTGTGATAGGAAACAAATTATGGGGCTGTTTACAACTGAATGTCACAGGATGGTGGTGGTTGTTGTTGTTGTTGTTACTACAGCCAGTCCTACAAACAGTGTTTAGACAGGAGTTAACATTCCCAACTCTAGGGTTTATAGAATAGATTCTTTACATACCACCCTAAAGTCTCTACTACTTACTTGCCCACTTGATGTGCATCTGTGTTCACAATGCTCATTTCATTGATAATGCAAGGTTTGGTGAAATGAACACGTTCACACATAGCTTACATGATAACTGGTTAGTAGGTTTCAGAAAGTAGTTTGGCAACCTTTACCCATTGCCTTAAAATACACCCTTTGAACCAGTTGCCCCACTTGTAGAAATCTAGCCTAAGGAAACAATGAGAAATGTGTATAAAAATATTGTAGAAAGTTACTTTTGGCCATCATGGAAATATTGTAAATTTTTATCAATCTCAGAATGGTGGGAAATTAGGGCATCTGCCCCTAGTGGAAGATTATATGTCAGTTTCTTTTGTGTTTCTGAAGACAGTTCAATGACATGGAGAAATATTTAGATTATAATGATAAATATCAGGAACCAGAACTATATAAACCCCTATTTACTCTACAGATACCTGTTTACAGGAAAAATAGAAATAGAAGAAAATGCACTGAATTTAGTAGTTTCTTCTGTATACTTTCCTATATTTTCCAGTTTTGAAGAGTATTGATATATTCTTTTCTGTAATCAAGAAAAAAAAATCAGCCGGGCGTGGTGGCGCAAGCCTGTAATCCCAGCACTTAAGGAGGCTGAGACAGGAGAATTGCAAGTTCAAAGCCAGCCTCAGCAACGGCGAGGCGCTAAGCAACTCAGTGAGACCCTGTCTCTACATAAAACACAAAATAGGGCTGGGGATGTGGTTCAGTGGTCGAGTGCCCCTGAGTTCAATCTCCAGTACCAAAAAAGAAAAAAGAAAAAAATCATTAAAAGCTTTAAAGAGCTATGGCAACATTGAGACTATTATTGGAAATCCTCAAAGGTGAGCCTGGACTTCTTGAGATAAGCTCAGGAGATGGCCTTTATACAGTCCTATAATGTCACTTATCTGATGGCCACTAAATGCTCAATCAGAGGAGCCCCAGGTCATTATTGCTAGTCAGGTGTCTGAGAAGGTAAAGGGAGTGCTCAGAGCATGCTTTCAGCAAATTGCACAAGCTGTGACTTCCACACCCAAGCCCTTTGAAAAGACATATATGGGGAGAGGCAGGGGTGCTCAGGTGAAAGGTGAGGTGGGGCAGGTTGAGGTGAGGGAGGAACCAGAGTAAGGAGAGGGCACAAGAAAGATGGGAGAGTCCCAGGCAGCACATCTTAGAGGAGAAAAAACACACCTCTGACATTGCCCACAGATGTCCATAGGGAGCTTTCAAAGCATAGTCAGAGTTAATGAATGACAGGGAAAAGATGCTTGAAGATTGCAGGTGAGAGACTGAGAACTCCTGAGAGTAGTGTGAAAGCCCTAACATCTAGAGGTATGCATTCTCATGCAATAGACTTAGATTACGATTATCTAGTGATGATAGTAAAGGAGATGAGCTTTCACTTGGGACTCAAACAGGGATATTCCTGTCCCTAAAGATGAGGCATCAGATATTAACATCATACCTATGTTAAATTGCTCTTTTTTTTTCATTTGTTTTCATCCACTGAAACTCCCGAAAAGCAAATGGAATATTTGATAGAGACAAAATTGGATGTGGGAGCCCGGGGTGGTGGCGCCCATCTGTAATCCCAGCACTTTGGGAGGCTGAGACAGGAGAATTGTGAGTTCAAAGCCAGCCTCAGCAATGGTGAGGCACTAAGCAACTCAGTGAGACCCTGTCTCTACATAAAACACGAAATAGGGCTGGGGATGTGGCTCAGGGGTCGAGTACCCCTGAGTTCAATTCCCGGTACCACTAAACAAACAAACAAACAAAAAAATTGGGTGTGGGCTTTTTCATAGTTAACCTCCTTGGTACCTCATGGTGAATTGGAGGAGCCACTGAAACCAGAATCAACTACCTCCTGCATTCATCCACTCACTCATTCAGCACATTCAACCGGAATGTGCGAGGCACTGGAGACAAGAGATGGATGAGTTCTCTGTTTTCAGTCAGCCCAGGCAGAGTCTCCCACCATAGTCTTGAGGGCACACTCTCAAGCACATTCACGAGCCTGTAGGTGTTTCCCAGGTCGAGGGAGTAGGAAGCCAGTCACAGGCAACATGCCATGCAGAGCCAGAGAGGTGAGAGGCACAGTGTGTATTTGGTGTGGCTGGAGCTTAGGTGCATTGAGAAATAGCTGGGACTCTGGAGGTAGACTGAGAATGGCCTGCATGTGACAGCAGTTTTCAGACTTGTCTGAGCATTGGTTGGGCAGTTTTAAAAACATTGATTTAATTGGTCTGGTGAGCAGTTTGGACATCGGGACTTTAAAAGCACCCCGGGTGACTCTAATGTGCAGCCAGAACTGATAAACATTGTTCAAAGAGATGAAAAGCCCTTGAGTAATTTAATTGAGTTATGTTTTTATAGCATTACTTTGGCAGAAATATGGTCAGAGACTGATGGCAGGGAGGCAAGTGAGAGATGGAGAGTGAATGTGCAGGTGAGAGAGGATGAAGGTCTCTACTGAGACATTCATAACAAGCAGGAGGGGAAGGAACAGACTTGAAACACATTAGAGGGGCAGAATTGGTGTGACAGTGTGGGAGAACAGAGAAGGAATAAAAGCAGATAGGTTTCTTTTTTATGTATAGTATTGGGGAATAAACCTAGGGGTGTTTAACCGCTGAATCACATCCCCAACCCTTTTTATTTTTTATTGTTTTATTTTGATACAGGGTCTTGCTGAGGCTGGTCTTGAACTTGTGATCCTCCTGCTTAGCCTCCTACATCACTGCGATTGCAGGCATGCGCCACCTACACTGAGCCAAAAATGCAGGTTTCTTGAGCAGATGCTGATGCTGTCACTGAAATAGGACAGGAGAAGGAAGGAGAAGGAAGCAGGAGAAGGAAGGCTAAGGGCAATGTGAAGAGTTGGGAAAGGAGGAGTGGAGATAAGTTCAACCGATTTCTTGTTGAGTTTGAGATGCCCATTTGAGTTTTTTCTTCCTCCAAGGCCTAGCCATCACTTTACAGACTTTTCCAGTTGTGTGAAAAATGAGAAGTAGATTGTTCAATGTCCATCCCAATATTCCTTGGGATATGGACAATGCAGAGGCTAGAAAGGAAAAGAAGGGAGAAGAATCCTATATCAGTACAGCCAGGATTCTTCATGAGATTTAGGTTCTGCCAATCAAACTATCCAGAGTCAAAAGGCTGAAGCGAAACACAGTGAGGTGGAGCCCCGTGTCTGCTGCTTCTGTTTCTGCTTCTGCTGGCCCACATGCTTACCAGGCACCTGGGTTGGGGCTGGCTTTGGCATTGAACAGAAACAGCAACTACCTTTCTGTTACTACACAGAAGAAAGGGGCATCTATCAACTTCCCCCATCCCAAAGTTTACTGCATGTCTTTGAGTTGGAGTGAAAATCCTCCCGGGTTCCATACAATTTGAAATAGTAGTATTTATGAAAACTACTTTAATCAAGTAGTTTTGTTATTGAACTTTATATCTCTATATTGTTATTGTTATTTAATCATCAATTTGTTATTGTGCTTTATATCTTCCCCTGTTTAATATATATTTTCATTAAGAAAAAGTGTGGTTTTAGAAAAGGTGTGTTTTGGTACACATTGAGATGTTATAAATTCAGATATAGTATGGAGTGAAATAGCAGGAAGGATGGATAAGTTTTATTGAAGCACCTCCCTTGAGCATCCCCCAAGTATTGTCAAGGACTCCCTTACTTGTGACACTACAGACTGTATAGGTGAGAAGCAAGGAAAGCAGCTGAGCCTCATCTCCTTGATACCCATAAACTCAGGGTACAGTTCTGATCCCTCCCTCTCTCTGTCTCTCCTTCCCTCTCTCCTCTCATAGAATTAGAATGTTCAACATTCATGAAACGCATGCCGGGAAATAGACTCATCTGGGAATTATGCCCTCTGTATTTTCTCCATTTTCAGTAAAGGGAAAGAGCTTGGCAAGAACTCTTATTCCTTTGGACTTGATCCATTTCTCATTTGCATACTTTGTATTTCAAGGAAAAGGAGGTGAAAATTTTATGTTTATCTCCAAAAAGAAACTACATTACTTTTTTTTAATTTTGGTAAAAACACGTAGGAATTTTTTTATACTTTTCTGAACACTTGCTTAGACTCCTTTTTGTTTGCTTTTGGCAAATGAGTATTAGATAATTAACATTCATTTCACAGGAAATAAAAATAAGTAAAACCTTCAATTTACGTTATTAGTTTTGATGAAGAAAAGTATTAAGTGAAGTTTAAAAATTGTAGATAAAATGAGTTTTTAAGTAAAAATATAGGGTGCAAACGGAAGTCAACATTTAAGAAGTGGAAACAACAGTGTTAACTGTTGGACAGCTAAAATAGATTGGCAAATGTATTTTGTTAAGTGGACGACAGTAGAAATGAAGGTGTTATGGTATCTGTATACCACTGGATTCATTTAAAATAATTATGTCAGTTCAAGTTTTTAAATGAACATTGACAACGTACCATACATTACGTGACACATTTAATGGTGAAATATTTTAGACACCAACTTTTAAAATGCGCACTCAAAAGTGTTCAACATCATCTTAGAAGTTCTATCAGTGAAAGAACAATGTGGAAGCCACTTATCCAGGGACAAGACCTGGGAGTGTCTTGACAGCCTCAACCCTTCCACCTCCCCCAGCAGCCCTTCCCTATCTGGAGAGAACAGGTGGGATCAGAGAATGCAAAGAACTTGAACATCAGCCTGTAGCTTTCGACCAGTGTTCTGAGGCACCCCCAACTAAAACTAGAGGGACGTCTGGTCCTTGGCAAACATCATTATTCATGCCTCCAGTCCCTTCTGTCAGGCTGATCCAGACTTGACAAAAGCAAAAAAGTGTGGGCATGTCTTGTGCCAGGATGTGGCACACACGTCACTTCACCATTCACACAAGGCTGACTTTACAACATTTACAACTTTGAGTTACAAGCAGGAGCATGCTGGTTTGTGTATGAATTGCTATTTAGATAAGTGTTACGAGTTTATGAACAGCTGCTTATAATGGAGAAAGTGAAAAACGAGTTAATGGCATGCTTTTTTCTCCACCTTCCTTCCTTCTCACCTCCTTTTCTTCTGTTTCCTGCTGGAAGGTTCTCTACTTTCCCAGCCCACATAAGGCCACATCTGGCTTTTGTGAATTAAAAGCTTTTAAAACCCAGGAGGTTTTGCTCACTCCGGGGGGTTGGCATGGTCTCCAAGTGACTTCTGGCCTCAGATCGCCTGTCCTTCCATGATTTAGAAACCCCACTGAGATCCTGCCATCTCCAAGTCTTTGTTAGGCAGCCAAAGCCCTCCAGGCAGCTTCCCCAGATGCCGGCACCTTGACAACGCCCTGGTTGGAACACGATTTTAATAGCGACTAATTCCCTCTGCTGTGGCTGTGCGGCAAATGGCTCATCATTTCACAGGCAAGTTCCAACAGTCGTGTGAGCAGATGAGAATATTTTCCCAAACAATAGCATTGTGGCAGAAAACAGCTAAGGCATGTCAGGGGGACAGCCGTGAGGCAGGCAGCAAGTGGAAAGTGGAATGAATTATCTTCTTTCTGGAGCGATTATTTATTTAAATCATTAACAGTCTCCAAAGGGAAGTGCGTTGTTTATGACAATGGACAGATTTTTGGGACACATTTTAACATCCCCAGAGGAGTTTGTATTCCGGGACAATGCCTGCCAGTAAAGAGGGTGTAGAGTATCGGAGATGTTGCTCCCCAGTTCCAACCCAAGTTTGACAGGAAGGGAAAACCCACCCACCAGAACACTGGCTGGACGCAGGCAGGCCCAGAGCTGCAAAATCCTCCCATTTTTGGATGTACCATCGCTCCATCCTCCCTACCCTCTGTCTCTTGTCTGATGGATCCTTAGAAATCCTGTTACTCCAGGATTCTGCTCCATAATGGAGGCGGGTGGTGGGTAGGAGGGTACCAAGTACAGTTGCCTGAGGCTGGGATATTTAATTTCTGTGATGTCAACCTCTAAAATGTGTGATATTACTCAAACATCTGTCATTTACCACACCGCCCATTATAAAGTAACTCACAAACCCATTTAAACCTGTGTTGACTCTAGCTGCGGGTTCAGATTACGTTGCCTCTAATAGCAAAGTGCAGATAACATGTACTCATAAAGTGGTACTCACAAGACGCCCCCTTTTCTTGCATCCATTACCTATGATAGTTATCACTCTTTGAAAATTGCTTTGTGGCAGGTTTTTGAAACAGATCAATGTGTATTCTTGTCTTAAGGCTACCAAGCAAATAGAGTCATTTCTTATATTTATGGGGGATTAATTCTAGAACCATCCCCCAGGCAGGCCCAAATCCACAGATGCTCAAGTGCTTTATAAGAAAATGAGGTGACATTTTTGCATGACTTCCACACATCCTGCTGTATGCTTTCAGTCATCTCTAGATTATTTATAATACCTAATACAATGTAAGTAGTATCATACTGTATTGTTTAGAAAATAATCACAAATAAAAATGGCTATACATGTCCAGTACAAATGCAATTTTTTAAAGAATATTTTCAATTCATAGTTGGTTTGAACCTATGGATGCAGAACCCACAAAAATAGAGGACCAACTAATTCTCTTTTTCCCCTGGTGCTAAGGATCGAACCTAAGGCCTTTTTCATGCTAAGCAGGTACTCTACTATTGGGCCACACTCCCAGCTCTTTTTATTTTATTTGTGGCAGCATCTCCCTTCCCAGCTCTTTTTATTTTATTTGTGGCAGCATCTCCCTAAGTTGCCTGGCTAGCTAACTGTATTCTTATTCCCATTTCTACAGATGAAGAACCTGAGATTCAGAGAAATGGCCAAGTTTTCCTTGGGTGAGTGGCTTCTTTAGAACAGAACAATCTGTCTGGTTCTGGATTCTGGGTCCTTTCCCACACTGCCACATGCTGCTTCCCTTAACTTTGCCTTCTTGAGCTTGTCAATCCATAGTCCTACCTATGTGCTTTATGATTTTGTAGATTTTGGAATATCATCCCTGAGTTTTTCCAACCACAGAGTGCTATTGGTTTTAGAATTCAATGGCATATAGGAAATCAGTTGTATCTTCTCTGGAATTTCTCCAGCTCTGTCAAATGTTCCTTGAATTTTGATGGTCAGACCTGCAACCAGTACTCCAGGGGTACTTTTCTTCCATGCAAGGAGATGAGCCATTTCTTGATTGGTTTTAAATTCCCAGTGTAGGCCACAAAATTCCAAAATTTTTTATTTGAAATGAAGCTTAGAATTCATCTGTGCCAGTGGTACTCAAACTTAAGTGTGCATCAGAATCATCAGGAGGGCTTGTTCATTAGTTATCTATTGCTGTGTATTGAATTACCCCAAACAGCAGCTTACAATAACATTTATTATCTCACGTAATTTCCATGGGTCAAGATCTAGAAGCGGCTTAGCAGAGTGGTTCTGGCTCAGGGTCATAGAGAGAAGTAATCAAGGGTTGGTCTGCAGTCATGTGAAGGCTTGACTAGAGCTGGATAAGCTACTTCTAAAAGAGCTCCTTCAAAGCCCGGTGCGGTGGCTCACGCCTGTAATCCCAGCACTTAGGGAGGCTGAGACAGGAGGATCG
>CM053399.1:44457364-44467369 GCA_028644305.1 Xerus rutilus
GAGTTCAAAGCCAGCCTCAGCAACAGCGAGGTGCTAAGTGACTCAGTGAGACCCTGTCTCTACATAAAACACAAAATAGGGCTGGGGATGTGGCTCAGTGGTCGAGTGCCCCTGAGTTCAGTCCCTGGTGCCAAAAAAATAAAAAAATAAAAAAAAAAAATAAAAGAGCTCCTTCATGTGGCTGGAGGTGAGGTCTCTGTTCCTCATCACATGGGCCTCTCCATAGACCTGGCCACTGGCCTTCTCAATGCCAGTGATCCAAGAAAGAGAACAAAGAAGCTACAGTATATTTTATAATCTAATCTCAGAGGAGATATCCATAACCTCTGATGTAGTTTAGCCAACAGACAGACAATCCCAGTATAAAGTGTACATAAGAGTGTGAATTCCAGAACATAGGATTGGGGAGCCATCTTAGATTGGACTGTCACAGTTTGTTGAAACACAGGTTCCTAGGCCTGTTCCCAGAGTTTCTGATTTGGTAGGTTTTCCCAGTTTCGCATCAATTTCCCAAGTGATGTTGATGTTACTCATTTAGGACACACACTCTGAGATCAACTTATTTATCCCATACTCTGATTTCATAGCTGATGAAATTGAGTCCTACAAAGATGGAGAAAAATGGAAAACAGGGACTTACACCAACAATTAATTATTGAATATCTACTATGTTTCAGACATTTAAAAGGAGTCTTTGCATTCATTTTCTTGTTTATTACAACAAGCCCCCTGTATTACTTGCAATTTATGAAGGAAAAATCTAAACCTAAGAAAGATAAAACAACTTGCCCACATTCACACGTATAGTTATTGACAGAGAAAGTACTGGAACCCAGCTCTTCTTATTCCCACGTCAAACCTTAATCTACTATTATATAATTTTCAGTAGAACTGTTGCTAACTGTTTATTATGGCCCTGTCACACTGAAGATTTGCCCTATAAATTCTATAAACTGCAACTATTCAATTTGCAGCTCATAGGCCCCAAATTAACTTTGGTTTCATTTGAAGACTTAGAGATTCAATATTCATGGTGCTTTCTAAATCTTGTAGAGCATATTTAAGAAACATTGGACCGGATATGGTAGCTCAATAATAATCCCAGACACTTTGGAGGCTAAGGCAGGAGAATGGCAAGTTAGAGGCCAGCCTTGGAAACTTCCTGAGACTATGTCTGAAAAAAATAAAATAAAAAAGGGCTGGACTGGGGATGTCGCTCAATGATAGAGCTCTCCTGTGTTCAATCCTCAGTATTATAAAAATAAATAGATAAATAGGAAAGAAAAACAGAAACAAACAAAACATTGGTTTTGGCAGGAATCCTCAGCAGACTCTGACACTGATATCAATTACACAGAGGACGTGACCTCAACCTGGTCCCATCCTGAATGTGCATGTTGCAGCTCCGGTTCCACCATCATATTAGATAAGTCTCCTAAAAGCTCTGTGACTTTGGTTCACCATGTGTAAAATGGGAAGAATAATGACTGCTTTCTGCCCATTTTGTGGGGTTCTTGTGAGGATCAGATGAAATAATATTGCAAAGTCCTTTGCAAACCGCTAAGTGCCATATACATAGAAAATATATTTCTCTTACTTTTCTGTGCATCCAGTACCTGTTTACTTCTACTCTTTGGTTCTTGTCACCTGTTCTTAAGAACAGAATACTAAATGTTATTAAAAGCTGTTTAGGCATCTGTTGAAATGAGTATTTATTTATTTATATATTTCTATAGGCAGAATCAGCTTTAGGGTGCAAATATTAAAAACAAGAAAGGGGGAAAGCAAACTCTTAACAGTATGCAGGGCCCTGATCCAGGTGTTTAACTTATTTATTTCTCACATCAAGTTCATAAGGACAAAATGAACATTTCAGCTTGGCACCAAAATTTATGTAGAAAACAGAAAGTCATTTCTCCAGGTAGGAGAGAAAAGATTTGACTCCAGTCTTCCTCAGCGTAGTTAAAATCACTCAGCACAGAGTCTGGCTCATAGAAAATATGCAATAAATGGAACTTTAAAAATATTGCACTGAAGCCTCTATTGGTGATGGTTGAACCACCCTCTCACACCATATTGGATGGGCCTATTGGAATCAGGTACTTCAAAAATATCCAGGAGAGGGAGATTTGCAAATACTTTTCTCCTTAGCATTGACTGTGATTGAAAGACTAGTAAAGAGTCAGATTTCTATTAAGTCTGTCATTGCTGAATTTTCCCTTTATTATGGATGATAAGGGAACAGAATTTCCCAATGATGAACACTTTGTAGCATTTTTAGAACTTCTAGAAAATACAAGGGTCACTAGGAGGCAACATGTGTTAATTAAGAACCAATTTCTTTGGGGGCAGACTTATCTTCCTTGTAGATTAGAAAAATACCATAAATGGAATTATAAAAGACATCTTGATTTTCATAAAATATTTGGAATGGAGATGGAGAAAAGAGTCTAGACAGTCAGAAAATTTCAAACAACTAGTAGAAAAGTGTACCAAGAAACTAATGGTCCAGTGACATGTTCACAGTCGAAACCTGGAGAAACTGAGCTACTAGGCCCTACTGGGCTTTCAGAGGTGAGTTGGTCTGTGTACAAGAGAGCAAGCTGAGACAAGATGTACCAGCCTGGCAATAGCAATGGCAATGTAGGGACTGACCTCCAAGAAGAGAAAGCTGACAGTTCAAATTACAGGATCCCAAACAGGAGAAAAATAGCATATTCCATTTATCTCCAAGGGAAATATCTAAGTCCATTGGAAATACCACCAAGGTTCATTGAGTTTAGATCAGGGTCCCAACTAGTGGCTGGTGGCCATTATCTAGGGCAAATACCTCTCCAAACTGCCTAGATAGAAAAGTGAGAGTAGGGAATTTTGTGACTTGAGGGATATAGACGTGCCTGGTTCCCAACCGAGGTACCCCATGCTGGACTTTTAGCAAAACAAATGTCAAGCTTTTTGTGTCAGTGGCACTGAAACGTTTTAGTAGACTGTGTACTATGGTTAGGGTTGGACACAGGGGCAGGGTAATGTTGGTAGGACTCTATGTGCCAGGTATACTATTAGATACTTTTTACATATTATCCTTAATCTTCACAACAAGAAGAAAGTATTATTAACTTCATTTTTCAAATTTGAAGAATGAGGCTTGGAGAGGTTACATGGAGTGTGCTAGGTCACTGGTTAGAACAGAATTCACACACATCGAACAGCTAATTGAACAATGCTATCTGTGGTCTGTGCTAGGGGAGTGGTGCAAATCATAATTGCTACAGGGGTGTAAACAGAAGAGGTAGAAGTGCCAAACCAGCTTTGTAATAAATGAAAAAAATGTCAATCATTCTCATGCCTTGTCCCCTAAATAACAGCTTCCTGGGAAGTGGAGAATTACTTCTCTCAAAGCTCTTCTCTGGGCATGAACATTCCAGAAACTTCCTTAATTACTCATATAAGCTCCCCATCTAGCTTGGAGTAGAGGAGAAAGCAACTTTTAAAATCTTTTTATCTATATGTTACTTATTTAAATCTTTCAATATCAGTGAAGAAGATGTTAAACTTTTTGTTTGAGAGGTAGTGTCTTAGTCCACTTTCTGTTATAACAAAATTCCTGAGACTAAAAACTTTATATAAAGAAAAAAAACTTTTTTTATAGTTCTGGAGGCTAAGAAGTCCAAGAGCATGGCACCAGTTTCTGGTGAGTGTTGCCTCAGAACATGGCAGAGGGTGTCCATGGTGACACAGAGCAAGTGTGTGTCAGCTCACCAGTCCCATCATGGAGCCCCACCCTGTTGACCTCATCTAATCCCAATTACCTCCCAAGATGCCCCACCTCCAAATACCATGCAAATATAGGTTTGAGGGTTAAGTTATGACATAAATTTCAGAGGGGACATTTCACCTATGGCAAATGGGAAAACTGAAGGTCAGAGAACTTAAACTTTTCCCAAATCTTACAAACTATGAAGAGTTCTATTTCCTGTGATTCTGTGTTGCTCATTTTATACCTGTGCCTTCTTTTCTGTAACATTTTTTAAATTATTATGAAATGTATCTCCATGTGGTTGGTTGTTTGGTTTCCTTGACTCCTTGTATACTAGTCAAGGGATTTATTCCTTATTCTGGACTTTGTGTGAATAACTGATCCCTGCTGTAAGTTTTTTTTCTCAGGCCATAACACCGTGGCTCCTTGGCAATCACCTGTGGCCTTGGTCAGTGTAGACAACCAAGCAAGAAAAGTTAGACTAAAGAGTCTATTTTATACTTAGAATATCCAGGGATTGAGAGTGTAGCTCGATGATAGATTATATGCTTGGTAAGGCCTTGGGTTCAAAAGAAAGAAACAGAAATGAGAATATTCAGATAGATGGTTTATCATTAAGAAATGTACATCCATTCAAAGTCTCCTATTGTGGGTGTGTATTATTCTGCCCACCAGAACCCCTCCCCTCTCCCAGGAAGAGGCCCTTCAACCCTCTCACTCCAGTGGGGTTTTAGTGGGTACTGACCATCCTTCCCCTTTGCCATAGCCATTGATTCAGAGAGAGGGCACATGACCCAACCCAGGCCAATCAGAACAGTGTCCTGGGATTTTCTGAACTAGAGCTGAGTGGAAAAGCTTTTCTCAGGTGATAAGGCCTAGTAGATATATGTTGTCACTTACAGGTTCCTTGGCCTGTCCTTGGAAAGAAAGTTATTTTGAGAGGAGGGTTATATGTAAAAAGAAGCAGAAACCAGAAACAGAAGCACATGAGTGATAGAGCATGATGGAGTTCATATTCCTGATTCTCTAATTCCAGAGTTCAGGTCACCTTCTGGTTGTGTGATCCAAAATACACCTCCTTGTTGCCCAAGCTAGTCTGAGTTTCACTGGCAACCAAATCTTCTATAATATATTTCTTTTTTTTCCTCTCTTGTTTTTTCTCAGCCCAAGGCCTAGATAGTACATGACCTTGAAATCAGCAGTTTTGATTTAAGTTAGGCCTGTGGGACTACTGTGAAACTGACAGACTTCATGGCTGCATCCTTTAAATCTAGAGTAACTCCCCACCTTAGTTTGCTCAGGACATCCTGGTTTACACCTGTCGCCTTCCTGTAATTATTAGCAGTGTCTCCTTTCAGGCTCAGAAGGGCCCGACTTGGATGATCAGTTAAGGCTCATCTCAACTCTTCCCTTTTTCAAGACTTTTTGGATCTGCCAACTTCCTCCTATAAGTGGAAGCCCTTGGGAAACAGATGAGACATAGATCTCCTGCTGTCTAGCTTAGGGTAGCTTTGTGCAACATTTTTCTCTGTGTCCAAATTCTGCCAGTGTTGGCTGAACTGAATATTTTTAAATAATGATTAAATAAATTTGATTGGTCCACATTAATCATGACCTGGATTTCTATTTCTTCAAGATGAAAGGAAACTAAAATTTTATGGAAATTATTATTACTATTACTATTTTTGTTGTGGGGGTTGAACCCAGGGCCTTGAAGATACCAGGTAAGTGCTATACTGCTGAGTTCTATCCCCAGACCCTAACAGGACTTTTTACTATAAAATCTGTGAACACGTGCTTTCATTTAATTCCATCAGGTCAGTCTTATCTCCATGTTTATGGACTAAGGAATTGATGCTCAAAGAGGTGATCCATATGCCGCCCTACACCATGGGGCCTGCCTGTGTCATGGATGTTGTAAATTGACTCCTGAGTACCATTCTGCACAACAGAGACTGAACGCTAAATACAGCACTATCCAGACTCCTCTGTAGCTAGCGTTCTGGGTATGATTTAAGTACTCTCAATCTCATTTAACAACATGGAGTTCAGGGCTGGGGATATAGCTCAGTGCAAGGGTGCTTGCCTAGCATGTGTGAGGCCTTGGGTTCAATCCCCAGTACAGAAAGAAGAAGGAGGAGGAGGAGGAGGAGGAGGAGGAGGAGAGGAATTAGAATAAGAATAAGAAGGAAGGAAGGAAGGGAAAGGAAAGGAAAGGAGGGAAGGAAGGAAGGAAGGAAGGAAGGAAGGAAGGAGGGAAGGAGGGAAGGAAGGAAGGAAAGAAGGAAGGAAGGAAAGAAAGAAAGAAAGAAAGAAAGAAAAAGAAAGAAAAAGAAAGAAAGAAAGAAAGAAAAAGAATTTTAATATCTGTTTGCTTACTTCCTACTGCTATTTGGCTGGGAAGGTCATGGTCACAGTCCAGTCCATTTCAGATAGAGTCTCATGGAATAAGAACCAACATAATCATGACCCCACAGCTACATTAATGAAATTGTGGTTTATTTTGGCTCAGAGTTTAAGAGGTTCCAGTCCATGATTAGTTGTCCCTGTTCTTTGGGCCTATGGTGGCAGGTATAGGTAGTGTGTGGTACAGCAAAATCCCTCACCTTATGGCCAGGGTAGGAAAGACAGAAAGAGCCCAGGGTTCCACTATCCCCTTCAAGGGCAAGTGCCCAACACCCTAAAGACCTCCCACTAGGCCCACTGCTTAAGGTTTCCACCACCTCTCCCTGGAGTCAAACTGGGTATAAACTTTTAACATATGAGTCTCTGGGGTCATATAAGATCCAAACTGTGGAAGTCACTATGAAAAAATCATCTGGAGCGTTCCTGACATTGATACATATGTTAGGATAGAATTTTCTTTTTCTTTCTTTGTGTGGGGGCCAAAGGCAGGCATATGTTTTTTTTACTGATTTCCTTGAAGTTATTCTAACATGATGATTTTCTTTAGCATAATCATAGGTTGGTCCAACATTCTCAGAATTGATCATTTTTCTTTTCTTTTTGGGTGCCTTGGAATCATAGAGAAATAATAATCATTTGGTGTGGTTTTCTTGATTAAAGGAATTGTAAATGACTATTTGAAAAACTCAAGGAAGGCTTGTTCTTGGATTTATATCAAATAAAACTTGCACCTATAATTCACCTTACAGAGCAATTGGCTATTCTTTAAAAGTTCAAACACTGACATTAAAATAAGAAAAATGAGAACAATCACGTCATTAGGCCTCAATTAGCAAAATGTCTCAGGGCATGGGTTTGTCCAACCATTTGGTAGGAAGGGCATTTTTTTTTTCCCCATGTAGTGTAATTTGGGCAACATTAAGAAAGACACACATACACAAACACACACACATACACAAACTCACTCCCCTGCATTACAAATTGCCTGAATTTCTTTAGGGAGGTATGATAGTTAATTTTATTTGCCAACTTGACTGGGCCATCAGGTGCCCAGATATTTGGTCACATATGATTCTGGATATTGGCAGACTGAATAAAGTAGATTGCCTTCTTTAATGTGAGTGAGGCTCATAGAATCAGTTGAATGGAACAAGTATGCTGACCCTCTCCTGTGAGAGAGAGTGCCTTCTGCTTGACAGTCTTTGAACTAGGGCATTGTTTCTTTCTTACCCTCAAACTGAAACATCAGTTCTTTCTGGGTCTTAAGTCCACCAGCCTTTGGATTGGAACTACACCTTTGGCTCTCAAGGAGATTTATGTTCCAGAGACAGGACCATTCTGTGCTATAGTCACTAAGGTACACATGTTCTAGAGTAAAAGGCCACACAAACTGCAGATTTCCAGTAAAGTTGAAAGGGGAGTTGGAGGAAGGCAAGAGAAATGTTCTCTCAGGCTAAGTTGTCTTCACTTTGAAAATGTTTCCCACAGCATTCCTCTAGAGGTTCCTCTCCTCCCCAACCCCTGAGCCTCGCCTGTCTCCCAAGAGTGGAATTCCATTAGAGAGGAAAATGGAGGCCCAGCTCCTCTTCTGTAGGGCTGGATTCTCTCAGGTTTCAGGCAGCTGACTGCAGGAGAGTTGACAAAGCAAGAACAGGTGCTCCTGAGTGACAACTTGTGCAGACATGCTGTAGAACTCTAGGCACTGGGGTATTTCTGAAGGACTTGGCATCTCCCACCTCCTTACCCTGAGGTCTGGAGCAGACAGTGTTCTCAGCAGCACTGCTGTCTGCCCAAGGGAAAGAGGTAGGATTAAGTGCTTTTGTTTTGTAAGAAAAGATGTTAGATATCCTGATGTAGTTATCTTGCTAATTACCACAGGCTTATACCTGGGGAAAGTGGTCACCCTAAGGAGAGGAGGAGTCCAGTTGACTGTGGGATTCCAGGCCTCAGCTCCCTGTCCTGCTCTTCCACTTCTCCCATCTCCCTACCTCAACCCCTTGGTCCTTTCAGCATCCTAAGGCTGGGGAACCCTTATCCCCCTCCAGCGTGGGTATGCCTTCTTCAGGTTGTCCACCTTGGCGGGTTGGGTGCCTGTATCAGATGTTGACGCCCCATTGGGATCTTGCTGGACCTTTCACGGCTTCCCAGTTTCCTTCAGCTTTCCCCTTTGAAATGCTTTTGCTTCCTGCAGCTACACCTGTGAATCTTCTTCAGAGGAATGGCCTATTGTAGTACTTATGGCCATGAGTTGTAATTTCCTGGGAACTTTCTGAGACAAGGAACTGTTTTATTCACCATTGTTTCCTGGGACCTGCCAATAGACTCACTGGGAGCTTGTAAAGAAATGAACGAGTCATTAACTCTAGTTATCAGAATCAAGTCCAGTATCCGAATGAACCCAGGAACATATCTGGGCACCTCTTGGAGTAGAGGACCACTCCTTTTCTATGCCTTTCTTGGGAGTCTCCATTCACCTGCACACTCTTGGTCTTTGGCTACCAATCCTATTTCCCAACAGGCCTTACTCTTAAAAAACATGCACATATGTTACCCTGTTTGTCTTCCTGTGCCTGTCGGACTCCACCATAGGGTCTACATTCACCATTCACCTCACTGTTGGTCCCCCCGCCCTTGCTGGGGATAGAACCCGGAGCCTCAGGCATGCCAGGCAAGTGGCTTTACCACCAGCCCCAGCCCTCACTGTTGGATTCTGACCTGCATGCGAATTCCAGCACGCCCCACATCAGCTTTTTTTCTCCCGCCTTTAAGCCATGCCTAGCCCCTGCCCTGTCTAGACGGTAAGACCAGGAAATTGGACACTCATTACTACATCCCCAGCCCACTCCTCAGTCCCACCCAGAGCCAGTGCAGGTGGAATGCAGTTGTAACAGAGAAGGCCAACCTATTACCAGAGCACAGTCTCCGGCACGTCCAGGCAGGCCTGGGCAGGTTAGCAGGGGTTCTGTTGACATGAAGGATAGCCTGAAGCTTTCCTGAAGAAAGAAACCACAGTGATGGCTTGGAACCGACTCTTGGCCTGGCTGGAGCTGTGGGCAGACTGGAAGATCTTTGCGTTTTTAGTTACCATGGAGTTTGGTGGGCGATGGGCTGAATTCTCCTGAGGGAGGCTGCCAAGGCCTACCTGTCAAGTTTATTTCAGGGTGGGGATGAGGCACGGAAAGAACAAGTCAAATAAAGAAATGAAAGAGCTGGGCGTGGTGGCACATCCCAGCTATTTGGGAGGCTGAGGCAAGAGGATGGCAAGTTTGAGGCCAGTCTGGGTAATTCAGTGAGACCTTGACTCAAAAATAAATAAAAAAGAGCTGGGAATGTTGCTCAGTAAGTGGTAGAGCACCCCTGGGGTCAATCCCTAGTACCACAAAAAATTTAAAAATTAAAATAAAAAAAGAAGAAGAAAAAGGAAGATGAAAAGAAATGAAAGAAGCTTGAGAGAAAGAGGCCCCTGCTGGAAGTAGAGGCCCACCTCAGGAAGAGGGCCTAGAAGTGGGGAGAGATGTTGGGAGAGGCTATTGAGTTGCAGATAAATGCCACCTACACCTCTTGGATTGAAAAAAAAAGTGTTTAAAAATGTACCGTGTGAACTTCCAACACTTTCTCCCTGCTCAAGTGGCAAACGCCTCCTTTCATCAAACATTCACAGGCAGGTGATGAGCATTTGGGGAGCCAGGCTGGACAGGAAATGATGGTGACCTTGGCTAGACCGTGAAGCAGAGGCCACAGGGGATATAAATCATTAACAGGAGGCCTGGGGATTCCCTAGACATCCTCATTACAGGTCACGGGCACAGGGAACCGTGGGAGGAGCTACAGAAATGAATAGG
>CM053399.1:44474898-44532773 GCA_028644305.1 Xerus rutilus
TGCATATAAAGATGTTTAATATGAAGAATTTAATCTGCTTATAATTTTGTGCAAAGTTAGAAAAATTATGATTGTAACAATTTTTTCTATTTGCCTCAACAAATGTTTTCAGTGAACAGTGTGTACAGCTTCTGAAAATTTGTTTTTTTTCTGTTATGTTTGATAACATGTATTAAAATGCAATTTTTGAGAAAAAAAAAATTAAAAAATAAATAAAAATTAAAAAATAAATAAATAAAATCATCATACTATAGTGATACATGCATAGCCATGTTTATAGCAGCATGATTCACAATAGTCAAACTATGGAACCAGCCTAGGTATCCATCAACAGATGAAGGAATAAAGAAAATGTGGTATATATACACAATGGAGTTTTATTCAGCAATAAGGAAGAATGAAATTATGTCATTTGCAGGAAAATGGATGGAACTCAAGAGCATTATGTTAAGAGAAATAAGCCAAACACACAAAGTCAAGGGTTCTATGTTTTCTCTTATATGAAAAAGCTAGAAAGAAAAAAAGGGAAAATAATGGTGTGTGGCAGGGTGGTCTCATGAAAGAAGGGAGACCAGTAGAGTAGAGGCAGGGGACCAGGGGGAGGGAGGAGGAAAGGGAAAGGGGTATATGGGGAACAAAATTGACTAAATTATATTGCTTTGTTGTGTGCAGGTACAAATATATAGCAATGACTTCCACTATAATGTATAATTGCAATGCACCAATAACCTTTTAAAATAAAAACAACATTTTAAAAACTATGGCCTATAATACCCTTTCTACCAGAGAATAAATAATAAAATGTATAGGGAAACTAAGTACTTATCTTAAGGAATTAGTGAAATAATGAAAAAAATAAAGCAAAGGAACTAGGAAAAGGAGATTTGTGAAAATAAAAGCTCAAATTAATTAAATATGGATCAAGTTAATTTTAATGTATTGATTTATTAAAATTTAATTAAATATAACATTTATTTAAAACCTGCAAATAAACCTAAAATCTGATTTCTTAAAATAGCTTAAATCTTTCAAAACCTGAATAAGTGAAAAGGGGGTAAAAAATCTTAATCCCTTGGCAATAAGTTCAAAAATTCAGAAGAAAAGCATGACTTCCTGGCACAATACAGATTACTAACTCTGACTCAAGAGACAGAGGGAAACTTGCATAGACCAATTGAATTGGAGTGACTTTGAAACAGGATAAAATATGTGCATTTAAAAAAGGCTTCAGGGTCAGCTGGTTCACCTTGTAACTTAATAATTCACTTTACAACCTATAACTTAATTATTGCACTACACTATACACAATGTTATGAATATCTTACCATTAAAATATTGTTAGCTGACAAAAATAGAAAGCATATCAAGGGAGGAGTTTCCAGTATGGGTGCATTTAATAAAGAGCAACTGTGGGAAAAAGATAGGGAGGTGAAAGTATACTATTTAATGATAACCATCAGAAGAACTCAAATTAAGACTGTTGTTTACCAAGAGCAATAAGGGGAGGAGAAGGAGAAGGAAGCAGGAAATGGAGTGAATACACTGACTTCACCATACTTCATATTGAGCATCAATAGATATTATCTCAGAGAAACAAAGCATGAAATAAAAATCTAAGTATGGAAGTTAAAGTTTCGATGAGAACCACCAGAAGTCAGAATTGAAGCAGTTAAAAACAGTCATTTCTGAATGGCTACCAGACTTTTATTTTGTACCCTTAGGTTTTGTTTGTATTTTAAAAAATCAATTGTTATAAATAGCAAAATTCATATCTATTGCTATGGTTTGGGTGTCCCCCAAGGGTCCATTGTGATTGAAGACCTGGTCCACAAGGTGGCACTAATGGAAGGTGGTAGAGCCTTTAAGAGGTGGGGCCTAGCGAGAGGTTGTTAGGTCATTGGGGATGAGACATATTATTCCTACCACCCCTCGGTGGTTCTTGTTTGCCCCATTTGATGATTCCTGAGAGAGGGTTGTTACAAAAAGAAGCCAACCAGGCCCTTCCTGTCCTCTGGCTTCCTGTTTGAAATGTGATCACTTGCTGTGACTCAAGATCCCACCATGATGTACCCACCATCTACTGCCCTCTTCAGAGGCCAAACAATAGGGCTACCCCATCTTGGATTTTTTTTTTTTTTTTTTGGTACTAGGGATTGAACTCAGGGGCACTTGACCACTGAGCCACATCCCCAGCCCTATTTTGTACTCTACTATGTAGAGACAGGGTCTCAATGAGTTGCTTAGCGCCTCACCATTGCTGAGGCTGGCTTTGAACTAGCGATTCTCCTGTCTCAGCCTCCCAAAGTGCTGGGATTACAAGCGTGAGCCACCGCGCCTGACTCCATCTTGGAGTTTAAACCTGCAAAACTGAGCTAAAAAAATCTACTTTTAGTAGACTGTGTCAGGTATATTGTTATAGTAAGAAAAAGATGATTGGTGTGTACATGCATGGATAGATAGATATGAACAGAGATGACCCAATGGATTACTCTTTGGGGGATGGGGAAAGAAAGAACATTCCTGATTGCAGAATAACCAAGGAGGGCATTTCATGGGATGGAAAGTTTTCTGTTGGTGGTGGTGTGTCATCCTTCACCACTTTCTCAAGTCTGCATTCCTTCAGGAGGAATTAGGCCTTCCAGAGCAATTGAATTGGGAACCCAGGTGAACTTAGGGTGATCACAACTAGCACACGTGGATTCCAGAACTGCAGAACAAGGAACAGCCAGCACCCTGGTCTCACAAAGATGGATCCAACACTATTTCTCCCTTGAGGAGCTCACCGTCTATAGGAAGAGCCAGATATGGAAACAGACCTTTGCTTGAGCAGTGGGCAAATGGAAACAAACTGAAGCAAGCATGGGAAAGGGAACTGCTCGAAGAGCCAGGAAGGTCCCTGCAGAGAAGGTGAGCCTTACATGTAGATAGTCAAGTGGAGACTTGGCAATAGATGGGCCTTCCTGGCAGAGGAGGAGGAAAGGTGCTCAATGAAGGCCCCCACCATGGTGGTTGGTTGGTGTGGCTGACCAGAGGCTGTGTGGGATGGGGAGGCTGGCAGGAAGCAGAGCTGGGAAGATAGGTTGAGCAAGGACTCTTACACAAATGGCTCAGAGTGGGAAATTGCTTTTTAATTTAATTTTACTTTATTTTATTATTTTATTTTATTCATAGTAGAGATTGAACCCAGGGCCTTGTTCATGCTAGTCAAACATTTTATCATTAGCTATACTCCTAGCCTAAATTTACATTTTAGAAATATCCCCCTGGCTAGAGGGTGGGAGACCAGTTCAGACTGTGACAATGAGGTCAGAAATGATGGGAGAATGAACCAAGTCTGTGGCTGGGAAGTTGCGAATGTATTTGTCAGCAAGACACAATGAGTCACTCTGAGAAATACAAGGGAAGCTGGGCTCCACCCTGAGCCATGTAATACAGGGCCACCAGGAGAGACTTAGCCTAAGGTAAAGCACAGTGTCTGTGGGTGCAGGGATCCCAGATGATTTAGGAAAATGGTGGTTATCTGCAGTTACATAATGGTTATCCTAACAGATGGGACACAGGACTGCAGGATCCAAAGGCAGATTTCAGAAACCCAGGCAGGCAGACACCTCAGCTATAGTAGGACCATTACAGACAACACAAGTGCCCTCAGTGGCCTGCTTTGCCTGCCCCTCCATCTAAACCAGCACTTAAGTGTGGAGGCCAGATGGAGCCCTGTGGCTTCCCTGGGTGGGCTTAACTTGCTTTGATGCCTAGTCCACATTCACTCAGTGGGAAGAGAAAAATAAAAGCCTATTTTGAATGAAAGTGTGATGCAAAGATTATTTTTAAAGTTACTCTTTCTTTTCAAAGAATTGTTATAAATTAAATAAATACTATTTTATTTTAATGTATTCAAATTTTAATCTTGTTGCATTGGTTTTTCTCTTACTCATAACTGGACAGTATTAAGTGACTTCTCAAGGAATGAGATAATTTATGATAACGTAATTACATAAGCTCTTGCCCAACTCCCTACTGTCCATAGGTTTTTAATAAACTATTTTCAAGTTCCATCTTCATTATTTACTAGCTATATGACAAATGATGTTATTTAACTGCCTCAGGATCATTTTTCTGATCTGGAAGACAGCAATACCATTATCTACCTCTTAGGGTTACTGTGAGGATTAACTGAGATGATTGTGAGAAAGTTCCAGGAGGAGAATATTACTCAGGAAGTGCTGGCTGTCATACTTTCCCAATAATGTGCTATGTAGAAAAAATGTCAAGGTCAATGGGGCCCACCCAGTGAGACAACCTCCCTCTTCCCTGTCCTCTGGAAAATTGCAAAAGGTGGGGGAAGGCCTCAGGGGAGCTGTTGAGCTGCACATATTAAAAGTGAACCATTTGCTGGGTGCAGTGGCGCAAGCCTGTAATCCCAGCACTTAGGGAGGCTGAGACAGGAGAATCACGAGTTCAAAGCCAGCCTCAGCAATGACGAGGCACTAAGCAACTCAGTGAGACCTTGTCTCTAAATAAAATACAAAACAGGGCTGAGGATGTGGCTCAGTGGTCGAGAGCCCCTGAGTTCAATCCCTGGTACCCCCCCCCCCAAAAAGTGAAGCATTTGGAAAGGCTTGACAGCTACATACAATGTAAAATCTCCACACAGTCAAGACAGTGAATGTATCCATCCTTCCCAAAGTTTGCTTGGGCCCCTTTATGGCCTCTCACCCTTTCATTACTAGGCAACCACTAAGATGCCTTCGGAAACTATCCAGGCTTTTGTCTTATTGAGTTTTGAGAGCTCTTTCTATATTCTGGAAACCAATCCTGTAACAAATTATGTTATTTTTCAATGTTTTCACCCAGTCTGTGGCTTTAGTTTGGGGATTACCTGATGTTTTTTATGACCAAGTAAGTGTTATGGGATTTGGAGAGGAGTATCACAGAGATGAGGTGCCCTTCTTGTGGCATTTTATCAGGGTTCCTGATACCAATGTGACTTCTGAAAAATATGGGAAATGACACCCCAGCAAGATAGTGTATGAACTGAGAGGAGGGAGAGAGAAAGAAAACAAACATTGATCCTTCCCCCAAATAAATCTTTTCCCAGTGATGGTATAAAACACCCTGGAGGGAAAGAGATAAGTACTGAATGCTGAACTCTGGACCCTCCATCCTTGCTCAATAAAAACAGATTTCAAATTCTTACAACCTGTTTCCTGAATGCCTAAATTGACATGTTCTGTTAAAGTTTTCAATGGTTAAGTCATCTCTCAGTGTAACCTATATAAGCACAGATTCCTCCTGTAACCTGGGGCCATTTTCTACCCAGCAAATGAGCCCCTCTGATGTCTCACTCCACTGCTGAATAAAAGGCATAGCTGATCCATGAAGTCTACTCCTGTCTCAGTTATTTGTGCTTTAATTATGGTACCAAAACCATTTTGGTTATTTTTGCTTACAAATTCCCCTATTGATGTTGACCTGATCATTTGGCTAAGGGGGTATCTGCCAGGTTTCACCACTGTAAAGTTACTTTTTACCTCCTTTCTGTGGAAGCTGTTAAGTCTATACAATACTCAAGGGGAAAGAAATTGAGGAAAGAAATTAAATTCCCTTTTCTACAAGAGGGAATGTCTACATATATGATTTGGATTCTTCTGAAAGGAAGTTCACCCTTCTCCTCTGTAACTGATTAATGTATTCATTTACTGATTTCAGTATGGACTCAGGGATATTTGTTTTACCTTTTAGGTTTTAACCCAATATTAATGTTTCCATTTTGTTGGTCTAACAATTCCAGCTTTGGCCATTGGGAGTCCTTTTTAGATGAGGTCTTATATTTTTTTAATATACACCAATCTTCCCTACCCCATTCATTCCTTATTTTTTGGCACAATAAGATGTTCCAAGCTGCAGAGCATGGTGGTGCACTTCTAAAATTCCAGCTACCTAGGAGGCTGAGGCAGGAGGACCAGAATTTCAAGCCCAACCTGGACGTTTAGTGAGATCCTGCCTCAAAATTGAAAAAAAAAAAAAAGCCAAAAACAAAAGGGCTAGGGATATAGCTCAGTAGTAGAAAGCCCATGGGTTCAATCTCCAGTACTACAACAAACAATAACTTTTTAAAAAATATTCTTCAAAATCAAAGTTTATTTTCTATCTGCCAGCCCCAGAGTTAGCTGTTTCTCCATGAATCCCTGGTTCCTTGTATTGGAAATAGTATTTAGAAGCCAAGATCTGGACAATGGTGCTCCTTGCTAGAGGGTGTTACTGCCTCAAGGCACTAGGGGTATTTCTTTTTTAAATTTCTCTTGGGAGGCACTATGTAATTCAGAGGGAGAATGAGCAATTTCTAATTAGACAGTCTTGTAAGAGAATGCTAATGAGCATGAGATCCATGAACCATAGACATCAGCATCCCCACTGAGTTTTTTACAGATGCAAATATCCAGCCCTATCTCAGACCTATTGAATCTGAAATTAAGGTGTTGGTCCCAATAATCTGTTTTATTTATTTATTTTTCATGGTATTAAGAATTGAATCTAGGGGTGCTCAACTCCACTGAGCTACGCACCCAGCCCTTTTTATTTTTTATTTGGACACAGGGTCTAAGTTGCCCAAGTTGGCTTACCACTTGTAATCCTCCTGCCTCAGCCTCCCAAGTAGCTAGGATTCCAGGCATGTACCATGGCACCCAGCAGGATCTGTTTTAATAAGCATTGCTAGTGACTCTTTTACACATTATGATTTGGGAACTACTGATGTAAGGAGTAGTTTATGGAAGTCTGAGTTAACCATTGTTGTTCTTTGCACTTACTCCAGTACCTCCTATAGGTGGCACTCCTGACAGCTATTAAATAGCTGGTTCATAAATCCAGCTATGACTTCAGTCCTTGGGTTCCTATTGTTCTGATGATGAGGACGTGTCAGACAAGAACACACAAGCCAGGCAGAAAAGCAAAAACAGGAACAAGAGCCAATCTTTAACAAAATACTAGCAAACCCAACCTAGCAACTACTAAAAACACTAGGCCCCAGGACCAAGTGGTGTTTATCTCAGGAATGCAAGGTTGGCTTAGCATTTGAAAAATTGATTAATGTGATACAATATCAGTAGAATAAAATTTTAAAACCACACAATCATCTCAATATATATCCAAGAAGCATTTGAGAACTTTAGCCCTTTCCATAATAAAAACACTCAACAAATTAGGAATAATTTGCCTAACACCATGCTTACTGGTGACTGTTCTCCTCCAATGTCAAGAACCCAATCATAAGAGTCCTTTCATCATTTCTACTCAACAGCATTGCTTTTGGGGTTTGTTTTGTTTTGTTTTGTTTTGGTTTGGTTTTTGTCAAGGATTTGAAATAAAAGAAGATGAAATAAAAGGCATCTATGGAAAGAAAATAGTAAAATAATCTCTATTTGCAGATGACAGGCTCTTGTATTAGAAAAATCCAGAGGAATTCACTGGATCCAAACTAATAAACTGTGTCCAAACTAATAAACAAGGTCAGTGGAGGCTGTAGGATATTAAATAAAAAATCAATTGTATTTCTATATATTTGCAACAAATAATCTGAAAATAAAAGACTTCCACTGACAATAGCATTAAAAAGAATGTAATACTTAAGAAAAAGTTTAACAGAAGTGTAAACCTTTTATTCTGAAAACTAAGAGAGTGTTGAAAGAAAATTTTAAAGACCTAAATAAATCAAAAGGCATTTTTTACATCCTTGAATTGCAAGATTTAGTATTAAGATAGCATTGCTTCCCAAACTAATCTGTAGCTTCGATGGAATCTTTTTCAAAATCCCAGCTGGTCTATTTGCAGAAATTCACAAACTGATCCTAAAATCCATATGAAATTCATGGGACTCCGAGTAGACAAAATAATCTACAAAAAGAACAATAAAATTACTTTCCAATTTCAAAACTCACTGCAAAGCTACAGCAATCAAGTCAATGTGGTTTGGGCACAAAAATAGACATAGAGGCCAACCTCTTTGTCTATAATTTGATGGAGGGAAGAGGAGTGTTTTCAATAAATAGTGCTGGGACAATTGGATATCCAAGTGTAAAAGAATGACATTGAATCCTGTCTCCTGCAGTAATCAAAAGGTTCCATGTGGGAGGAAATGAGACAGATTTAAAGGATCATAAATCCAACATGGCCAGGTGGGTGGAGCACACCTGTCATCCCAGCTCCCAAGAGGACAAGGCAAGAGGATTGCAAGTTTGAGGCCAGCCTCCATGAGTTAGCAAGAACTTGTCTCAAAAAATAAAAAAAAAGTTTGAGGAAGGAAGGAGCTAATGTGGCTAGAATACATCGATTAAGGGAGAGGATGTTTCAAGATAGAGCAAAAAATTACAAACAGAGTGCAAAATAAGTGACCCAATGCATATAAAAGACTAGAAAAATGTAGAATAGTGTTGGAAGGCCCTAGAAAGCGTAGCCTGCTGCTGGCATTCAAATCCTGATTCTACCACTTATTAGCTCAACCTCTCTGTGACTCTATTTGTTCATCTGAAAAATAACAGCATTTAGCTTACAGATTGTGAAGACTGAATGAGTAATAATGTGGTCAAGCCACCATAGAGGACTTGACACATACTGTTCTAATTTTGGAAAGAGTGAGTGTAGTTTTGAGGTATAGTTTCAATTTAGGATAGTGTGATACTTAATATTTAATATTCTTATGATCTTTGAACGAAGGAGAGGACATGAAAAAGTAGCCCAGAGGCTTAAGACAGGGACTATCCAGCTTTAGAATTGTCTGGAATTTTGATACAAAGTAACCAAAGTCCTACTTATGGGCCAGTGTCCTGTTAGAGGGAAATCCACTATGGCCAGTTAGTCCTGAGGTCCACTGGCACTACTGAGCTGGGTGGGCACATGGCAAGGCAGAGCCATAGCAAGAATCCTACAATCCTGTAGCCAAGCAGAGCTGCCTTTATGGACTGATGTTAGCCACCTCACCACCACCCCTTCCCCCACCAGAACTAGCTCTTGAGGCTGATCTCCCCAGTTTGACCCCAGCCCTGGGTTTTAAATTTTATTTTCCCAGCACAGCTGTCAACAGCTGCCTTTATATTTACTGGACCTCCACAAGACCCCTCTTCACAGAGAGTCACCATCTGTAAGATAGGCCTATTCAATACGCTGTTTAACAGATCAGAGGCCAGGTTTTGTTTGGCTTTGTTAATTGCATATCAAGCTGTCACCTAGAGCTTAACGAAGGGTATGAACCTACCCATAAATTATCCAGTTTCCAAAGGCAATTTTGATACTGCTATCAGGAGCCTCTTTATGCTCAAATGAGCATGTGGTATTTTGCAAAAGTAAGCATTCCCAGTGAGCTGTTAATTATTTGAACTTAGGGTGTTTGGGTGACTGCAAACAGCAATTGATAGATCCCAGGAGTGGCTCAATGTGAGATGTGAATGAACAGCTGCTGGTGGAGGACCGGCTTGGGGACCATTTTATACAACAGGAGTGATCCATCAGATCGCTTCACGATTCACAAGTGGCTCACCGTGACAACCATGGGGTTTGATGGGCAACCTGGGGATATCTGGCATTTAATCTCAGCTGCTCAGGTCCACCTCCTCCTTCTGCTTTCTCTGTTCTTTGCTACTTGTTCTGCTGATGGTTGTAACTACAAGGTCAAGCCTGTCCCAAATTCTGAGCCATGTTCAACAGGCAGAGACAAGGCCTTTCAGTCATTTATCCTTTGTATTCCTCCATTTGTCAGCACACACATGACAGTAGTATCATGGAAGGCAAGAAGGGAGACGAGAGAGCATGGTCCCTCCCTCAGAGTAGCTCACCACCTAGGGTTGGAAATGGACACATAAATAACCTTCATGTTCAATCTGATCTTCCAGTCCCTGCTCTGTCCCCAAGTCTGTCTCTACCTGGCTCTGGCTTGCTCAACAAATTCTGCCCCATTCCAGCTCTAAGCTGCCAGGAAGCAATAACACTTTGTACCTAGCTTCCAAGGTACGGTTCTTTTGAGGCAGAACCCCTTCTCCTCTGACCCACAAACAGACTTCAGAGTGGCTTTCTTAAAAATTTCTAAGTGCTTCTGTACCACTTGGGCCCAGGCAGAGCTGGCAGTGCTCCCTAAGTGGGGTGCCCTGATCCCAGATACGACCTGTGTGTTCCTTGTCCTTTCTTCTCCCCTTAAGGGCACTCTCAGCTGGTACTACATGCATGAGATCAACCAAACGCCTCTTTCCCCTTTCCAGGAGCACAGCCCAGCAAGCTAGTATGTCCTGCTGGCTGGTAGGAGATTGAGCTGATTTTGGGTGACACTTGTTCCTGTAACACACAGGACAAATTAGTGGCTCTAGGATAATGATCTACTGCTGCTTGTCCTCAGACCTGAGCTGCATGTGCACCTGTGCTTGGGCCTGCCCACTTGTGTTCTGATCACAGTGTCGTCTCCAAGCTATAGACTTAAAGGTGGTGGGTGGTGGCAAGTCCCCTGCATGCCCTCCTCAGGCTCCATGCCATGTGAATTGCCATCCTCCACAGAGGCCATGTCTTTCTTCTAGGGCGTTTGAGACCAACTGTTGCTCTGAAAGATTGACAGGACTTCTAATGTTCCCACCTATGTCTAACTATTGTGGTGACTTCAGCTCCCCTAGGTGATCTTGAACTGTGCTGGACCATGGCAGACATCTTTGCACTGAAGGGATCTCTCTTCATACCCTGTCCATAGCAGCAAAAATTTTGTTGGTTTTACTTATGTTGCTTCTTTGGTTTTGGTCCATGAAATTGGACCAGAGGGTTTAGGGAAATTGAGAGATTGAAATAATCACAGAGAATTAAGATTTCAGGGAGAGAGAGAAGGAATTTGACAAGAAAGCAATTAAAGAGTCAAATTTATTTTCTTTGGAGAAGAGAAAGCAAATGGGTGGTTTAATTTCTGTCTTCGAAGATAGACAAATTATTCTTTATGTCTACAAAGACTAACAACAGCAGGTTAGTACTTCCAGACCATGTGTCTCCTCTTCCCTACTATAAAAGGAATCATTAACCTGCTTTTTGACATTTCATGTTGAGGGAAAGTAGCTAAGGTTTATATGTCAAGAAAAAAAAAATCCTTGGAAAAGTCACTGTGCAATCCCAGCCCACAGCAGCCAAATTTCTGGAGCATGGTCTGGGCACAGCAAATTTTCCTATTGTTTCCCAGATACACCTTCATCCTTTATCCACAGCACTTTCTTTGCTTAGACTGGGCTTCCCCACCCTGTCCTTTTCTATTCTGGCCCATTCCCAGTCATCTTTTAAGGTCCAGCTTAAATGTCATCACCTCTGTGAACTGTCCCAACTGAGTCCAACCGATCCTATTTCTATACTGCTGAACTGCTTTGTCTACACTCTTGACTCCCTTCTGGTCTGAGCTCCCTGGGAGTGGGAGTCACGTCTCATTTCAGTCATTCAGTCAATAAATGATTGTTGGGCACTTGCTACATTCCAGGCACTGTGTTAGGCACTGCAGGTACAGGTAGAGACAAGAGAGACAGTTTTATTCCCCTCCAGCAGCTTTAGTCTGGGGCAGGATATTAACAGATAAGGAGGCAATTATGGTGCAATGTGATTAGTAGGGGTCCCTCAGTCGAAGATAGAAGGGAAATGTGTTCTAGACAGAAAGGATGACATATGTGAATGTTGGTGACAAGACACAGCATTCCTTAGATATTGAGATGCTGAAGGAAGAGAAAGGATCTCATTATGACTGTCAAGAGACAGAGAGACAGGAGATCAAGGACTGAGATGTTACAACCTCCTCCTGACAGCAATGACGAGCTTGTGAAGACTTTTAAGCAGAGATTTGCACTCTGAGAGATGACTGGCTGCAGTGTGGAGAGCAGACGGCAGGAGGTACTGATGCAGGCAAGGAAAGCCACTGGGAGGAAGTCTGGTCAGCAGTGACCGTGGAGAGCTCCAAAGTAGTCAACAGGAATGAAGACGAGAGGGTTATTGGCAGAGGAGTCTCACAGATGGAATTCCTGTTTTGGGTGCCTTACTGGATATGGCAGCAGGTGGAGTGTAGAGGAAAGGGTGGAGGGGGAGGAACTCGGTGGAAATTCCAGGCTTTAGTGGGACTGCATTAGTTTCTAAGGATGGCTTAGAACAACTGACATTTGTTGTCTCACTGCTCCCAAACCAAAGTGTCAGCAAATCATATACCTTCTGAAGGCTCTGGAGAGGGATCTGCTTCTGGCCTCTCTCCCTGCAAAATGGGGGAAAGGTAGTAGTATCATTCTCTAAGACAGAACACAGGTGATAGCAAAGGTTTGGTGATGGAGAGATGAGGCCTTGAATTTAGGTTATGTTGGGTTTGGGGGATCTGTGGAAAACTCATGAGGAGATGTCTAGAAAACTATTTGATATATTGGATGAGTGCTTAGGGGTATGGACTGAGCTGGGAATGTAGATTTGAGTCTTTAATATCTCGGGGTGATAAGATGTTGAAATTTTGGGGTGGGCAATAGCTCCTGAAAAAAATGATCAATTAATCTTTACAACCTAGTGCCTAGCCCAGCCACTGCCATTGCTATACATGTTCAATGAAAAACTGGTGGAAAAAAAAAGTTTTCTCCACTCTTTATTAGTTCAAGATAAGAAAGTTTATAAGAAAGTTTTGCATGGGTGATTGCTTACCCTGCTCTGGCTCTGTGACATGAAGGGAATGATCCTTGTAGGAATGAGGAACAAGTATCCCTTGGTTTCACCTTACATTCTCCTTGAGTCTAATTTAATAAACTTGTTCAAAGCATCCCACTCAGCCAGGGGTGAGGGGTCTCAGGGTTGAGCCTATCTTGTGACCTGTAAGAACATGAGCAGAGAAAAAAACTTGTCTTTCTGTAGTTGGTAGCAACATTTCTTTTTCCCTTGCAAATCTTCCACCAGTTTTTCTATAAACTAAACCGTAATGATTTTCCAAATAAAGCCTTTTCTATATCACCTCTTTTTTACCCTAAATCCTGAGGCTGGTGGTAATGGGATCTTGCGGGTATTTGGGACAGGAGTGGTTCTCCCACTGGCCATGCTGGAGCAGGAGCGGCTGGGGGCTGGGGTAGAGTAATCATCTGCTAGTCAGTTGATCCAGCCTCCTTTGTGCCTGTTGCTTGGTGACACCCAGCGGCCCCTCTCTCAGAAGGAAACTCTGGCTTGCTATTGGTCTGGTGGAGGAGTTTGTTGACAATAGATTGTTCCCTTCCTCGGGTTGTGAAAGAGACCTGGGGAGCTTGGGTTTCAAGCCACAGACTTGTACAAGTGCATTTCCTTAACTCTTCATGTCCCCTGCCAGGAAGAAGCAGTTGCAGCTGCCAGGGCCCAGCAAGAGTGTCCACCTTAGCAAGGCTCTTCTCTGCTTCCTTGAGTGTCACTGGGCCACAGGCTTCATTTCTGCTGAGTTGCTGTGGCAAGACAGTTCTTATCTCTTGGTTTTCTTGTAAGACAGCTTAAACAGACTTTATTAGCATAATAAGTCGTCTGAGCTAAGCTAGGAGAGGAGTCAAGATTAGCACAATGATTCATACTGTCAGGGTTAGAATCTGAAGAATCTGAAGCCCCAAACCTCCTCTTGGGGTGCCTGGGAATCTGTAGATGTGATGAATTCCTTCCTGCAGTAGAGCAGGGGCCAGGCAGAAGAAGAGGGGTGGAAAGAGACTGAGGTGACTACAGGGAGGTGACAAGGGTGGGGAATGAGACAGAGAAGAGATTCTGGATGCCTCCAAGTGGGACCCTGTTGGATCAGTGAATGAATCCATGGCTCAAAAGGGGAGGCACCATTTATGGAAGTCAGTGCTTCCTTGGGTGAGCACCAGCATCTGGCCTCCTCTGCAGCTCCTGAACTCCCCATTCCTGAGGCCTCCTTGTCTACTCCCTCAGGCCCCCTGTAGAGAATGGGCAAACTGAGGGTCATGCTCTGGACAAGCTGGGCCTGCCTAAGCCTTCACTCATGTTCGGAGGGGAGGCCCCAGGGGGAATCTCAAGGAAGGAGAAGGTACAGTGGGGGCTTTCAAGCTGCTTCCTTGATTAACTGCCCTATGTCTTTAGCAGCTGGCTCCTCTCCAGAACAAGTACAGTTTGCAGCTGGCACAGAGCAGGACCCTCTGAGTGGGGGGACATACACAGCAGCTCCCAGATATCCATGGGTCATGGGGATGTCTCCCAAGGCCCACTGGGGCCCATATGTCCTGATTGGCTCAGTCTGAGGGTCACCACTGAGTTGGATGCATGTAAGTGGCTCTCTGTCCAACAGGGCTGCAAATCATATTTACACAACTTCTTTTCTTTTTAATTTCTTTTCATTTCCTTTTTTATTTCTCCCCCCCCCTCCTTCTTTCTTCCTCTTCTTCCTCCTCTTTTTTCTTTTTTTCCTTCAGTACTGGGGTTTGAATCTGCTATGGGTCTGGCTAAGTTGCCCAGGCTGAGTTTGAGCTTGCAGTCCTCCTGCCTCCCAAGTTGCCGAGACTACAGGTGTATGACACCACACCTAACGGCTTCTTTCATTTCTTTGGTCAACTTTCTCCCAGCAACAGTTGTTCCTCAGAGCTTCTAGTGCAACTATCCCTTTTCTGGGCATCTGAGACCCTGAGGAAAAGGAACCATGATACCTGAGGCAAGTATAATGTGTCTACTGAGAACACCTATTTTGCTACCATTGGTTTCCTTAACCATTTGGACCATAAGAACCAGTTGGAATAGTTGGCTACAGCTAGGTTTTTTTATTTGTTTGTTGCTTTTTTTTTCCCCCCAATACTGGGGATTGAACCCATGCCGGGCAAGTGTTCTACCAGTGAACTACATCTCCAGCACCCTCTGCCCCTGCTTTGTTTGAGACAAGGTCTTGCCCAAGCTCAGCTCAAACTTGTGATCATCCTGCCTCAGCCTCCCAAGTTTCTGGGATTATAGGCATGCGCCACCATGCCTGTCATATTAAGCTTCTTGGGTTTTGGTTTGCTTGGTTTCTGTTTTGTGATGCTGGGGATTGTACCCAGGGCCTTGTGCATGGTAGGCAAGCATTCTACCACAGAGGTCCATCTAGAGCCACAGTTAGATTTTAGTTCTGTTTTTATTTTTGTTTCCAGAAAGAAGAGATTGACATTAATTTAAGCACAATTACTTTTGAACATTTTAAGGATTTGTTTGGTTTTGCTTGTAGGAATGATTGAGAAGGGAAGATGTGTTGGGATAATAAATATGGCTCTTACCAATGTCAAAAGTAGAAGGAAGTGGACATCTCATAGTAGAGTGATCTTGAAATCATTCTGAGAAAATTCTGAAACATTTTTTTTTTCACAGAGTATATTAGTTTTCAAAACTGCCATAGCAAAGAACAACAAACCAGGTGAACTAAACAATAGAAATGTGTTCCCTCACAGCTCTGGGTTGAGGAGTGGAGTTCAAGGTGTCCTGGGGTTGTGGGAAAAATCTATTCCACGCCCCTCTCCTAGCTTCTTGTGGTTTGCTGGCAATCTTTAGCATTCTTTGGTTTTTTGTGGTTTTTTTTGGTACTGGAGGTTGAACTCAAGGGCACTTGACCACTGAGCCACATCCCCAGCCCTATTTTGTGTTTTATGTAGAGACAGGGTCTCACTGAGTTGCTTAGTGCCTCGCCATTGCTGAGGCTGGCTTTGAACTCGCGCTTCTCCTGTCTCAGCCTCCCTAAGTGCTGGGATTACAGGCTTGCGCCACCACGCCCGGCTTCTTTGGTTTTTGAAAGTATCATCCCAATCTCTGCCTTCCTATTCACATAGTATTCTCCTGTTTATGTCCAATTTCCCCCCTTTTGTAAGGACATTAGTCATATTAGGTTGGGGACTCACCCTTCTCCAATCTAACCTCATCATACCCATTACATATGCAGTGACCCTATTTCCACCAAAGCTCACATGCTAAGGTGCAGGAGGGTTAGGAGTTCAACATACAATTTTGAGGTGAACACAAACACCATGGAGAGCTTTTGAGTATTTGGTAAAATGCCAGTCATCTCTAGACACCAGCGTGATTCACTAAGGATCCGCTGTGTCCTGCTGTGTCCTAAACACCAGATTTACCTAGGAGATGCAGGAGCCAAAGTCCAGCTGCCCTTGTGGCCTCCTCTGAAACCAGGGCATGTTTGGCATCTTGCTGTAAGGTCTGACTTCTATTTGTCCCAGGGTCTCTGAAATTCAGAGGTGAAGAAATATGGTGGGGAAATTACTCCCAAGTGGCCTCAACTTTTGGTCTGCTGGTCAAGGAGCTGCCTGTCATTGTTACTAGAAGGGCAACCATGTACCTCCCAGAGGCTGTTCTCAGAATCTTTTGTAACTAAATCGCTAAAGCTGAGAAAACAACCTCTTCATTTCCCTCCTCATCACACCACTTCCTTTTAATTTCCAAGCCTCATTTGCACCTCTTCCCACAGTCTGTCAGAGCGACAGCAAACATCTGTTTTGGCCAGGAATAACAGTGCAAAGGAGTGTGGGTGGTAGGGCCCTACCACCCAAGCCTGGGCCTCCATTTCCCGCCATTGTTCCCTCCCGATGGCCTGGGCTGTGCTGGGGGAGGGGCTTTCCAGATAAAAATGGCCTGGTTGGCTGCCAGTGTTTCAGGCAGGTTCACAGCCTCCAGCCTCCTGATGGGCAAGCAGTGATTCAGACCCAGATCCTGTTTTATCTCTCACGCTTATCGCTAGTCTTCAGCTGCCAGGAGACACACAATGGAACAGAGAGGCATTTTGGCTGAGCCAGGCCTTGGGCAGCCCTAAGGGGTTTTAGAAGCCTCTACACAACTAGCACAGGCTCTCACCTCAGCCCGCTCAGGACAGGGATTTCATTTTGGTTTTCACTGTTCAGAGTCCCATCCATTTTAAAGAGGCAGGAATTCCATGAGTTCCCCAGAAAATAGAGCATTTCTTTGCAGCCATAATAGCAAAAAAGGGTACTCCTATATCTGCGGATTCATCACTTCTTCAGACCGGCTGTTTCAAGAAACCAGGACTTTAGTGAGTGTTAACGTCCAGGAGAGATAGGGCTCAGAGGACCTTTCAGAAGGAAGACTGGTTCCCAACCCCTTCCAACTTTATTTAATTGTAAAAGTAACCCTTGGGCTTGGGGTGTAGCTCAGCAGTATAGCACTTGCCTAGCGTCTGTGAAGCCCTGGGTTCCGTCTCTAACACCCAACAAACCGACCAAAACGAACAAACAACCCTAAACTCTGGAGTGTAGCACAGCCAATTTCCTAGTTTTGATATTTATATTATACTTATGTCAACACTGGATAAATTGAGTGACAGTTACAATTTTTTTTTTGAACTTCCTATAAATTTGTAACTATTTTAAAGGAAAACACTTCTTTTTTTTTTAAAGTGAGCTTGATGGTTCCCCCCAAACCCAACCAATATGTTTTGTTTTTGAAAAAGCTATATAGGATAAAGGCTGACAGTATAGGTTTGGGGCCATACAGACCTCAGTTCAAATGAAGACTTGACCGCCTACAAGCTGTGCGACCTTGGGCAAGTGACTTAATCCCTCTGAGTGTGGTTTCCTTATCTGGAAGATAGATCTTAGAGCTTCCCTGATAGGGTGAGTATAAAACGAATGAGATAACTCATGGAAAGCACCTAACAGGGTGAATGGTAATCACTTAATATATATCCCTTTAAAACTGTAATCTGTTGAACAGAGGAACTTTGCATACTCTGAAGGTTTTCAGGCTGGGTCACAAACTCCGAAAGTTGTGTGTGTAACTAGGAGAATTTTTTTAGTGGCCTTAATAAGCTAAGACAATCATGAACCAATATGGTTCAAATGAGTCAAATGATCATGGAGGAATTATTTGAATGTTGTCCAAATCTTTTTAGGTAAAATTGTCCAAGTTCCCTAATGTGGAACTACATGAAACAATTAACAGGACAAAACGCACCACATTCCATTTCCACTGCAGGGAGGTATGGGCTCCACCCTGCCAGCCAGGTGCAAGGCGTTGGGGGTGGAGCAGGGAGGAGCAGAGGTTGAAAGGTGGTGGGCCTGTTGCCCCTTCACCCAGAGTGAGAGCTCACAAGAAGAAATGCATTTCTATGAAATATCCCAGGTGCCTGCACTCCAGGAAGAGAGAGGCCATTTTTTTCAGAGGAAGCCTCCGGGCCACCCATCAAGCCCTCCTGGGGATTTAAAAATAGGTCTTAAAGTCAGCTCTGGTCCTGCCCTTTCTAGTCTTTCCCTTCCTGAGCCCTCTTCCAGACATCGCGGTTACTCATCACTTCTCAGACACCACCTGAATTTCTCCAACCAGGTTGTCCATCCACCTGGAAAGTGCCTCCCTCCACCTACTCTGTGAGCGCTGCTCCCCTCTACCTGTTCCACCCCACCCATTCTTCAAATTGTCCATCAGATGCTTCATCTCCCTCGAAGCCTTGTCTGTACCTGGACTCAGAGGTCGTCCTTCCTCCTTTGAACTCTCTCAGCTCCTGGTTTGTCTCTTTCGCACAGTCTGTACCACATCCGTTCAACAAAAATCTGCTGTGCTAGGTGGTATACACTCTGTGCCCGGCTCCAGACAGTGAGGCTGGACAACAGAGCTGGGTGGATATGTGCACACATGTTGGGGTGGGTTGGGGAGATAGATGCTAAACAGCCTCACAAATAAATACAAATGTATAAGTTGTGATATGTGCTTTAAGGGAACAAGTAATTAAAGAATTGTGGTGCATGCTTCCAAGAAGGGTCTATTTTGAAGGGGAGACTAAGAAAGGCCTTTCTAGGGAAGGGAAATTTAAAATGAGTTCTGAAGCTGGGCGCGGTGGCTCACGCTTGTAATTCCAGCACTTAGGGAGGCTGAGACAGGAGAATCGTGAGTTCAAAGCCAGCCTCAGCAACGGCGAGGCGCTAAGCAACTCAGTGAGACCCTGTCTCTACATAAAACACAAAATAGGGCTGGGGATGTGGCTCAGTGGTCAAGTGCCCCTGAGTTCAACCCCCAGTACCAAAAAATAAATAAAAAATAAAATAAAATGAGTTCTGAGCCCTGGGCAGGTGTGGCTCAATGGTACAGTGCTTGCCTTGCGTGTACAAGGCCTTGGGTTCAATCCCTAGCACCAGGAAAAAGACTGCAAATAGATATTTTAAAGATCTTAATTGACTTTATTTGGTATTGTGAGTCGGATCTGAAAATTTCCCCTAAAACCCACGTGTTGAAGGCTTGGTCCCCAGTGTTACAGAGTTCCAAAAGTGGGACCTTTGGATCATGAGAGATTAAACCTCACTGATAAAAGCTTAGTGGGCTATTGGGAGGTACTGGACACTCGGGAGATAGTACCTAGTTAAGGAAGTATGTGACTGGGGACATGCTCTTGAAGGGTTTCTTTTGTCCCTGGCCCCTTGCTGCCCCACCCTTCCTTCCCAGCCAACATGAGGCAAGCAGTTTTATTTCACCACTCTACCTACCATGATGTTCTGCCTCACCCCAGGCCTAAAAATAGTGGAACCAGATAGTCATGGACTGAAACTGTAAGCCCAAACAAATCTTTCCTCCTTTAAATTGATTTTCCTCAGGTATTTTGTCACAGAAACAAAAAGCTGACTAACACATTTGGCTTTATTTTATGACTTTTCGAATCAAGCAGTTCTCTATTCTATAAAATAGAATGTGTTCTAATATGTACAGCAGAAGAGGTTGGGGTGGTGTGTGTGTGTGTGTGTGTTTGCTGGGGACTGAATTCAGCCTTGAGCAAGCTAGGCACACATTCTACCACAGAGCCACATCCTCAGCCCCAAGAGGTTGGTTTTATAGATGAAGAAAGGCTGAAAAAAGCAGAAATTAAGTACAAAAGTGGATTGGTCATTTTAAAGTTGCTTTCCTTGTAAGGTGTGGACAGGGAGACAATAATAGAAAAGTAACTGATTATTTAACATTAGGTTATTTCAGGTACTTTTCTTTTTTTTAAAATAAGGATTAAAAGATGGAAGGATTGAGGCAGGGGGACTTAATTATTGTGCTGACTGGCCTCTTTAGGAAATTTGAGTATCTCTCATTCTGATTTCTCAGTAGGTCAGATAACAACTTTTTCTTTTTAGTGACATGGAACTTTAGCATGATTGACTCCATTTTGATTTGTAGTCTGGTATATTGGAGGCCCAGTACAGGAGCTTAGTCAAAAAGACTAGCCTCCTATAATTTGTATTTAACATAGGTCAAAAGGCAGCTGAATATATTGATCTAGAATTCAGAGAGCAGTCAGAGCTGGAGACATGCATTTGGAAAGCCACCAGCATTTAGATTTAAATCTCACAAATGAATAAAACTTTGTTAGACCATGTTTTAGAAAGGGACCCATTTATAGCAACCTGTTTTTGAAATAACAACCTTATTCCCTCAAGATTTAACCTACTCTCTCTTTTAGCTACCCAATCACCTCTTAAAGGCCTCATGTCCCAACAACATCAAAAGAGCAATCAAATCTCGCCATGAGTTTTAGAGGGGACCAACCACATCCAAACCATAGCCCCATACAGAATAATCCCAATGAGACGTAACAAGACAAAGGAAAGCAGTCGTAGGCTTCTAGAGGTAGGGAAACTGGGAAAGTAAAGATGACGGGGGTGGGGGGGTGGGGAACTAATGGTAGTAAAGGGGTAGTTAGTAAGGTTTGTTATATAGGTTCCTCTGGTGCTTTCTTCAGCTGATAAGGGTTTACACTGATCAACTTCTATCCTTCTTGGTAGTAATGGGAGAGATAACACCTTTGCAATTTATGTCCTGCCTGGTGGCAAAAAGGGGGCGGACAGAGAGCCTTTCTGCATCTGCTACTGCTTCTTTTCTTCAGCTCAACTATCCTTCCTATTTAGGAGGCATGTTCTGGTCTCCCATAGGCAGATGTCACCATCTCACATCTCTTCCTCTGGTTACAGCCACAGCTTCCTAACAGTTTCCTGCCTCAAATCTCTTCTCTGATTTTATCCATCTGTCCCACGGTTGCTATAGTGATCTTGAACCACAAATTGTGAGTCAGTCCCTTGTTAGACCCTCAGTGGCACACCATTGCCCCCCTCCCCCAGGATGAAGCCTAGCTTCTAACCTGTATTCCAAGGTCCTCCAGCCAGGCCTTGCACACTCTATGCTTAAGTAGCATTCTCTATTTCAGCATCAAGGTGCTGCTTGGAGTTGATTCCATACATGTGGTGCTTCCTGAGCTCTGGGCCCCTGTTCTTCTTGTCCCTCCTCAAACTGTGCCCTCTCCCTACCTTCTCTGAGCCACCTTCTACTCATTCATTATGGGAGTCCCCTGCTGCCCCTCTAAAGTGCAACCTGTACTCATCATATTGTATGATGAACATATTCTTAGGTGTCGGTTTTCACCTGTTTCTTGGTGACCACCAGGGTGTTCATCTCAGTATCTCTAGCATCTATCATCATGTCCAGAAAATAATAAACGTCCAGTAAAAACATTTGTTAAAAAAATGAATGAATGTGCAAATGAATGATTTATTATAAGATAGTAGGATGTATTAAGTGCCAGATGAGTAATACAGACTATAAGTGTAAGAGAAAAGAGGAAGTGGTCACTTCCATTTGCTTTAGCCTCAGAAAGCTTCACAGATAAGAAGAAATTATGCTGGGCCTTGCAGGATGAGATAAAACATGTGAAAGTGTTGGCCCAGGGCCAACCTGCAGTTGGTGTTGAATGAGAGAAATAAATCTGATTTGGCTGGGTGGAAAGAAGTGGGGAGAACATTCCACAGGGGCAGGTGGTAGGGACAAATGTTTTGAGGTGGAAAAACACAAGGCAAATTCAGGAACAATCAGGAGATGAGTTTGACTGCAGCAGAGGATTTGCAGTGAGGATAGTCAGCTGGAAAAGAAGGCGGAAGCAAGCAGTGGTTAGTACAAAGAAAGGTATACATAGTGTGATCTTTTGTACAGAGTGGTAGATATAACAGAGCCACCATGCTGCCTGTACTTGTCTTTTCCAGGGAGAAGATGCAAATTTGCACTTGATTAAGAGAACTTCTGAATGATGCAAACAGAATTTATGAAGAGTGTTCCCAGGGTTTTGGGATAGGAACAGAATGGGTGCAGGATTAAGTAATTATCTAGTATCTCTGTGCTGCGAACAATAGGCCAAAATAAACATGACCACCAAAATAATCCTGACCACCAAAATAACCCTGACCAGTTTTCATATTTCTCTGCATCTCTCATTTGCCTGAACTAGAGAGCAGCTGAGTTGACCTAGGAAAAGTAACTTTGAACAGGAAATGTGGCAGGGAGGAGAATGGGGAATCCAAACATCATGCCAGGAGAGGAAGTGGTCAGTGCTGGTCAGGCTGAGGAGAAAGGGGCCCCTTGTCCACTTGGCTCCTAATCAGCTCTTGGGAATGGCCTACCAGCAGGGTGCTTGACAGCACAGGATAGGGACAGAGGGCACATGTCATGGGTCCCACCACTGGTTGTTTGGAGCCAATACTGATTACACTGTGTCTGGAGAAGGAAAGCAGGGGATGTGGCTGGGCAACAAACAACAACTCTGTGCCCTTTGTTTTCAGTACTGAGGATTGAACCCAGGGATGCTCTCCCAGTGAGCTACATCCCCAGCCCTTTTTATTTTTTATTTTAAGACAGAGTCTCATCAAATTGCTGAGGCTGGGGCTGGTGTTGTGGCTCAGTGGTAGAGCACTCACCTAGCATGTGTAAGGCACTTGGTTCAATCCAAGTACCACATAAAAATAAAATAAAGGTATTGTGTCTGCCTACAACTATATATATATATGTGTGTGTGTGTGTATGTGTGTGTGTGTATAATTTTTTTTAATTGCTGAGGCTGGTCTCAAACTTGCAATCTTCCTTCCCCAGGCTCCTGAGTCACTGAGATTACAGGTGTGTGCTACCATGCCCAGCTAGCTCTGTCCCCTTATAACCAAACACAGTGGATTCTCCTCTTGGTGAGTGTGAAGCCAATGAGCTTGACCAGAAGAAAAAAGAATGGAAAAAGATCCATCACCTGCAATGAGTAAGGAGAGCACTAGAGTTTCATGCAAAGCATTGCTCTACTGGAGGAAAGGAAGCTTGGGGATCTTTTTCCCGGACCCTATACATTTTTGTATAGGAAAGCTCATGTAGGGACACATTTCTGAGCATGCTAATTTCCTATTTTTGAGCCCAAAGGCTGTTATTTTTCCCTCTTGAAACTGTGGAATCAATGACAAGATCAAACACTGATTGAACAGGAAAGGAGACTTTTATTCTTGGTCAAGAATAGAAGAAGTAGGAGATAAACTGCAAATCATCATCTTACCCCTTGGGAGATCAGAAGGTGACAGACATAGGTAAAAGAAATGAGGGAAAGGGAATCATCTGTTTTAGTCAGCTTTGACACTGCTGTGACTAAAGGACCCAACCAGCACAATTGTAGGGGAAGGAAAGTTGTTTGGGAGCTCACACTTTCAAAGGTCTCAGTCTGCAGACAGAAGCCTCCATTCCTCAGAGCTCCAGATGAGGCAGAACATGAAGCAGCTTACATGATTATCAGGAAGCAGAGAGAGAGAGAGATCTCTACTTGCAGATACAAATATATACCCCAAAGCCACACTCCAGTGCCCACCTCTTCCAGCCACACCCTACCTGCCTTCAGTTACCACTCAATCCCATCAGGTGATCAATTCACTGATTGGGTTAAGGATGTCATAACTCAATCATTTCTTCTCTGAGCCTTCTTGCATTGTCTCATACGTGGGCTTTTGGGGGATACCTCTTATTTAAACCATGACATCATCTAACAAAGGGGAGGAATATTCATGCATTTTATTTCAATGAAGTTAGAGACTGGTAGTCACTTTAGCAGCCATCTTATTTCAATCAGTTTCTGCCAACCCACCTGAAGAGGGACTTCCGGGCTTCAGGCATCCTGTCCTCACAAAAATCAAGATAAAGGCAGAGAGACAGGTGTGGTGGTGGTGCATGCCTATAATCCCAGCTGCTCAAGAGGCTGAGGTAGGAGGATTGTGAGTTCAAAGCCAGCCTCAGCAACTTAGAAAGGCCCTGAGCAACTCAGTGAGACCCTGTCTCTAAATAAAATATAAAAAAGGGCTGAAGATGTGGCTCAGTGGTTAAGTGCCCCGGGTTCAATTCCCAATACCAAAAAAAAAAAAAAAAAAAAGATTAAGGCAGGGTAAAAATTCATCTAGGCTACTCAGGCAGTTAAGACCAGGGTGGGTAACGAGCTCAGTTGAAGATGTAAATTTCTGAGCATACTCAGCTCAAGGTCAGACAGCAATGTTGAAAAGGGGAAGATGGCAGATGCAAATGATTTTGGGCATGCTCAGTTTAATATTGTAATGAGCCAATTTAATCTAAGTCCCTAAAATCAGGAGTCAGAATAGCGTGGTGACATAGGCTGGTTCTTTGTCAGTTTCTCCAAAAAGTTTTGGCTGACAGGAAGACAGGACACTTTAAAGGAGCATTAATGTAGGAGTTTTCCCCTGAAGATGCCTGCCTCACTTTACAGGTAGCACTCTCATCAAGGAGCTTCACCCACATCCATCATATAAATCAAAGGAGGCACAGCTGCAGCCAAAGAGAGGCTGGTAGAGGATTTCAGAGCTGAACCAGAAGCTTCAGTCTGCATTTCTGCTATTTACTAGCCTTGTGGTCTTTTAAAAAAATTTTTTTAATGTAAAAACCGCTCCACAAAAATAATCTGTGGAAACATTTCAAATATTCCTTCTAAGCCTTTGTCCCAGAGCAGTGGAGAAAAATGGAAGTGGGGGCTGATCCAAATAGAGGTTTCTAGAAAGCTTAACCCTAAGGGCTAAAAGGTCATAGTCAATTAGAAAGTCCCAGGCCAAACCAATAACACAGCTACTTTTCCAATACCTGCTTAGCATAGATTTTGACAATAGCGTTGGAATTTTTCCAAGACCTGAATAGCAAAAATTCTGACCAATAGAATTGGCCCAAGAGCTATATAAACTCCTAGACTAACATACTTAAGCAGTAATCCCTCTAAGGTCCCCATCTCACCTCTGTGGGAGCTCTGTTTTCATCTCACTTAAATAAATCCTACCCTTTTCATTCTTGCCTTCCATGTTGTCTGTGGATTTCATTGAATTTGCGAGACAAGAACCCAGAAAGAGATTGGTGATGAGTTCCTGGGGTCTGCTGCAGATACTAGAAGGCATAGCCCTCCATTAAGAGCTGCAATATGCCCCTCAATAGTAGTGGAAAAGAATCTGGCTTTGCCATTCGCAACCCTTGGAGCTGACACCCAGGCAACCTCTGCTGTGATTAGCTGCTAACACTACAATGGGCTTTCTTGGCTGCAAAAACATGCAGCCCACGCAGACCCCACCTACCAGCACAAATGAAGAATCAAGTTTCATCTCAAACTCTGGTTTCAGCACTGGGGATTAAACTCAGGGGCTCTCTACCACTGAGATACATCCCCAGTCCTTTTTGCTCTTTTATTTCGAGACAGCGTCTAGTAAGTTGCTGAGGCTGGCCTTAAACTTGTGATCCTTCTGCCTCAGCTCCACGACTTGCTGGGATTACAAGTGTGTACCACCATGCCTAGCTCACATTGTGGTCTTGACAAGCCACTAAAACTCTCTAAGACATGATCTTCTTTATCTTCCATTGCTCTGATGAGGGAGATGGTTAACAATTCTCATGAATATAGGAAAAAATTACATTCAATTTCTCCTCTACTCTCACTTAGTAGTCAACACAGGAGACTTCTGGGATCAGCTGTGTGAGGCTCCCCCTACACCCCCACCTATTGAGCCAGCAATCGATTCTGCAACAGACACTAGCTGGCTGTCCTCTCATTCAATTTAATTCTGACCCTGTTCCTGGAGATAGCATCAGATCCCACAGGATAAGGGCTCAGTCTCCAAAACACCTACCCCACCCATTTAAATGCTAACCACAAGCCTCAGGTTGTTTTTGCCTGTGCTTCTGACCAACCTGTGGGCTATCAATCAGAGTTCCCACAACCCCTTCTTGGGTTGGATTAATTTGCTCTAGTGACTCACAAAACTCAAGGAAACACTTAGGTTTACTGATTTATTATAATGAATACTACAAAGGACACTGATGAACATCAGACATACATATATAGGAGAAGATATGGGGGAAGGGGCCCAGAGTGCCAGGAACCTCCATGTATCAGCTATCAGGAAGTTCAATGAATCTGGTCTTTTGGAGGGTTTTATAGAAGCTTCATTATATAGGCATGACTGATTAAGCCATTGGCCATTGTCAATCAACTTAACCTCAGCCCCTCTCTCTTTTCCAGAGGTTGGGGTTAAAATTTTCAAGCCTCTGAACACAAAACTGGCTTCTCTGGAAACCATCCCCCATTCTGTGGTTATTTAGGGACCTTCCAAAGAAACTTTTCATTACCATAAACTCAGGTGTGTTTCAAAGGGCTTGTTGTGAATAATGAGACTGTCTTTTGCCTTTATGGTTCTGAAGCTGCTGTGGGAATTGAGGCTAAAAAGCCAAATACTTTAACAAAAGGAATTATTCTTGCTCTAGTCACTTAGGAAATGACAAGGATTATAGGATCTCTGAGTCAAGATCTAAAATGAAATGGATGAAAATCAAAATGTGTGCAGTTTCATCTCTGTATCTATGGGAGGACTGGTTCCAGAAGGATACTGAAATCTGGGGTATTTCATTTCTTTTTTTATATAAAATGGTATATAGTATTTGCATAAAATCTTTACATACTATCCAGTACACTTTAAATCTTCTCTAGATCATTTACAATATCTAATACAATGTAAATGGTTGTTCTAATGTATTACTTAAGGAATAATGACCCCCCAAAAGTCTGTGCATGTTCAGTACAAAAGCAACTTTACCTTTTCTAATATTTTCCATCTGCAGTTGATTGAATCTGTGGATGTGGAATCTATGGATCGAGAGGGCCAAGTGCATATCATAATATCACCAGGATGCATCCCGAGCTCAAACTCTAGAACTCTCCCTCAGTGTGGCTTTAACCTGGTTATATAACAAGGACTTAGAGACTGCATTTGCTAAAAACCCTGACTCTTCCCTTGGGTCTGCAAATGCAAAAATCTTGGCATCTCTGCCTCCATTTTACATCTGTTTCCTTTGTTCTGAATCTGTCACCTGGGATACCAGGAACAATAGATCTGATCAATAAACATCTTGTGATGAGTCAAAACTAACCCCCAGGTGAGAGCAACTTTCTTATCACTGACAAGGCCCCACCTGAACAATCCTGAGATATCCAACCAGACCACCTCTTGTCTATATAATCTGGGAGCCTGTATCAGTACTTTCAAAGATAGGGGTGGAAAGGGTGGTCTCTTTGTCTTCTTGTACAGTCATACTGATCCAATTCCTTTCCTGTTTTTCATCATTACTTTTTTCATTTGGTTTTTGGGTGAATGACCGGATCTGATTTGTTTGGACACTCAAAGCTGGGCCTCTGGTAATAGTTATCCAACCTTTAATTGCTGTACCTGATTTTACTCACTCTTTGCTCCAGCTGCAGAAGAACATTCTTCATACCTGCTTTGTTTTTCTTCCTCTCTTCTAAGCTTATGAACTGCTTTCCACCCCAAATATTCTTACCATCCATCTCTGAGTCCCATTTATTGAAATCCTACTAAAACCTTTCTCCCTGGGTTATTAATGAAACCCTTGAAACCAAGGATGGGTGACCTTTTGTAATCAACCTAAAATTCCATCCTCAGAACATGGTAATGCCACCATCTTTCTCAACATGCATTCTATGAAGAGTTGTGAAGTTTTACTTTGCAAGAACAGGCCAGTGATCACTTAACATTTACCTGCCTCCAATCACCCCTTCCCACACTTCATAACAACCTGTTTCTGTATCCCGTAGATCCTCCTAAACCGTATCCTCGAGGAGGCTGATTTGAGTCTCAGGTCTCCTACCTCCTCATTTTTGGCAGCCTGGTGAATAAATTCTTTCTCTTTTGTAGATTGCTTCACTTCAGTGATTGGCATAGTGTGTGGGGGAAATGGGCCTCACTGGGAAACACCCTGAGTGAGAAGTGGCAAAGCATTTGCACTAGTTGAGGCTGAGCTCCTCCACTGCTTTCAATGGTGGTCTAACAGGCTTTCCAGCTGAATTACTAACTCACTGTTTAGCAATTGCATCTCAACAGGCTGAAAGCCATTCACTATTGTAGCCAAATGTAAATGAGGGACTCTGAGCCCACATGGGGCACATGCCTAATCATGTGGGTGTCCCCTAAGCAAGAAGACCACAGAGATGCAAATGGCCAAGTAAAAACAAAGGGAACCTATTATGCCAGGATGGCACCTTATGCTGGGTATGGGAACTCAATAGAAAAAAGCCACCCTAAAGCCCTTGATAAAGACAGGGTCCAAAGGGATGAGGGATCAGGGAGTCCCATCCTCAAAAATAAAATTGGAGGTTAAAAGCCCCACAGGCTTTTATTAACTACTTTTGGAAAGATGTCAGGATGTCTGACCTAGATGAGAAAAAAGGGTTTGTAAGAGTCCACTGTCTATGCTCTCTCTATATATTTGCAACTCATTTTCTTTCTTATTATGCTTCTATTGGGAGTTTAAATTGACTCTGTGAATCTGGCTTTAGAGAGAGCAGGAGAGATTGTTGGAGTGGCCACCTTCCTGTTTGTAAGAAAAGGGCTATATCCAAAGGTGGAAGCAGCCTCTAAAATAACCAAGTCTGAATCCCTGGGACTTGCTGCAAACCAGCAGAGGAATTGTAACTATCAGGTGTGGGCCCAAGAAGGTCTAGTTCTGAGCATGATGAAGTCCTGCGGGAGTCCAGTCCAACCATCACTGTAATCATCAACTTAAAATACCTATCTGCTGGGCTCCCATATCCCATGCTAGTTATTTTTGTATATGTGTGTAATGTTCCTTTCGGGATTTTAAGGTCGCCAAGGACAGGAAGCATTCTCAATTATGTAGTCATTCCTAGAGTCTATCATATGATTTTGCATATAGAAATCACACTTTAAGTATGTATTACTATGTAATAAGTGACTCCAAAACTTAGTGGCTAGAAACAACAATAGTTTAATATCCCTAAGGTTCTGCCATTTGGGCTGTGGGCTGTGTTTAGCTGAGTGGTTTGTTGCTCTATATAGCATCTGCTGGGATCACTCACTAGGCTGTGTTGCTGGTCACTTTGGCTATGCTGGAATGTCCTAGAAGGCCTCACTCATATGTCTGGTGCTTAGGTGCTCTTCCCACATAGCCTCCCCCCCTCCCCCATTCAGTAGTGTAGTCAAAGTTTCAGCCTGATGATTGGCATACAAGAGCAAAAGTAGAAGTTGCCAGGCCTCTTAGTCTATGCTAGAACTGGTATAGCATCACTCTGTCACATTCTGTTGGTCACAGCAGGCTACAAGTCCTGCCCAGATTGAAGGGAAGAGAGAATGGACCAGTACCATCCAGAAGAAACAATGTAAAATCACAATAGCCACATACATAATTTTTAATTTTCTAGTATCTAAAATGTATAAGTTAAAAGAAATGGGCGAAATTTTTAATGTTGTATTGTGTTCAATCCACTATATCCAACATGTTATTTCAACATGTTATCAATTAAAAATTATTAATGAGACACATTTTATATTCTCTTTAAAATTTTTGTACTATATTTCTAACTTTGGTGTGTATATTACACTCACAGCACATCTCAAATTGCACTAACCACATTTTAAGTGCTAAGTAACCATCTGTGAGTAGTAGTGATCATATTGGACAGGCCAACCATTCATTTTCCTTTATTTCTAAACTAAGAAAGATAAAGTAGAGCAGGCAGATCCTAAAATGCGTACTTTTAGTGTAGTTGTAAGTATAAATGACCAAGAAATAATGAAACACTCAGCAAGTACATTAGATACAATAAGAGCTCTTTTGATGTTGGTCTTATTTCATTGTTGATGGTATATCATTACCAGGAATAGACACTCTCAAGCTTGTTCAAATAAGATTACATATTCTTTGAACTGGAGAGAATCTGTAATCTGCTTTTACGTGGTCCTGTTAACCAGGTTTCTTATTTCTTGAAGTTCCTTCAAATTTCTGCTACTCTCTCTGTGTCTGCTCCTCTTTCTTCTCCCCACTGACCAGCATCCTGTCCTGGCTCAGTGTTCACCGTGGCTTTCTCAGCCTCTTTTGCAATGACATGACCTTTTGATAAACTGTGACCTACTGGTAACCAGTTTGAGTTCTCTGTTTCCCAGTCCAAATTCCCAGCAGAGTTAATCTGATTGGCCTCTTTCATCTCTTCATGCCAGCTCATGTCCTGTCTCACCTGAGAACTGGCTGCCTTAGTTCAGCCCATCCTTGGTGGCATAGGCTTTGGCAAGGGAAGCACCTTCTTGCGGTCCTCATGACCACCTGGAAGTCAGGAGCAGTGGGAGGTGTTGTCTCCTTGGGTGGGGTGTGGGCAGACAGATACTGATATCAAAATAACTCCATTTCACTCTCTCATGCTGGGATTTCCCAACTGAGCTCATCAATCTGATCTCAAGAGAAGAAAGTTTCCTCCCTCTACTTGCTATGGCCCTGGACCTCTAGGACAACCCCATCTAACTTAATAGCAACCTATATGATTGAAGGCCCTGGGGACCCTGGCTACTGAGGGAATACTGGTTGGGTGCAAGGTGGTGCTCAACCAGCGGAAGGAGAATGCTTGCAGTCATCTTTCTGAAGTTCCTGAGGAAGTATTCTTGGCCCAGATGTTTACATAACAGATTGGTCTAAGTGGTCTAAGTGAAACTGGTCTTGAAAATCAGGATCATCCCCATTCCCCTGGTGTTGAAGATTAAATACCCAAGAAACACCAAGGCAAGAGTGAAAAGTAAATTTTATTTAAATGGCAGGAGAGAGAGAGAGCGAGAGCGAGACAGAGAGAGACTGACAAGTAACTCCTCAGAGGTGGGGGGGGTCCAGACCTGGTGCCCGAGGGAGTGGGGGTATCTTGCCCCACTCAGGTTTCCTTTCTTCTCATGGCCCCTTCTTCTCCCATCCGGTTTATGATGCCAAAAGATGGGAAAGACCAAAGGCAGGAAAGGAGCTTCCCAGAAGGTACTCATTAAAAACTCCTTGCTGGGAGAAACAATTCTCTAGAGGCAGGTAACCTTGGCAACAGGATTTGAGGAGGGAGGGGGGAGTGTCCTGGAGGTATTAGCATTTTATTTCCTTTTGAATTAGGCCCTGACTTTGCACCCAATCATTCATTATCTATGCTATCTGTCCTTTGCCCTGGTGTCTTAAGTACTTACTTTGCCAGTACCCCCATAAATCAGTGTTTACTGGGCACTAATGATTGAGCTCAGGGGCTCACATCTGCTAAGCACTCCACCACTGAGCTACACTCCCTAGCTCCAAATCAATGGTTTTTGTGTGTTTGTTTTGCTTTGTTTTTGTTTTTCAAATGGAATGTGTTGTGTGAACTTCTTGCATTAAAATCTTTTTAAGATGTTCATAAAAACGTTGACCCCTGGTTCCAACGCCAGACTTATGAATCAGAATCTCAGAGAATGTAGCTTAGGAATCTGCATTTTTACAAGCTCTATGGATAAATCTAATGCATAATAAGTTGGAGATGTTTGTGCTCACACTTATTTCAGTCCTATCCTATCCTGCCCTATCCACTAGGCCTCATGAGAATTCCTTAGGATATTTGACTTAAGGTACCTAGAATTTTTCCAGAATTGTCCAGGTAGCCTGAGGTCCATTCAAATATCCTCAGAGGCTGATAGAAATAAAAATGAAAGTTCTGGCCACTATCTCCCCTGGATTCACACAGGGAGCACCCAAACTTTGCCCTGACTTGACATTTCCCATGGGATGGCAAAGGGATTTACCTGGCAGTTCTTGTGCAATAAATCAGCATAAATCCCCAGGCACCACCCTACATAGAGGCCCTTTTGGCTGACTGCCTGAGTCACAGCTCAATGGGATAAACCCAAAGAAGCCCCAGGCCAGTAGAAAGCAGTGCATGTGGGACTGCGTCCCTGCAGAATCACAATGGAGCCAGTGTTTGCATTAGAGCCAGACAATGATTCTGATTCAAGGGACAGGATGCCAAGGCTGAAGGGTGCTCTGGGTAAAGGGGAGGGCCTGGACCCCTTTCTTGGCTCAGTTTGTGCCTGGAAATGATTCTACTTTTGTTTATAGCCCCATATGTCTTTTTGTTTTATATGTCAAGGAGCATGAATAAATGGCCTTATGTTGCTTTCACATTTAACCCAAGAATTCAGACTCTGTACTACCACTGCCTATCCTTGCTCTACATAGGCAAGATATGTACATCCTCCAAATTCTGGAGAAAATAAAGTGCTCTTAACAATGGCTCAGAATTGACATCCGGTCTCACAAGGGAGGGCAGTGGGCTCTTTTGCAATGCCCCACTGGAGTGTATCATGAATTCACAGCTTTAGTCACTCAAGATATTTTAATTTCTACTCCAGAAAAAAAAACCCTTCAGTTGATGCATGAGTATTTAATAGATTATGTGCTTCATAGAAAGCCTTTTCCCGTCTCTGTGTCCGAGAGTCTTCAAAGTGGATCAAATGTACAAGGATAGTTTTATAAAGCACTAGCTCTTTAATTAAATAGAAAACTCAATATCCTCTTTCTTCCCAGCCTGAAACTGAGTGGATTACATTTATGTCTCCAGCCCCAGCCTGAATATACCTTACTCTAAAAGGATTACCAAAGAGAGAATTAATACAGGTCTATGAAAATAAATTTTAACTTAAGAGAAAGAGAAGAATGGACCAACATTCTGTAGAATACAGATTTTTCTCCATTTGAAGATTTTTTATATGCAATAGAAATTCTTAAGGAACTATTTGCCTTGTGTTTTCTATAAGCTATTACTCAAGTTATCCTACTAAATAGAACAAGGCTTATCAGAAATACAACTAGCTAAATTACTGACTTCATGAACATACATTGGCATCTTTTGGGGGTATAGAAAAATAATAAATATGGCACTGTATAAAAAGCATATTAATGGGGGATAAGCTATAGAAATTACACTAGAAAACAGAAGAGAAGAAGAAAGATATATCAATGAAAGGTAAGAAATAGCAAATGTGGAAAAAAAGTCAGGATCTATCATATTAATACCACTGAAGAAGAAAAGCTTAGTAATAATAAATGAAAATATTCTTGACTTTAAAAACATCAATCTAGTTGATTGTGTACTTTTTATTTTTATTTTTTGAGTTCTGGGGATTGAACCCAGGAGCACTTTACTACTGAGCTGCATTCCCAAACATTTTTAATTTTTATTTTGAGACAGGATCTTATTAAGTTGCTTAGAGTCTTGCTAATTAGCTGAGGCTGGCCTCAAACTTGCAATTCTCCTGCCTCAGCCCCCTGCATTGCTGGGATTATAGGCAGGCACCACCAAGTCTAGCTTGAGTATGTATTTGATGTGTTTTATTAAAAAGTAATCAACAGCTACAACAAAATCTGTCAATTTAAAGTAAATTTCAACATAAAGAATTACTGTCTAATCTAAAAAGAGAAGTTACTGACAAAACAAAAACAAAAAATTGGCATTCCTTAGACCTTCCTTTCACGATAATGAGTGCTAAAAAGTAATAAGAAATGTCTATGTTGAGCTTGGAAATGAGGGCATTGCCTATAACTTCAGGAAATTATTAATTTATGTGACATAACACTGGAAGGATATCCTTAGAAATGCAGGCTATAAGAAAATCTGTCACTCCTTCTTTAGATTCCTTGAGAATATCTACAAGAATGTCAAGTAGTGAGTCCAAAGTAAGATCCAGGAGAAGTTGGAGGAAAGAACTGGAAAGTTCAGTAGTCTTCTCTCATCTAGAGGGAATATGTTCCAATACCCCAAATGAATACCTGAAGCATGGGTTGTATTGTACCTTGCATACACCATTTTTTCCAATAGATACATACGTATGATAAAGCTTAACATATAAATTAGACACAGTGAGGAATTAATAACAACTAATAATAAAATAAGACTATTTTAACAATATCCTATAGTAAATAAGTGATTTTTATCTCTCTCTCAAAATATCTTATTGTACTTGAAGTACTTCGTTGCTTCTCTTTGGCATCACCACCATCACTATCTAAATCACTAGCATCATTACTTTTGCACTTTGGAACCATTATTCAATAAAATAAGGGTTGCTTGACCACAGCACTGCCATGCAACTGTGACAGTCAATCTGATAAACGAGTCAGCTACTAAATAACTATGGGGCAGGTAGTTTATAGAGTGTGGATACACTGGACAAAGGGATGATGTCCTAGGTGGAATAGTGTGAGATTTCATCACATTGCTCAGAACAGTGTACAATTTAAAACTTATGAATTGTTTATTTCTGGAACTTTCCACCTAACATTTTTGGACGCTGGATGATGAAAGTGAAAGTATAGATAAGGGGGGATTATCACGCTGAAACCAGTTATTTACACACACACACACACACACACACACACACACACACATACACAATTATAAATGTGGTTACAGGAACACAAACATAAAAAAAAACCACGGTAGTGGATAGTTATATTTTAAGTTGTTCAATTAAAGTTATTGAAAATGAGAATAGTTGAGGAAGCAAAAACATTTGATTTCTCATTCCACATAATGAAAAGTAAAGTTAGTGTTTATATTTTAATAAAATAGTAAGTATGCTCTCTGGTTGTTTATTATTGACTCACTGTCATTCTACATTGCTACAGAGAAGCCAAACCACCTTTCTGAATTGCCTTGCTCACATTGTGGGTTAGTCTCTGCTAGGACACTCATGTAACATTTGGAAGGAGAAGCCAATGTTCTTCTGAAACTGTTGCTGCTAGAAAAATGGACCTTCTGAGATTTCACAATGGCTTCCCAGTGAGTCCTGAGAATCACCTGCTTCAAACTTTCTAGCTCAGACATTGGTGGCACACTTGCTGACCTTCCCAACACTGCTCTTCCAAAGTCTGTGCCAGGCCCCACTTCCTGTATTAAACCTTTCATCCCTGGAAAAATTGCACAGTTGTTTTCCTGACTAAATCCTGGCTGATACTTTTGAATTTAAGAAGCTGTTCATAATTTAGTCACCACCCATAGAATTTAAAGCAAGAAAGTCTAGTTTCCACATCCCTGCAGAAGATAAAAGCAAACAAAATACCATCCACCTAGCAAAAGACAAGAAAGAAAGTAAACAGAGAAAACTTAAGGAATAAAGCAAGATGACAAAGTAATACCAGGCACAAGAGTGATGTCAACTAATGTTAACACTTTTAAACGCCCTAAGATAATAGGCAGAGATTCTCAGCTGGAGTCAGAACACCAGGGAAGTCCAAGGGCTGCTCATCACAGATGACTTAAAATGGTATCAAAAGGTTGCCAATGAAAGGTTGGGAAGGATGTGTCAGGCAAGTGTGGGGAAAAAAAGCAAGGAAGGATTTAAGATAAGAAGGGTAATCAGAATCCTAGATAATGTTAACACAACTAGTGGCTGGATTCATTATCATTATAAAAACTCAAAAACGCAGAATTAAATAGCAGGAAAACAAGCACTGGTAGCATTGGGGTATTCTCTTTTTAGACTTTGAACATTTATCTATTAGCAGGTACAGAATTCATATGGAATCCAAAGAAACAAAAATAATTGTATTTTCCTCTATCTGTTTCATAGAAACAAGGAAATCTCTCCCCAAAGCTCTAATACACTTTGCATGTCTTGGACCAATTACTCCTCAGGAAAATGTGATCATCACATTGACCTTAGATTAGTCCCTTGGAATAAATCCACGTGAGGGAGGGAAGGTCAAAGACAATGGTCACCACTATGGTTTTGTTAAAATTTAAAAGTCTGTTTACCTGAAGTTTATTTGTGTATAGTGCTAGGTAAGGATTTAGCTTTATTCGTTTGATGAATATTGAATTATTTGAATACTATTATTGATTAAGTCATTACTTTGTTATTAATTTGTTTGTTTTTGCAGTACTGAAGGGATTCAACCCAGGGACTCACACACACGGGGTAACTGCTGTACTACTGAGCTACATCTCTGCCCCTGCGACTGACTTAAAGTTCCACCTTTAATATTCTTGTACATGCGGGCGCGCACACACACACACACACACACACACGCACATGTGGGGCTCTGGACTCTTCTAGGTCATTCTATGCTTATCTGTACACCAAAGTTACCAACTCTACCCTATTTTACTATGTAGAAAGACAGCCCACTCCCACTCATTGTTTTCCAAAAAAATATTTGTTTTCCCCATAATTTCTCTTGGCATATCATTGAATCCATTTGCCAGAGTGAAAAAATAAGCCTTTGTAATTTTTAATAGAAGTCCACTGTGTCTTGCTTTGGGAGAGATCACCATTTCCAGATGCCAACCCTCCTAATCCAGAGTTATGCGGATCATTTTTTTGTGTCTCCCAGACAGAGTCATCGTTTTCTTCATCTTAGGTTGTATACACTTGTTGTCAGGTATGTTAAGCTTACTCAGGCTGCTGTCATACAATGTCATAGACTGGGTGGCTTAAAAAACAGATATTTATTTTCTTGCAGTCGTGGAGGTTAGGGAGGTCAAGACCAAGGTGCTTGTGGATTTGGTATTTGGGGTCACTTCTGGGGTCATCAACTGCTGGCTTCTGTCTCCTTACATGGAGAAGGAGCAAAAAGGCTCACTGAGGTCTCTTTTATAAGGGCACAAATCACATTCTTGAGGGCCCCACCTCCCAAAGGCCACCCCTCTTAACATTATATTGGGGATTAGGGTTCAGCTAAGAACAGGAGGGCACAAATGTTTTGACTAGAACACCTTCTAAAGACCTCATCTCCAAGCACAGTTCCATGGGTAGTTAGGGATTCCACATATAAATTTGGAGGGGGGTACAGTTCAGTCCATGGCATTGGGTTTGTTGTTGGTATTTCATGGTGTTTGAGGCTACTGTGATCAGAGAGAGAACTGTGGGCAGGCAAGTCTCAATGATAGCCATGGGGTAGAATAACAGTTAATATCTGCTTATACCCTAATGAGTCCAGCTTATCTATGAACGTTTCATTACAGATGTACTCTCCAAAACGGATGTGCCAATGTATATTTCCCTCAGCAGAGTTTCTGTTTCCCCATATCCATGTCAACTTTTTCACTTGTAAACTGCCACACAAATGAGTGAAAACGTGTAACTTGTCTATGTTTGCATTGTCCTCATTGACTAGTAAGAATGAGCATGTTTCATGTGTGATGCCTTCAGTTTTTCTCCTTCTGTGCATTAATTATAGCTTTTCCCATTTGTTTTCAAAGTTGCTATCTTTTTCTTTTCTTCATTAATTTGCAGATCTTTTTATATATTTTGGATATTGATATTTTACACATCATACAGTACCTGCAAACATGCAAACATTTCTTCTATTCTGTAGCTTATCTTTTCTCTCATTTTTTTGGACAAGGTCTTGCTCAGTTGCTCAGGCTGGCCTTGAACTTGAATTTTCCTGCCTCAACCTTCCAAGTAAGTGTGATTATATCTTTTCATTTTCTAAAAATAATGTCTTTTGATGTGCCAAAGTCTTTTATTTTAATGTAGTCACATTTAAACTCTTTCCCTCAGAGTTTGTCTTGTTGAGAAATGCTTTCCTAACCCAAGGACACAGAATATTATCATATATGTTAATAAGCTTAATGGCTTATGTTTTCCGTTTGGGCCTTTAATCCTTCTAGAAATGACTGGATAAAGGGGTAGAGTGGGAATTTGATTTTCCATTTTCTATTTGGTGTGCTGGCACCAACACTGGCTGTCGACCACTCTGTCTTCTCTGCACTCACATCGCTGCCCTGTGGCACGTCGGGTTTCCTTTTATTTGTTTCAGTTTCCAGGCTTTCTACTCTGTTCCACTACGCTGTTGGTGTCTTTCTGTGTCTAGAGGCAACTTTGTCCATAACAAGGAGGGTGGTGGGTCCACATGAAAACGTGTGTTTTTGTGCACCCACGTGTGTATCCTGGGGCAGAGTTTTAGGTCTTACCCTTTGGAAGATCTATGAAAAGAACCACTTGCTAAAGAAAGGAAATACTCAAAAGCTCTAAAATTTCAAGAGTGCTGTCACTCCAATGCTATCAAAACCTTGCTTTGCAACATCCAGATTTCTTGTAAGGAGATGTGCAAGAAATCACAGGTGTAGTCAAATTAATCCTTTCTGCACTTTGTACACAAAAATGTAATTATAGTTACCTTCCAATGGTCCATGTAAGCTAGGTTTGAGAGGAACTGAGAATGTCCTCATTCTGTGACACTAAATATTTACAAATGGTGATTCTGCATATGATTTCCCTATCTACTTTTAGCTTTTGTGTATCTAAAAAAAAATTATAGTGCATGTGTTGTTTTTATGTATGTATTTATTAAGCATGTGCTCAAATACGATAATAAGCCAGCAGTGAGCTTAAACAAACGTTTTTGGTTTTGGGGGGTTTTTTTTGTCCCCAGAATAAGAAGTCCCTGGGTGGAGGTGTCAGGGCTGAGTGTTGCCTCCATTCTGTCAAGGCCCACACTGTCTGTCTTGCTGCTCCATCAACTTGAGGTGTAGGCCTTCGCCCTCATCCTTGTAACCTTGCGGTCACAAGATGATTGTTATTCTTCCAGGCTTCATGCTTACGTTAAAGGAAGAAAAAGAAAAAGGAAGGAGGAAGTGGGGACACCTTTGCTAGGAAAGTAGAAGCTTTTCCAGAAATTCATCTTTGCAATCTGTTGCTGTCTTATTGTTCGTGACTCCCCTTGGTGGCAAGGAGATGGAAATGTGAGACTTTCTATAAGAGTACGCTGTTGCATGGAACATTGGAAAGCTGGGTTGGGCAAAGGACGGCCAAATCTGGCCTGCTATTTTTGTAAATAAAGTTTTATTAGAATACAGCCATATCACTTATTTGCATATTATACATGGCTGCTTTTGCTATAACAGCAGAATTGAGTAGGTACAAGAAGGACCATGTGGCCACAAAGCTGAAAATATTTACTACCTGTTCTACAGAAAACTTTGCAGACTTCTAATCTAAGGGATATGGGGAGAGGATAGAAAAAGATAGATAACTAAAAGATAGATATTTACTTGTAAGTAAGGAAAAGCAATTCCAGACATTTATGTGGGCAGCCTTAACCCTTGAGCTCCTACCCCAAGGACAGCAACTTGTTTAAGTGCACATATCCCACAACAAAATGACGGGTGCTCAAACAGAAAAACATGTACATTAGAAAGGAACTCAGCAGAACAAATACCTTTTCATAGAGTTTCTAGGCCCTGCTAGACACCAGCCCTGATCTCAGAAGGGCAATGGTCTAATCTTCTATTCTTATTCTTTCTCTTCATTTTCTGCTCGCTGAGACAGATGAGAAGTCTCCTCCAGTTTCCAGGGTTCCTAGGAGGAAAGTAGGAAGGTGGGAAGGCTGTGCGAAGCCAGCTCCTTCCTGTCCTCCCTGCAATAAAAGTGAAAGGTAAGGCCGCCTTGCAGGCTCCACCAAGAGGAAACAGTTCTCAGTATAACTCTGAAGGAGTGTGTGGTGGTGGCTGAGGAGACGGTGGGATTGGGGATGTACCCTCTGAGCTTTTGTCCCAGGTTAGGTTTCTTTGGAAGCATCTCGCTCTATTGCACCCTTGAGTTGCCTTGACTAGGAAAGACTGGCTCAGGAAGCCTGCTAAATAAATGGCGGTCACCTTCCCCGATCCTAAGTCAGTGTTTTAGTTAGCTTTTTCACCTCTGGGACTTAACTAGAACAGCAAAGAGGAAGAAAAGTTTATTTGGGACTCACCACTTCAGAGGTCTTGGTCCATAGATGACTAACTGCGTTGCTCTGGGCCCAAGATGAGGTGAACATCATGGTGAAAGGGTACTGCAGTGGAAAGCAGCTCAGGATGTGACACCAGGAAGCAGAGAAAGAGAGAGAAAGTGCTCCCCTCAACAAGAGCAAAATATCAACCCCGAATGCACATCCTCCAATGACCCACCTCCTCCAAACACACTCTACCTGCCTATAGTTATCACCCCCTTAATCCCTTTCTGTGGATTGATGCACCGAATAGATTAAGGCTCTCATAACCTGATCATTTCACCTCTAAATTTTCTTGCTTTCCTCACACATGAGCATTTGGGGAATACCTCAGATCTAAACCATGACAGTAAGAAAGAGAGATCCACATTTGCAACAAGGGTGACACAAAATTCTCATGATGTTCTTAGGTCAAGCTTGATTCAGTGATGAGGCATGAGGATGGCACAGTCCACCCTAAGCCACTGGTGCTCAGGTTCTTCCCAAGGTGATGATCATGACACTTCATAATTTATATTCCATACGTCTAAGGTAGTGGTTGAAGATTTGACCTTTAGGGAATCCACCTTCCCTGTGTCTGCTAGAGATCCATTTTCAAATGTAAATCTGAGAAGGAATGTTGGTGTGTTTCATCCAGTGAATGAACCCTGATCAGTCAGTGATCACTGCTTGGAGCAGAGTCCTGAGTCTCCATCTGGGCTCAATGTCACTGATTTGGGAGAGACGCACGGGCATGAAAGAAAGAGGTGGTGTCAAAATACCAGCTGTTCAACAGGATTGGCTACAGCACAGTCTTACTTTTCCTGCACATGGTTCCTGCCAGCTTCTCCATTCCTCGCTCCTAATCCAGATTTACCAAATCTTCCTTCAAAGACAGCTCCACCCTAAATTTCTGCGTTATCCTTTCCAGTCTTGCACTTCTGTATTCCAATAGCTCCGGACATTTATCACAACAACTTCACATTAATATGATTTTCTAATTTGCCTTTCTGGTTCACCTACCAAATTTAGTTTTTAAGAGAATCTGTGTAAACTCTGTGTCCCCAGCACAATTCTTGGCACATAGTAGGTATTAAATAAGGTTTTACATTCTGGCCCAGTTTCTCTTTGCAGGCAAATGACAACCGTGGGCTTTGCCTAGGCATAGCAAAGAAAGCTTCACCCAAACCTTAGCTGGCTCCAGCTGAGTTGAAAGCCAAGGAGGAACTAGTTAGACGAAACAGGATGATGAGTTTGCTGTAAAGAGAAAGCAGCATTTGCAAATGCACCAAGGCGTGACCCACAGTGAGGTGTCCAGGAAACTAAAGGGAGCCCCATCAAGAAGGAGTGAAGCAAGAAGAAGCAGGATGGGTTAGTCTGGGCCAGACTCTGAGGAGTCTTTAGAGCTAAACCAAGGACTCCAAGCTTCAGCTTCAAGCCAATGAGAACCGTTGAAATTTGGAAGCAGGGAGCAACATGGTGACATTTGAATTTAAGAAAGGTCACTTTGGTTGCAGAGCAGACCATGCTTGGTGGAGGAGAGGCTGGAGTCAAGGACCACTTGACTGCAGTCATCCAGAGGTCAGAGGCTGAGCAGGGACTGGAAAGGAACGACCGATAGGAGAGAGTTGCAGGAGGCAGACGCTAAAGGAATTGGTGTCTGTATATTAAGACAGCAGGAAGTGCTCTGGAGGTCTCTGGCTTTGGGGGTTAGGTAGAAAGTAGTAACTTTTATCAATTTGAAGCAGGTGTGTGGGGAACGAGGGCAAGTGGAATGTTCAGTGCGTTTTATCGTTGACTTGCCCACGCTGTTGGAATGGGCTGGGAATTGCATTTTCCCCTACAAAATAACCAGCAGCTTTCTACAAATGCAGAATCCATTCTCCTCTGCCATCCAGCACTGCTGCTGAGCAGCCTTATGTTTGGTCTGATTTTTATCCCTTTGTCTGTAAGTATTTCATTGCTTCAGAAGTTTTCACAGTCTGTCCAGGTGGGTTTTTTGGTTTTCTCTTGTTTGGAGCTCACAGGGTCTTCAGATTCTCAGTCTTATGTCTGTCCCACCACTCTGCCCTTTAGCTGCTCACTTGCTCAGAGCTCTCTCTTGCTTGGTGCCTCCACCATGGTCTGCCTTCTTCCCTCTGCATAGAACATTCCTTCTCTGCACAAGATCCTTCCTGCACCTACTTGTCCTTAGCTCTAATGTTGGCATCTTTGCAGAAGTTTTACTAAAGCTCTCACCTAATCCAAATCAGTTTCTGCGCATTATTTTCTGCATTTTATAACACCACATTTCTAATCACACACTTTTGTGTGTTTATGTGTTAATTTTTGTCTCACCCATTGTTCTGTGATCCATGAGGAGGCAAGTGGACAGTGCTTTCTTTTTAACTTACCAAAAAATACTTGTTGCCTCACTGGCTTATATGTATTTATTGGGATAACAAATGAAACATTACTTTTTTATTGTGACAAGAACAGAAAACATGAAATCTACCTTCTTAACACATTTGTGTGTGTAGAATACAGTATTGGTGTGTGTGTAGAATACAGTATTGGTAGCAATAAGCACAATGAGTAGAGCAGGACTCAAGAACTTATTCTATTTGCATCGCTTTTATGTGTCTAAGTTCACGTCTCCTCAGAGCTGGTCCTCCATAAATATTTGCAGAATAGATGAGGACACTGTCATCAAAATCGTGGAGGAAGATGCTACCAGTGTATCTCTTGGGGATAAGAGAATGATCCCCAAGACAGAACCACTATACCCCAGTGTCTTGGACAGGAAACTTGTGGGGCACAGGGACAGATGGCCTTAACAGAGCTCTATCCTTTCTCTAAGGCAGAAGGTAGACGATTTTTCCAAAAGCATTTGTGCAGTGCTGTGGGCTGAGGCTTTTGCTGCTGCATTGGAGTTGACTGTCTCTCACTGAAGGTGCTGCTTTCTCTGAAAGAGCAAAGATGAACAGGGCAAGACAACTCCTTCCCAGTGCTTGGAACTGGAAGTAGAGTATCTGACCGTATGGGTTAGGTCAAAGAAAAACATTGCTCAATGTTGTCCACACTTCAGCTGACCTTTAAAATAATTGTTTTAAGGTTATAATATGAACTGAATTTCTTCTGGAGATATCATTAGAGCTTTCTCTTTTTTAAAAAAAATATTTCTGTTTTCTGAAGTACAAGTTTGCTTTTAAGTAAGCTTATTGGTAAATCTTGAACTTTTTCTCTCATGTCTGTCTGTATTGTTTAGGACCCTCACGGGCAACTGTTTACTAAAACACTGTCAACACTGGACATTTCAAGGACAGTTTATTAATAAAGAGGTTGCTTAGGAAGGGGTGAGAAGGGTTTAGGGAAACCAGTCAGAGATAATGCAACCTCTTGAGTCTATCCACTGCTGGAAGACATCACCTTCATTGCCAGGAAGGGCAAGAGGAGGGAGTCATTATAGAAAGTCATGGAAGGAGCTGATAAGAAGAGTTGTCACAGGAACTCTGGTCTCTCTTAGAGTGATACAGCTGACCCACAGCAACTCTGAATGGAGAGATCCTGGGAAATGCATCTCCTGACTTCACTCTTGCCCTTCCTCCCATCCCCCACCAGTCAGTCCATTGGCATTACCCAGCAGGAAGCTGGGAGGCAAGGGAAGCCATTGATGTGGTCCACCCAGGCCAGCCTCCTGGGTACAGGGCCGGGAGAAGGGCAGAGTGCATCTGGAGGGACAGGCAGAAGGTAGTTGGAACAGCAGCGATGCTTAGTTAGCTATTTACATGGAAAGTCTAAACGATAGAAGATTGGGAGTTCTGGGGCAAGGTGGTGTGAGGACTTTTTAATGATGTCCAGTGTTGACAGAAATATGTAAGTATCTTATGCACTGTTGGTGCAAATGATGAGAATCTGCACAACATTTTTAGAAAGCAATTTGGCAGCATTAAGAGCTTTAAAATTGTTATAACTTCAATAACTTAAACCATCAATTTCATTCCAAGGAATATATCCTTGAAATATTCAGAGATGCACAGAAAGATTTATGTACAAGATTCTTCATTGCATCAGTATTTATAATAGCAAAATTGTGAAAATGATTTTTGATTTCTAGCAATGGGAGGGTTGGCTAAATAAATTATGGTCTGTTTTTAGGACATTAAAAAACATGTTCTAGGTTTGTGTTGTCCATTATGGTAGACACTAGCCACATAACACACAGGTAGTCTGAACTAAGATGTGATACACACTGGATTTTTGAAGATTTAGCATGAATAAAAAGAATGAAAAGTATCCCATGAACAGTTTTTCTATTATTTGAAGGATGAAATGATAATATTTTGGATATGTAGGTGAAATAACATATTTTATTAAAATTAATTTGACTCTATCTTTACTATTTTGTAAATGTGATTATTATAAAAATGAAAATTAATATGTGATGTATAATATGTACTATTGGAAAATATTGGTCTTGATGAAAATTACAAGATGGGGCAAATGCATGTTTTCAAACAATATTACGTGGCAGGATGTTTTGGTGATTTAATATTATAGGCTATGAACTGATAATGGGGCAGAGTGACATCATGGGCCTCCTGGTGAGATGTACCTAGAACACCATATCACTCAGGAAGTATTCCTGCCCAAAACATGTGACTGAAATCTAATCAAGAGGAAACATCAGACAATCCAAATTGAAGGACATTTTTAAAATGCTAGCTTGTGGTCTCCAAACATATCAATATCATAAAAGACAAAGAAAGATGAGAAATAGTTGTAAAATAAAGTAATTTAAAGAAATGTAACAACCAAATGCCATGCTTTAAAAATGCTATAAAGGACATTATTGGGATAACCGGCAAATTCTGAATATGGACAAATACATTCTCTTAATGTTAAATTTCTTAATTTTGACCATTGTGCTGTGGTTAAGTGAGCATCCTCGTCTATAGAAAATACACACTGAAGGACTCAAAGGGTCACAATGTCTGCAATTTACTCTCAAAAAGTTATAGGTATATGCCTGTGTGTGTGTACATATAAGGAAAAAGAAAGTGGGAATTCATTGAGCTCTGTTTGCATCTTCCATAAATTTAAAATATTTGAGAGTAAAACATCTAAAATAAATGTAAAGTATAAATTGTTCTAAAGCATAGGAAAGGCAGCACTGTGAGAAAGTGCCAGAAAGGTCTTATTCCTAAACAATAGCCTCCTCAGGTCCAGGCAACATGGACCACTGCCCTGTACCTCTCAACTTTTCCCCAGCTGTGGCTCCACCACACACAACATGAGGAGCCTACAAAGACCCGAGGATCCCATCCTAGAGCATGCTCCCAGTAGCCAGAACCTTGGATACCTGCCATAAGACCCTGAGCCCTCTCCCGCACTTGTTTTTTCCTGTTGCCTGGGCGCATTCTCCCCACGGTGCTGCACAACTGATAATATGCTTACTCCCAGGCTGGAGGAAAAGATGTATGGAAGTGGGGCAAGGGGGTTGCATAAAGCATGGGCATGCAGGCCAGGGTGTCCATGTGCATTTCCAGGATACTCCCTATAAAGCAAAAAGAGCCAGGAGTGGGAACAGAAGGGCACAGGCTGCAGGCTGGGAGCCAGAGGCCACCATCTTGGTGTGGAACTTTGCATCTGAGAAGTATAAATTCAGGTCTCACTTTGTAGGTCATTGCGAAGGTATATTTGACTAAAAACAGAGCTAAACCATATTTTATATATAGTTTGCCAGCCCAATAGATAATTTTAAAGTATTCAGACATGTCATATTTGGGCCTTCATCTGTGCTCCTTCCCCAGGCTCTTGCTTCAGGGTGTAAACAGGTGGAGGAAGCCTGGAGAAGCCGGCCACTCAGGCCTGGCACCACCATCTCCTCCTCACTCTCACCTGAAGGAGGCAGCCCCCACACTTTGGAGAGAGAAGTCCTGTAATGAACATGGGCAGGAACCTGGACTACACACGCAGTGAGGGGAACAGAGATAACCCAGAGGGCCCCAAGGGGAAAACAAACACTTTCCAAGAAAACCTCTCACAGGCAGGTGAGGACAGGTCACAATGAGAACAGAGAGCTTTCTGTCTGGCAGCGATCTAATCTCCAGACCTAGAATAGTGCAGATTATCTGGAAAACTCTTTTGAGGTTCAAGTCTTACCTAATATCCTCAAAGAGGGTTGGAGGTGGGACTAGTAGCCAGGATCCCAGGGATGGGACCAGGAGCTCTGGGCCCCAGGTTGAGACCAAGCAGGCTGCCTGGTGACTCACCAGTGCTGAGCACTGGGCTCATGCGCAGCCTGAGGAAGGCTCCAAAGGACATCTTGAGTGTGAGAAAGTCCTGGCCAGGGGGCTCCTGTGTTCTCTTCGTGATGCCAGCATATGCTAGCCATGACACCTCCAGGAAGGCTCATACCCATGGAGCTGATAGATCTAACGCCTTTCTTGGCGGGGAGGGGCAGTAACTTGAGATTGAACTCAGGGTCACTAGACCACTGAGCCACATCCCAGCCCTATTTTGCATTTTATTTAGAGATAGGCTTTCACTGAGTTGCTTAGCACCTCTCTTTTGCTGAAGCTGGCTTTGAACTCTCAATCCTCCTGCCTCAGTCTTCTGAGACCCTGGGATTACAGGCGTGTGCAACTGCGCCCGGCTATATGTAACTCTTCACATGGTTGGCTCTACTCCATCTCAGGCCTCAGCTCTCATGCTCCCTCCCAAAAGCCTTCCTGACCTTCCAAGGAACCCCTAAGCAGCAACCTCAGCCCTCTGAGTCATGTTTGCTCTCCACCCTCTTTTATCATCTTCACAGCTCCCAATACTCTACAACTATCTTAATTTATTCTCTTATTTGTAGTCTCTTTTTTTCTAGAATATAGCTTTCTTGGAGCAGAAAATTTTACCTGAGTTTTTTACTGCCATAGCTTCAGCCCAATGCCTCACAGAGAGCAAATATTCACCAAATATTTGTCAAAGGAATAAAATCCATACCTATACCCCAGCCTTTCTCCATCTCCCCTCCTAAAGTTACTCTCTATAGAGGATGTCAATAGCAAACAATCTCTCAGGGTTATGGAACATGAGCCCAAATAGCCCATAGAAAGCCAGAAATTAATAGGAAATATTTTATAGTCTAGAAAGTCAGTGCTTTAGTTTTCTGTTGCTGTGGAACAAATCACAAGAAACTTAGCAACTTAAAACAACACCAGGTTATTATTATCATGGTCTACAGGTCAGGAGTCCAGTATTCTTAGCTGAGTCCTCTGCTCAGGATCACAAAAGGGTTTGAAGGGAAGCTGTTGGCTGGCTATGTCCTCATTTGGAGACTTGGTTAGGAAATGTTTCCAAGATCCCTCTGGTTGTTGACAGGACTCAGTTCCTTATGGTTGTAGGACTTAGGTCCCTACCATCTTGCTGGCTGGTGGCTGGTAACTTGAGCCCACTCTCAAGTCTTTGCTGTGCGGCCTCCTCTCCCTTAGCACAGAAAAAACTTCCGCACATTGAATTTTCTGACTTCACCTTCTGCAGCCAGTTTTGCTTTTTAAGGACTCAGATAAATACATCAAGCCACCTAGATAATCCCTCTATCTTAAGGTCAACTGTATCGTATGTAACCTAAACTCTCAAGCAAAATCCATGATACTCACAGTTCCAGGGATTATTCATGGTACACATGCCAGGTCAGGAAGTTTTGGGAGGTACACCTCAGAATTTGCCTACCACACTCAAGTTCTTGTTTCTTCCACTTTGTTGTAAATTTATCTGTTTGGATAAAGATATATATTTGTAGTATATGAACAGCACACACATATATCCGCATGTATATAATGTAATGTAATATGCCAATATGAATCAATGGAATAATTTATCCCTGTGGGTCAGATCCTTCAGTTGAACAATTTTTTAACTATGATCAAATATTGTGGTTCAAATTCAATTTTTTTTTACTGATATTATTTTTGAGAAAATTTTAATTTAACCTCTCCCAACGGATATTTCAAGATCCACTGCAGTCTATTAGTGTCAGTTTTTCACACTCTCAGCCATTGACTTCTTTTTTTTTTTTTAATTTTTTTTTTTTAGTTGTAGATGGACACAATGTCTTTATTTTATTGCTTTGTATGTGGTGCTGAGGATCGAACCCAGGGCGTCACGCATGCGAGGCAAGCGCTCTACCGCTGAGCTACAATCCTAGCCCTCAGCCATTGACTTCTTAAGGCAGCATAATTCGTTATCTGTGGCTTTTCAATATTCCTCATGGAGTATATGCCTAAAACAGAGTCCTATTGCAACAAATATAAAGCAAAGTGCAAGATCATGGAGGAGTTTATTGCAATATCTTGGGCTCATACTTGACTAAATTTATGTGCATAATTGATTTGGAATAATACTTTCAAACTTTTACTGAATATGTCAGAACAACTTTCTATTAACTAATCGGATATTTTGACAAATATGATGTTTCCTTTCACTGCCTACATCAGAATAATTTCCTGTTAACTAATACAATTTTTAAATTTTTACTTTATTTTTATTTTTAAATTAAGTAATTAATATTTTATTTTATTTTTTATTTTGTGATACTGGGGATTGATCTCAGGGCCCCAATCATGCTAAGCAAGTGCTCTGCTGCTGAGCTACACCCCCAGCCCGTAAAATGATGTTTTGACATTTGATTTGAGTATGTTTAGTACAAATGCCCAGGGACAAACTGTTCCGACTAATACATCTGAGGGACAAATTGTTCAATGGATCCCGTATATGTATATGTGTGTGTGTGTCTACACATATACACTCACATAAATACATATGCATACATATACACAAGTATGTATATATTTGTATATCATTTGTATAAAATAATATTTAAATAAAATCGGAAGAGTAGGAAAACCATAAGATGGCTCCTCTGTGGCATCCCATACCTTCTGCCTATCACTGCACACCTGGCTTGAAAAACCCAGATAGAATGGCCCATCACAAGCCGGGTGCAGTGGTACATGCCTGTAATCCCAGCACTTTGGGAGGCTGAGACAGGAGAATCGCAAGTTCAAAGCCAGCCTCAGCAACGGTGAAGTGCTAAGCAACTCAGTGAGACCCTGTCTCTACATAAAACACAAAATAGGGCTGGGGATGTGGCTTAGTGGTCAAGTGCCCCTAAGTTCAATCCACAGTACCAAAAAAAAAAGAAAAAAAAAGAATGCCCCATCACAGAGGTGCATTGGCAACAAAGGAGACAAGGCTGAGAGAGAACTGAGACTGGCTCCCAGTGGGTGCTCCAGCTACTTCTGCTGCAGTTGAGTCCAAAGTCTTAGGCCTCCCTTTTACTTGAGAGTGCCTTAGACTGCAGATCTGGGGCAGGATGCCAGGGCCTGCCACAAGTTTGGCCAAACTGGCAGAAGAGGAAGGCTATGTGAGGCAGAGGAAGGAACTTGAACTGAATTTTTTTTCAATTTTGACTTTTCATCTTAAAAAGGGGACAATTGGGGCTGCTGAGTATGAAATGAAATAATGTTTGAAGAAATTCTCAGTCCAGGGCTCAGATTTGAGTAGATGTTCTATGAATTCCATAGAAAGAATTTTCCCCTACTAACTAAACCTATGGGTTTTATGTCTCTATAGGGCTTCTATCACAAGCAGACAGGTTCCCTAGAAGAGAAAAGACCTTAGCTTTGACCTTGTATTTGCACTTGACAATATTGATCAATATCTTCCAGACAAAGGGAAAAACACTTTGGTCCTGAGCAGTCAGCTCTGGTGAGGGCAAGGGTAGGCAGATCCTAGCAGAGGCCTGGTAACGGACGAGATGGCATCCAGGGCCAGAAAACCTGGGGTGGCAGGGGTGTGCATGCAAGTCCTGGAGTCATTCCTTTCTGCAATGGAAACTTCCCACACATGTCCTTCCCAAGAGGAAGTGGAACAAAGCCCCTCCCACTTCTACCAGAAGTGCACTGGGTCATCCAGCTGTCTGGAGCTGTCCCACTCCATCAAGCCTCCCTCCCCCACCCCAACTTCCACCCTACCCACCCGCCCTCCCTCTATCCACCATCCTCACAGATTTCTCTTCTGTCTCACAATTCAATTACCTGCTTTTGAGGAGCTCTCACAACACAGAGAAACATATTATTGTGACCTAAAGTGACACACACTTCCATAAGTACACAGGCAAAGTTTTTACAGCAGCAAGAAAAGAACCTGGGCAGGGAGCAGAGGGTCTTGTCTGGAAGGGACTCTCAGATGTTATGAGGGGTGTATGACTTGGGCAGCTGTAGAAGAGGGGGAGGCTTTCAAGGTAGAGAGAACATGGCTGTCCACAAATACTGTGGCTTTCCTGGGCATGTGGTATAATTGCATTTTTCTGCTAGTGCTTTAGGATTAGGGAGAGAGAGAGGAAAGCATTTAGAATATCCCCTCCCCCTCAGTCTTCTTTATAAACTCTGAAGAAAGAAAATATCTGTGAAGAGTGTGGTGCTGATGATGTGAAGAGGTCACCTCGGGAGTGTGTGTCAGGAGGGAGTTGAGAGTACAGCCAGGGAACCTGTAAAAGTGGGTCAGGCAAGATCTCAGCTGACAAGGAGGCAGCCAGGCGCCTCTTCAATGCTGAGATAAAATCAGGGCATCTGTCCTGCCCAAGCCATGAGACAAAGGTCTGTGTCTAGGCATTGCTTTCAAACTGTGTGTTCTTCAATCCCATTCCCCCCATGAGAGTCCCCACTATCCACTCCAGAGGCATTTTTGCTAAGATTAAGGCTGTCGAGTTATGGAGCTGAGGGGATCAAGACTTCCCAGAATCTTAGGACTATTAGTCCTTCCTCTATGTACTTTGGATCCCATCAATGACACGGATGCCTCTGAGGTTGGAAACATATCCAGAAAGTGGACAGGACAAGCTCCTCCTATCAGCCTAAGGCCAGGCAGTGAGTCTGTGGCCTAAGAGCACAGACTCACCCCAAGACTGGAATCAGGAGCAGATTTCAGATAGAATGACTGCCCCAGCACTTCATCATCTGCATGTGTTCTGACCTGAATAGCATCATCTGTAATTAACCATGCTGATTATATTGGAATGAGCAAATCAGCTAATCAAGTTATATGATGATTAGTTGTGACACAAAACAAAACAAAAATCTAGGGCTTGCAAATTCTTTAGCTCCTTACTGTGGCTTTTACTCCTACAGCTGCCTGCCTGGGCATTTCAACTAGTCCTTTCCTCTACCCAGCCTGGAGAGAAACTTGTGGCTGGTCAGGAGACCAGGAGGAGGAGGAGGAAAGGGAAGAGAGAGAGAAGATGGGAGGGAAAGGCAGAACCCGAAGTTACGTTTCTAAACCAATAATCTGCATATTCTGTAAGTTGTGAGGAATGGTGGAAAAGCTTAAAAAAATGAAAGAAGGGAAGGAAAGAGGGTCCAGAATGATGTGACCTGGGACTCTTGGAGGGTCTTTTGGTTTTCTTTATACTTAGCACCTACACAGAACTTGAAGCATACTGGGTCCTTGACCACAGGGAAAGGTAGGAAAGGGACCAAGTGTGACTGCCTGGAAAGAATGTAGAGAGGATACCTGCCCTTAGAAACAGCCCAGAGGAAAGCAGCTGGAAATACAGACATGACCTATAAAGTCCTGGATGGGAAGTTAGTTAACAGGGGTGTGGAGCTGCTTGCTCTGGGGTTGAGGAACTGTCTACGGCCTGCACAGGAAGCACTAGGTGCCCTGTTCTGTATAACAGGAAGCCATTTTCAGCTCCAGCTCCAAAAAGGAAGTGACCTTCCCTGTTAAAGAGAATTAAAACCTTCTTCCCATTGTCATGATATATCCCACAACCCAGAGTCTGCAAGGAAAATGGAGAGAGCTGGCAGAGAGCTCGCAAGAAGCCACCTCAGAGCAGGCTGAGCAGAACCAGCACCATGGAGAATTCTCTCTCAGCAGGTCCAGGTTTCTGAGGCAAGAATTGGCAGTGCGGCACTCTAAACAGGTGAGTTCAGGGAGGTGAGGGGCCCACAGGAAGCTTAGGAGAGGAGTTTCTCCTCTTCTGCTCCCCTTTCCTCTTCCTTCCATCCAGCCTCTAGTTACCCCAGCAACAGGCAATAAGTCCAGGCCACACAGTAATCCTAACCCAGCGAAGACATGACTTTGGCCTCCTGTCCATGATCCTCTGGCTTAATGATAACCAGATGTCATCCTGAGTACACTCTTCTCTTCTAAACATCACCCATATCTGCCTGTAAGCACTCCTCTCGCCTTTGAATTGCCATCTTGTAGTGGTTCCCAAGTCCTAGATTAACTACACTGCCTGATAATCCACACATCATGCTAAACCCCAGACCCTGCATGTGCTCACCCCTGCCCTTCCCAGGAATGAGTCCTGATTTTGCCTCCTTAGGGTTCAGCCAGTCCCTGGATCCCCACAGCTAATAACCTCTCATGGATTCCTGGGTGCATGCCATTTCCAAATCACAAATCTAGAGAAAGGTTTCTTCAGACCTAAGTTTATCTTGGAGATTGTTCTCCTGATTTACCCATTCTGGAACAGAAATTTGATTCTCAAACTCTGGTAGAGTTAAGTATCTGGTAGAATTTAAGCATTTACATTTAATAATATGGAACACTGAAGACAAGACTTGAAATTTCATAAAGATACACTGATGATTTTGAGAATGATCAGGCTCATGTTTTCTAGGGAGAATCATATCCAAGAAACATAAAGGGTGTGCGGGGGCTGGGGTTCCTCAGATCATTTGCAGATAGGCCTGTGGCTTTGACCTCACCTTGAGACATCCTCCTGTGAATTCTTCTGTGAATAGGAAGACCAATATTCCATTTGCATTTTAACTTCATTGGTCTTGGAAGCTGCCTGAGACTCAGAGTCTTGGTAATGCTCCTTAGGAAAATATATTCATCCATCTATTCACGGATACATTCATTCAGTATATAATTCTAGTGGTCTATGTATGAGACCTGGCCTTAGGTCAGCACATTCTATAGAATGGTAGCATCTTTTTGTTGTTGTTGTTGGTACCGGGGATTGAACTCAGGGGCACTCGACCACTGAGCCACATCCCCAGCCCTATTTTGTGTTTTATGTAGAGACAGGGTCTCACTGAGTTGCTTAGTGCCTTACCATTGCTGAGGCTGGCTTTGAACTCGTGATTCTCCTGTCTCAGCCTCCCAAAGTGCTGGGATGACAGGCATGCGTCACGGAGCCCAGCTAGAATGGTAGCATATTGATTGTTACTTTATAAGGAACACAAGGGCTTTCAGATACTTTCAGAGAAACTTTCTTTGGTCATCTTAACAGGTGTAAATGTCTTCATCATCCCATCCCTTGCCCCTCTCAGGTTCTGCAGCTGGACATTACCATGCTACCCCAGTATATAAGCTCATCCAAAATCAAGCAGGACATTTACTAGGTGCCTCCAATTTGAAGGATTTCAGATGCAGTTGCTACCTCAGCTTTGGATTTGGTGTCCAGCCCCATGCAGTGGACTCTCCTATACCCACTGCTCTAAGTCTTCTTTTATGCCAATTAGACCCAGGAACCACTGGACCGGAGGTAGTTCTAGCCCTTGAATATTCTCCATATCTTACCACAGGGCACCTCGCCTCCTCCTCCTGTTTTGGACCATCCTAAAGACTTGAGTTTCTGCCTACATTCTCTCTCCTACATTCTCTCTCCTTCATTCTTATGTAGGCCAGCTCCTCCCTAGACCAGGGCCCTGCACTGCATCTCAGGCAGAGGCCAAGGCCCCATTCCTGACCTAGATTCGGAGTCTTCCTCCTCAAGTCTGAAGCCTCTTTCCCATTCCTTTGCCCACAGGTCTATTTGCATACCCTCGATCTGGACATATGGATAGATCTGCTCCTGGCTGCTGCCCTGGATGAATTTGGAAACTGTCCGTCTGCCACCATATTCCTTCTGTTACCTTTGGGGGTGACTGAACAACTTGGGTTTGTGTCAGGACAGTTTCTCCAACACCAGCCCACCCAGTTCAAAGACGTGGGCTTTAGAGAGTCTAGCTCCTGCTAGTGGTGTGATCTTGAGAAAGTTACTTAAAATGACTATGTCCCCGTCTTCTCTAATGTAAAATGGGAAAATAAGACCTACCTCATGGGGCTTTTATGAGGATTAAAGGAGGCATTACATATAAACCAGCACCAGGCCTGGCATAGGGGAAGCTGTCAGCAAGAGGCAACCATCAAAGGGTTTCACGCAATGGGATGAAAGGCTGTCTGTTCTATTTTGGACACCTTGGTTTTGTGTTCACGAATTTCTCCTTACTCTTGAGAACTGTAATGATCTCCCCTGCTCTGTCCAACTCTTGCTGTCTCCAACTAGCATTCAAAGCCCAAGAAGGGTCAGAGGGCGGTGAGGTGGGTGCCTCAGAGGCTGTGCTCCCAGGTCCTGGCAGGGTGGCTGTGGGTCCGGCCACCTCTTAGACACCAAAGCTGCAGATGTTACTCAGGACTCCAGCCTCAAGGCCCAAGATATAAGCACCACCCATGGAAGAGAAGGAAGGGAGAAAGGATGGAAGCAGAGGGGAAGGCCCTGGAACTGAGAACTGGGATGCCCAGTGAACAAGGCAGGGGCAGCAAACCAAAAGGCTCCTCTGCCCAAGGATGAAGTGGACATGGCCTGCACACTAGCCAGGTGCCCTCCACCCTCTACGTTCTACCCTTCTAAGACTTGCCAGCAGGACTGGGCTAGGACGGTGCCTGCTGCTTAGCACCCATGATGTAGTCCCAGAGCTTAGCTGGACTTTCATCAGCCCCCAGCCCTCCAACGCAGCACAAGGCTCTAATTACATTTCTGACCATTTCACAGATGGAGATGGTGATAAGAACAATTAGTCTTGGCCTGTGAGTCAAAACTGCCTCTGATCTTGGCCTCTAAAAGCACAACACTCCCCCTCATCCTGAGGAAAAGAAGCGAGAGGGATTTGCCAAGTCATTAAGCCCGGAGCAAACAAAGCCACAAAGCAAGTTCCTAGAATCGCCTTCCTCTGGTCTCCAGATGGTCAGCTCTGTAGAATTTGTCTAGGCATCTTTCTAGCTACCGCCACAATTAGAGGAAGCAGAGGACCCTGCCTGGATTGGAAGACTCACATTCAAGGGCAGGCTCAGCCTCAGACTCCCTGTGTGACAAAAAAAATGAGACACTCATCATCCTCAATATCATCCCCATCATCACCCATCCTCTCCCCACAGCTGTGGCATCATGACAACGCCCGTGGCCGGTAGTCCCTGCTCCTCACATGCATTCTTCACGCACCATTGCATGGATTCCAGAAACCCCTGTGGATGGGAGAAGGGAGACAGCGGTTGAATGCCAGGTCATATACACTCTGACCACTCAGAGCCTTGGGACCTTGTCAGGCTGTGCACAAGGTCATCACCAGCCTTATATGGATCAGCTGGGTGAATTGTGAGTGTGCCTTGTAAAACCAGGCCACCTGGTATTCTGGTGTGTGCCTAGTGTGTACTTGAGCCTTCCAGAGGGGCTCACTTGAGAGCTGCAGGCCTCCCCTCAGGCCTCACCTGTGTGCCCCAGTCTGGAATGCCCTCCCTATTATATGTAAACTCCAAGAGAACAGAGTGTTGTCTGTTTTGTTCATGAGATCTCCACAATATAAGACACACAGCAGAAAGTCGACAAATATCTAATGAATAAATGAGTTTCCGCACTTGCTGTAGGCAGGCCCAGCAATGGCAGCCTGGAGCCAGGCTCCACAGAGCTTTGCCTGCCTGTCTACTCTCAACAGGACACAGTCCGCCTCTGCTGAACACTCTCCTCAATCCTTAGTTCTTACCTATGTAAAGAATCACCAGAGGGCTGAAGTTGTGGCTCGGTGGCAGAGTGCTTGCCTCACACGTATGAGGCACTGGGTTCAATTCTCAGCACCGCATAAAAATAAACAAAATAAAGACACTGTGTCCATGTATAACTAAAAAAAATTTAAAAAAAAAAAGAATCACCAGAGGAGCTGCTCAAAATTACTAAGCCCAGACCCCTTCCAGAGACTCTGTTGGGGGTAATACTTGGCACTAGGATATTTTTGAAATACCAATTAAAATGTAGCAGTCCCCCAGGTGATTCTAATCTGTAGCTGAGCTCAGAATCATGATTCTCAACAGACAGGAAGAACAGTTCCACAGCAACTAGATGGGAATGGGAAGGAAATGTTGGACAAGGCCGAGCTTGGGTGAGGGGCAAGATCACCCATATTCCTGCAGAATCCAAATTCTTTGAGTCTGTTGATAAAAATTTTCAGAGCAAAGGTCTGAGTGTTTTTTCCCTAGTTAGAAAAGGCCCTTTGCCTTTTTCCCCATGGACACCAAAAAGATAAAACTGCCCCACATGCCCACCAGCAGTTCGTTTAGGACTACTCTGCACCTGCTCTGCTTTTCTGAGATTTCCATATAGGAACTGGAGCATAGGTGGGTTCCCTTGGATGAAGTTCTTCTCCTTAATGATACCTAAAGGGTTTCTTTACTACAGACCACAAATTAAAGACATCAAAACTATTTGTTGCTAAGAAATAAACCCACACTATGGATAAACTTTGAATAGTGTTTATAACCACATGCATACCACACACCAATAACAAAGCATAACTATGGGGCAGATCTGGTGTCAACTTCTGTAAACAAGTTATGGAATGGGCTGAATTCAGTGCTTGCACAAACAGGAAGCAGTTGAAGTTTTCTCTCCTCACTTCCTTCAACTGCTCTGCCTTCCCCTCATGGCTTTCTGATCATGTGTGTGGATTTTAAAAATCCAGCCTCATTCAAAGCTTGAAATGTTTTAATACACCCAGTTCAAAGTGCCTGTCCCTTCTTTCCTTTCTCAAAGCTCAGGCCTGAGTTACAGCGTGGGGATGAGCTTGGAGATCCTAGGTGTGGAGGACAGGGATGCTGTGTTCTTTCCCTCTTTACTTCTCTCTATTTCCTGCCATTGACTCCTCCAGGGTTGGGCAGGGGAAGAGTGTGTCCTCATTCTTACCTATAATCAGGTGCTTTGCTCTTGAGCGTTAACCCCCTCTGGGAGTCATAGGTGCTCAAAGGCTGGATCCTTTGCAGGTCCTAGGGTGCTGGTCACCTTCCTAGTCAACACTTTGCAACCCCTTTGGCAACTGCCCCCTATAGACTTTCCCTGCTGCTTCTACACTGGCAGATGCCCCTCTCTGGCAGATTCCCAACTCCAAGCTGGTTAGCTTCCCAGTATATGTTTATCCCAAGGAAATCACACTTCCTCTTACCCTAAAGCTGCCCTGTCTATTTACTCTGTTGACCCTGCCTTTGTGAGTGACTTCAACCACCTGTAGCCTTCCAGATGTCTCTATGTTCGAACAAACCTCCACACTCCAGGGAACAAACATCACTTTCTCCCAAAAATTCTTGAGATGGACTCAATTCCTGCAGCTCCTCAGAACTGGGAGATTCCAGCACTCCTTTTTCTCAGACTCTTCTACACATCCCCATTCAAAATGTCTTGTTTTGTGTATGAGTCTAGAAGGATTAGCAGTTGCTGGACCTATTTTAGTCAATCTTTTGGAAGTCCTCCAGGGGTGTATTCAGTTAGCATGTCTTTTCAGAATATGTGAATACTTCTCACCTACAGCTTCAACTTTAAGGCTATTTTGTCAATTTTTTGGTCAACAGTGTTTCTCATCCAATATTATTTTTATGCTATAAATCCAATACCCTGGAGCCCTAGAACAAGAAAACACTGGTGACTTGCCCAGCCCCTTCTTGGTTGACTGCTGCTTGAACCATGTCTTTGGATACACCTGGGACCACGGTGATCTGAGTCCCTGGCAGCCAGAGCTGATCTGTGTGAAACTGGGCACCACTCTGAGCCAGAATGCTGCCCAGACCTCTCGGACATGAAGGTTTAGTGACCCCACTGCTCTAACAAGTTTTATTGTTTATTGCTCATTTTCCCCACCAAATATGTTGAAGATGCAGCTCTCTTTAATATAGATGTTAGTACCCTGTAATGGATTTAGCCAAGAAAGAAAGGAGAAAGGAAAGAAGGAAGGAAGGAAGGAAGGAAGGAAGGAAGGAAGGAAGGAAGG
>CM053399.1:44533273-44557449 GCA_028644305.1 Xerus rutilus
GTAACTGCCCTTCTGACTGGAGTGAGATGGAGTCTCACTGTAGTTTTAATTTGCATTTCTCTAATTGCTACTGATGTTGAACATTTTTTCATAGATTTTTGACCATTTGTATTTCTTCTTCTGTGAAGTGTTTGTTCAGTTCTTTTGCCCATTTATTAACTGGGTTATTTATTTTTCTGGTGTTAAGCTTTTTGAGTTCTTTATATATCTTAGAAATTAATGCCTTACCTGAGGTATTGATGGTAAAGATTTTCTCCCAATATGTAGGATCTCTGAACATGTTCTTGATTGCTTCCTTTGCTGTGAAGAAGCTTTTGAGCTTGATACCATCCCATTTATTGATTCTTGATTTTACTTCTTGTGCTTTAGGAGTCTTGTTAAGGAAGTCAGTTCCCAAGCCAACATGTTGCAGAATTGGACCTACTTTTTCCTCTAGTAAGTGCAGGGTCTCTGGTCTAATTCCTAGGTCCTTGATGCACTTAAAATTGAGTTTTGTGCAAGGTTAGAGATAGGGGTTCAATTTCATCCTATTATATATGGACTTCCAGTTTTCCCAGCACCATTTGTTGAAGAGGCTATCTTTTCTCCAATGTACATTTATGGCACCTTTGTCTAGGATGAGATAATTGTATTTTTTTTTGGTGTATCTGTGTCTTTTATTCTGTACCATTGGTCTTCATGTCTGTTTTGGTGCCAATACCATGCTGTTTTTGTTAGTATAGCTCTGCAGTATAAGTTAAGGTCTGGTATTGTGATGACTCCTGCATCACTTTTCACGCTAAGGATTGCTTTAGCTATTCTGGGTCTCTTATTTTTCCAAATGAATTTTATGATTGCTTTTTTTTATTTCTGTGAGGAACATCATTGGGATCTTTATAGGAATTGCATTAACTCTGTATAGGGCTTTTGGTAGCATGGCCATTTTGATAGTATTGATTCTGTCTATCCAGGAACATGGGAGATCTTTCCATTTTTCTGAGGTCTTCTTCAATTTCTTTCTTTAGTGTTCTGCAGTTTTCATTATAGAAATCTTTCACCTCTTTTGTTAGGTTGGTTCCCAAATATTTTATTTTATTTTTGAGGTTATTGTAACCGAGATAGTTTTCCTGGTTTTTCTTTCAGCAGATATATCCTTGGTGTATAGAAATGCAATTGATTCATTGGTATTGATTTTAAACTCTGCTACTTTGCTAAATTTGTTCATGAGTTCTAGAAGCTTTTTAGTAGAGTTGGGTTGTTTTTTTTTTTGTCTTCTAAATATAGAGCATGTCATTGGCAAATAGGGATAGTTTGAGCTCTTCTTTTCCTATTTGTATCCCTTTAATTTCTTTCTTTTGTGTGATTGCTCTGTCAGGGTGTTGAGGACTATATTGAGTAGGAGTGGACAAAGGACCAACTCTTGGCTAAAAAGAAAAAAAAAACCACCCAGACAGGGTTACACACAGGTACTTAGAAGGCAAATTATGAAATACAGACTACAATAAAAGCTGATCATAATGTCTAATGAATCACAACACAGCCTCACAGACCAGTGAGCTTCCCTGGGTAAGTGCCCTTTGTTATTTATGGCTGCAGAAGCTGCTGAAGTTGGGGTGAAGTAAGGAAATGAGAAGAAACCTGCCCAACTCTTTCTGTTGGTGAAATTCCAATGGAGCCTGGTTCTCAGGCTTGGCGATTCTCAAGCTAAGTCTGGGAGCTCTGATGCTGAGCCAGTCTCTGCTCTGCTGGCTCACCTGGAAGGCTAAGGGGCGGCCAGGGAGGCACTGGTGTATGTGAGCACATGCCTTGCTCAGAGCCCAGCACGTGGCAGGTGTTTGATAAGTGGCTTCCTGAATGACTGGGGCACTCCAGAAAGGGTGTAGGGAAAAGTGACACTAGATCTAAGTCATAAGGGATGAATAGGGGCTCTTTCAAGGGTGGGAAGAACAGACAGACATTCAGGTGGAAGAAACCATGTGTGCAAAGGAAGACAGGTGTGGACAGCGTAGCATGTTCTGGAAACCTCAAGTGATTCAGTGAGGCTGTGGCGGGGTGGAGGGTGAAGATGAGGCTGTGGGGATGTGCCATGCAGGGCTGTGCTGAAGAACTTGGCCTTCTCTGCTGAACAAAAGGGAGCATTTGATGGATGAGGAGTATGGCCATGGTCACAGGGTCATTTGCCCCTTTCCTCCTCAGTTACTGTTCAAATCCAAATTCCCCAGGATCACCGCTTTGCTTCTCCTCTGTCCTCACCCCAGATCTTTTCCTCTTTCCATCATGGCTCCAGACATCACCACCGGGGCTTTCAATATCCATGGAGAAGTGTCTGTCAATACCTTCGCCTCTCAGCAGCATTGGACTTCACCTTCCATCGTCCACCTGCAGAGCCATATCATGGACCTTCTCCACTTGAGAAACTCTAAGCCCAGGAGATCCCTGCCTCTGCAGCTGACTGTGCAACCACAGGGATCTACCTATGCTGACCCTGGCTGCTTCTCCAGCTTTGTTTTGGGCTACCCTCCCTTTCCCCTTCCCTTCTTCATTGGCCTGTTGAGGTGTGGACTGAGTAACGTCCCCCCAGAAGCTCATGTATTAGCAATGCAGCAATGGTCAGAGGGGAAACAATTGGATCATGGGGGCTTTGACTCATCATTGGATTAATCCATTTGAGGCATTACTAATTTCGGTGGTAACTGCAGGCAGAGGGTGTGAGTAGAGGAGGCAGGTCACTGGGTATACCCTTGGGGACTACATCTTGTCCCTGTCTTGTCTCTCTCATTCTCTGCTTCTTGACTGCCACACACTGAGCACTTTCCTCTGCCGCACCCTTCCACCATGATGCTCAGGCCCAGAGCAATGGAGTTGGCGACCATAGGCTGAACCTCTGAAATCATGAGCCAAAATTAACGTTTCCTCCTCTAAGTTGTTCTTGTCAGGTATTTTGGTCACAGCCATGCAAAGCTGACTAACAGTCCTTCATCCTTCACAACCAATCATAGTTCTTTCTCCATCATCCTCAATTTCTCAAGTGAATTCTCTAACTTCCTATCTTCCACTCCTCAAGTCATGGAATGTGGCCTTGGCTTCCACCAGTTTAGTGACACTCCTCTCTCCAAAGGTATATTTATATGTATCAACTGCCAAATCTGATGGGCCCATGTAGCCACCCTTGTCCTAAAACTCACCATTCCCCCCCACCCCAAAAAAACTTGGCTTTTACAACATTATGTTTTCCTTCTTTTCTTAGTTCTTTGTTTTTCCTCAGTCTTTCTGGATTCCTCTTTTTTCCATCTACTTTTAAATATCAGTTTTCTCTGGTTCTTATATCTTCTTACTGTATACTCTGTTATGATTGAATGTGAAATACCCCCTAAAAAGCTTATGTGATAGACAAGGCAGGAATGTTCAGAGGGGAAATGATCATACCTAATCACTGGATAAACCATTTGATGGATTAATAATTTTAACAGACTGGGAGGCCGAGACAGGAGAATCGCAAGTTCAAAGCCAGCCTCAGCAACGGCGAGGCGCTAAACAACTCAGTGAGACCCTGTCTCTACATAAAACACAAAATAGGGCTGGGGATGTGGCTCAGTGGTTGAGGGCCCCTGACTTCAATCCTCAGTACCAAAAAAAAAAAAAAAAATTTGAATGGATCACTAGATGGTAACTTTAGGCAGGTGGCGCATGGCTGGAGGAAGTAGGTCACCAGAGCAAGGGCTTTGGGATTATATTTTATCCATGTTCCTTGCTTGTTTACACCCCCCCCTTCTGCTTCCTAATCATCATGAGCTGACTACTGTCCTTTGCCAAGCCCTTCCACCATGACGTTCTTCTTCCCCTCTGGCCCAGAGCACTAGAGTCGGCAGACCACAGACTAAGACCTCTGTCACCATGAGCCCCAAGATAAACGTTTCCTCTTCTAAGTTGTTCTTGTCCTGTTTTCTGGTCATGGCAATGAAAGCTACCACACAGTCTTTGAGCAACTGAATCCCTATCAATGCTCCCACTGTCTTCTCATCAGTGACACTCACAGGCTCCTCAACTCACCATAGTCCAAACTTAGTCCACCACCTCCTGCTTCCAGCACCTGTTCCACACCATCCATTTAAAGCACCCACCATATCCTTCCATGTGACCAGGCTGGAAACCTGGGAGTCCTTGTAGGTTTTTCCTTCTCCTTCATCCTCTGCTAAGAATCAATCACAACTGTGGATAAGGCCAGCTCCTAAATGTCCCAGATCTGACTGCTTTTCTCCATCCCTTGGTTCAGCCCTCCTCCTCTCTCTTCCAGACTATTAAGCCACCTGACTACTGGGTTCATGCTTTTGTTTCTCATCTGGTCTCTGAGGTCCCCTCTGTGCTGCCAAACTGTCTGGCACATGACTGGGGGTGCTTGAGTAGGCACTTGTGACTATATGAATGAGAGAATGCGCAAATGGGACAAGATGCTCAGAGTCTCTCAGTTCAAAATATGTTTGCAACAGTGGAATTTACAGGTCACTTGCATATACATTGTCTCAGTGGTCACAAAACACCATGAGGAATTCCTGATTATTCCTATCCTCCTTCGTTAAATAATTGGACAAAGGTCATAGAATTAGCAAGTGGAAGAGCCTGGATTTGAATCTTTGGGTCCATATCTTAAACTTTGTACCAAGTCATAGAGCTTTTCTGAGTGGTTGCATCATTTTTAGGTGTTACCATTTGGTTTGTTTGAATTATATCCAAATACAGTGCATAACTGGTTGATGTGTCTGTTAAGTCTCTTTCTATCTGCCATAGTCTCAATAGCTAAATCTCTTCTCCTTCTTTTAGGCTATTTATTTCTTCATCCAGGCATGTGTGCTATAGAATTTCCCCCAATATGAAATTTACAGATTATATATGCAGAGTAACACTCCCATGCTCTTCAAATCTACCTGTTTCCTGTAGCCTCCTTGACAGCACTAGACTCTGGGTTTGATGCAGAATCAGTTACTTTGGGTGGAATATTGGTTAAGCAGGACTAAGTACTTCCTGTTTTATCATACCAGGAGATACAACATAGCGAGATGATCATGGATTTCCATGATGTCGGCTGGGGTGTCACTCCCACGTTCTCCCGACACTGCCTCATTTTTAAAACATCCATTAGTGATTACTAGATGTGGTGATTCATTAGGAATCACATAAAGGCAACTTCTAAATCTGATAATTCATGCTTCATTTGTTAGCTGTAGTTCTTTTGTGAAGAACTTTTCCTCACCAACTGTTTGATGATAGAAACCGTGTGTACAGAAAATTCAGAATAGATGTTCTTTTTATTACTGATTTCTAGAAAAACAGCTTGGTATCATAGCAACCTCTAAAGATAATTAATTAGATGCTTTCTTTTTTTTCTATTGCCTTTTTTCTTTCTTTCTTCTTTTGCTTTTCGTTGTATCCGTGTGAATCTCTAGGTTTTTATATTTTCAATGATTCTATTGCAGTTATTACTCTCACTAAAACAGATTTTCCCATGCCAATCATTGAGAGCCCCTTAGGTTGTCCCCGAGTTTTTTAGATATAACAAGTTTTTAGTAGTTTCTTTACTTTCTTTTTTTAATTTTTTATTAGTTGTTGATGAATCTTTATTTATTTGTATGTGGTGCTGAGAATCAAACCCAGTGCCTCACACATGCTAGGCAAGTGCTCTACCACTGAGCCACAACCCCAGCCCCAGTTTCTTTACTTTCTAGCACATAAGATGTAACAAGTCTGTCTTACCTCTTTCCTGCCCTGGACTTGAATTAGCCATTATTTTAAGGAGCCTTTACCCTTTTAATAGAAAATGATGTTTAAATGCTACATCATAGGTACTAGGGGTACTCATTAATCCTGGATAGTGTCATTTTTAGAGCTATAAAAATAAAGAATGAGTTATACTATTTCCACTTGCTTTTTTTTTAAAACAGTGTATCATAGTTGTTCTTCCACATCAGCAATGCAGAGCTCCATGAATTTAATAGCTATATAATATAAATTATATGATCATAACTTAGTTCATATGACCTGTTTTCTATTGAAATGACCTCTCCTTTTCACTATTACTAACTTTGCTGTAATGAAAATCATGAATTTATATCCTTGCGTAAGTATTCTGTAGATTCCTAAAAGTAGAGTTGCTGTCTGCAAAGTATGAATTCAAATGGATTGAATTCATTTAAAATCCCAATGCCAGAATCTTAGAGAGTAGTTTTAATGATGGAACACAAACTGTTCTGTTCATTGCTGTTTTTTCAGGCCTTCACCTTATGCCTGGTACATAGCAGATATGTGGTATTTGTGTGTTAACCTGGATTAAAGAGCCAATACCAGAGAATTAGATGTTAAAGAAAAGAAAGGTCTAGGCTGCCCCCCCTGTAACAAGTTCAAGGCAACTTTGAGAAAGTTCTATGCCTCTGGCCCAGGGAAGACCAGAAATGCACGTAGCTGATGCAAGCCTAACCTGGTAGATTGGAGCCTCAAGTTCACCTGAACCTGGCCTGGGCCAGCTAATCCCAGCTGACTCACACAGAGGCATGAGTAAGAATAAATGATTGTTACTTTAAGACACACTGAATTTTGAGGTGATTTGTTGCACTATATTATTAGCTTATTTTTGAGTAGAGTGACTCAGCATCATAAAGCTATCAATTCTGCTCAAGGTAGTGGATGCATTTAATGCAATCCCAATAAAATATTCAGAGAAAGGTTATTATTAGCTAAATAAGACATTCTAGAATTAACACCATAGATGATATCAATATGAAAGGGGAGAGAAACCAGAGAAGTGAGAATAGTATGTTATAGTTCTTGTCCTATTTGAGTGCAAATACGATTTGATAAGTGTATATATATTTATACATATACACACACAGACAAATAAACATAAGTGTGGCTCTTAGCAAATTTGGAGAGACAGAAGATCAAAACTGAATGTACAGCTTTTAAATCAGCCAAAGAAAATTTTATCAATCCCATAAAAGAGGAGGGAAAAAAATCTTGTTAAGAGATGTCAGTGGATATGGCAGAATCAAAAATTCCAAAAAGCCACTTGTCAATAAAAGCAACAAGAACACAGGCAAAGCCTTTCCAGAATTCTGCAAATTAACCAAGGGCTAACAACAATCTAAAGAGCGTTTGTTAATTTAAAAAATGATGGTATCTCAGTAAAAACAACATAAATACTTTCCACTGTTGCTCTATTCCTGTCCTCCTCCCTAAGCTCCATGTTAGTACTGAAAACCAGCAGCCCCAGAATCATAGTGAAAACCAGCAGCCCTACAATCACGGTGAAACCCAGCAACCCTCTAATCACAGTGAAAACCAGAAGCCAACTGAAGGGGACAGAATGGGTTTGGAGCTGGCTAAAATATTCTCTGAGAATCACCATTATTGGACCTGTTTGGCAGTTTTCTGACTGGACTGGATCTCATACAGTGCAAACAGCTTTTTCCCTGGGGGTATTTGTCAAAAACAATTACAGGCAATTTTTAACATCACAACTACTTGAAATAGTGATAATAGCTGTGAAAAACAAGAAGCTGATCAAAAACAGTTGAAGAGGAAATGCTGATGAATGAAATTTCCATAGGGGGCTTAGGGCAATGTGCACCTGCCCAGGAAAGACTGGAGAAGGCAATGAAGTTCTCAACTCTGAACGGTCAGAGAATTGAGCGGAGTAAGCAAGTGAGACCTGGAGCATGTAGGCAGTGAGGACTAAAGTGAATTGTGAACTGAATCTCTGAACAGTGACGGCAGCTCAACTTGCTCACATGCGGGCCCTAAGTGAAGGCTGGGTGACTTACTGGCATATAAGAAAATCTCTGTCCCATCATTAATGACCCTCGAAGCAGAGATTTCAGAATTATTCAAGAAAGTCATTAATCAAACAAACAGAAGTTATGGAAAGAAAAACATGTCAAAGACAAATAGCAACAATTACCAACCCCAGAGGTGGAAGGATGATTGCCAGAGTTGCCATGTTAGATTGTCGTAAAGATCTAGTTTTCAACAAAAATTATGAGATATGCACAGAAATAAGGAATATGCCCTATATGTAAGGTGGGCGGGGCAGGCGACAGAAACTCTTTTTGAGGAAGCTCAGATGTAGAAATTAGTAGACAAAGACTAATCACTATTTTAGAAATGTCCAAGGAACCAAATAAAAATCTAAAAATATTAAAGGAAAGGCTAGAGTTGTGGCTCAGTAGTAGAGCGCTTGCCTGGCATGTGTGAGGCACTGGGTTCAATTCTCAGCACCACATATAAATAAATGAATAAAATAAAGGTCCATCAACATCTAAAAAATAAAATATTTTTTCAAAAATTAAAGGAAGGTATGAAAATGTCACAACCAATAAAGAATATAAATTCATTTTAGATTTAAAGACAAAAATAGGTTGAGAGCAAAAGGATGGAAAAAGATTTTCCACACAAATAGTAACCAAGAGAGCTGTATTCGAGTACATATACTATCAGACAAAACAGACTTTAAGTCAAAAACCTTTATAAGAAAACAGAGAAGGACATTTAATATTGATAAAAGGTCAATTTACCAAGAAGACATATGCACCAAGTATCAAAGCCTCTAAATAAGGAAGCAAACATTGACAGAACTGAAGAGAAATCATTCTGCAATAATAGCTGGAAACTTCAATAGGCCATTTTCAATAAGAGAGAGAACAACTAGATAGAAAAGAAATAAAGAAGTGGAGGACTTGAACAATACCCTAAACTAATTATACCTATGAGACATTCACGGAACACGGCACCCAACGACAACACAGCACACATGTTTTTCAAATGGTACAAAACATTTTGCAGGATAAATAGATGGTAGAAAACACACACACACACAAAGTCAACACATTTTAAAAGATTGAAATCATAAAAACTATTTTTTTCTGATCACAATGCAATAACCAAAAAATCAATAATGGAAGGAGAGCTAGAAAATGCACAAGCCCAGGGTGTTAAACACACGCCTAAACAATGAATAGATGAAAGAAGAAATCACAAGGGAAATTATAAAGCCTCGAAACAAATGAAAACAAAAATACAACATTCCAAAACCAAGGGATGGGATGTAGTAAAAAGCACTGCTCAGAGTGAAATTTATAGCTTTACAATCGAACTTTACACCTGAAGAATTATTATGGTTTGGATCAGAAGTGTCCCCAAAAGCTCATGGTTGAAAGTATGGTCCCCAGCGCCGCAAGGTTCAGAGGTGGGGCTTTTGGACAACGATTGGATCATGAGGGTTCTGACCTCATCAGTGGATGAACCCATCAAATAGCCAAATAGATTACTGGACATGGCCCTACGTGGAGGGAATGGTCACTGGGGGTGTGGCCTGGAAGGGTTTAACTTCTCCACAGCTCCTCTCCCTGTTTCCTGGCTGTCCTGAGCTGACAGCTTTCCTCTGCCATGACTTTCCACTGTGATGTTCTCTGCCTTGCTTCAGTCCTAAAGAGGAGCCTACCAACCATGGACTGAAACCATGAGCCCAAATAAACTTTTCCCCCTCTAAATTGTTCTTGTCAGGTATTTTATCACAGCAATGCAAAGGTGACTAACACAAGGATCTAGAAAAAGAAGAACAAACTAAACTCAATACTAGCCAAAGGAAGGAACTATAAAGATTAGAGCATGTGTAAGTAAAAGAGAGAATAGAAAAATGAAGAGAAAATCTACAAACCTCAAAGTGTTTCTTTGAAAAGACCACACAATTAGCAAGTCTTCAACTAGATTGACTGAGAAAAAAAAGAAAAGAGAGAAGACATATTATTAAAATCAGAAATAAAATAGGAGCACTTACCGATTTTACAGAAAAAAAGTAGCTTATAAGGGAATACTATAAACAATTGCATGCAAATATCTTTTGGGGTTGTTCTTGTTAGTGTATATAATTTTTGTGATATTTTTGTATGTATTGATTTTGTATTCTGCAACTTTGCTGAACTTGTTAATTTATTCTAAGAGTTCATGTGTGTGTTGTTACTCGTATTCACTAGATGAAACAAATTCCTAGAAACATACAATCTACTAAAATTGGATCATGAAAAAGTAGAAAGACTGAATATACCTTATATAACTAGTAAAAAAGTTGAATTAATTTTTTTAAAAAAGCTTTCCAGAGGGGTTGGGTATATAGCTCAGTTGGTAGAGTGCTTGCCTCACATGCACAAGGCCTTGGGTTCAAACTCCACACCACAAAAAAAACAAAAACAAAGCTCACAGAAAAGTCCTGGATCAGATGGCTTAATTTGTGATTTCTACCAAACACTTAAAAGAATTAACACCAATCCTTCTCAAACTCTTCCAAAAACTTGAAGAGGAAGAAATATCTTCCTGACTCTATATCAGCATTACCCTGGTACCAACATCAGACACAGACGCCACAAGAATAAAAGACTACACACTAGTATCCTCATAAATACTGATGTAAAAATCTCCAATAATAGTAATAACAATAATATTAATGGCAAGCCAAATTTGGAAGTATATTAAAAGATTTTATGCCATGACCAGAAGGATTTATTCCTGGACTACATAGATAATTTGGCATATGAAAATCAATTGATGCAATACTGCACATTAGCAGTATAAAAGAAAAATAAGATGAAAATCTCAATTGATGCAGAAAAGGGAATTGAAAAAATTCAACATCCTTTCTTGATTGTTTTTTTAAAAAGCATTCAATACCTAGGAATAGAAAGAAACTTCTTCAACATGATCCAGGTTATGTCTGACAAACCCATTGCACTGAGTGGTGAAAGACTGAAAGTTTTTCCTCTAAGATCAAGAACAAAACAAGGATGTCAGCTTTCACCACTTCTATTCAACATAGTATCAAACATTTTAGCCAGAGAAATTAGGCAAGAAAATGAAAAAAAAAAAAAAAAAAAAGGAGTCCAAATTGGAAAGAGGTAACATTATCTCTGTTTGCAAATGACATGATCTTATACATAGATAACACACAAACGCACACATCACATACTCTCCTCTCCTCTTCTCTTTCTCTCTTAGAGCTGATAAACAGGTTCAGCAAAGTTACATGATATAAAATCAACACAAAAAAAATCACAAAGATGCTATATACTAACCATGAACATCCCAGAAACAAAGTCAAAAAAATAAAAAGAGTACAATATAATAAAATACTTAAGAATAAACTAAATAAGAGGTAAAAGGTTTGGAGATTGAAAACAACAAAACATTGCTGAAAGAAATTAAAGACAACATAAGTAAATGAAATGATATCCCATTTGTTCATGGATTAGAAGACTTAATATTGTTAAGATGACAATACTGCTTGCTCTCATTTGGATCTCGAGTGTCCCCAAAGGCCAATGTGTTTAAAGTTTGGTCCCCAACTTGGTGCTATTGGAAACTTTGAAAGGTGGAGCTTAGGGGGAGGTTTTAGATCATTTGTGGCATGCCCTCAAAGGGTGTTGTTAGATGCTGGTCTCTTCTCTCACTTTCTAGCCATGACATGAACATTTTGCTCTGCCATATGCTCCCCACCATGGTGTAATTGTCTCACCACAGGCCCACAAGCAATGGATCACCTGGCCATGCACTGAAACCTCCAAAGCTATGAGCCAAAATTAATATTCTTTTCAAATTGATTATCTCAGGTATTTTGTTACAGTAATGGAAAGCTGACTAACAAAAAGAACAGAGAAATAAAATAAATAATTTAGAGGAGGTACTTTATACAAATGGAAGTGTGACAAATGAAGATACAGGATCAGTTCAATTCTGTAGTCTTCAATGAGAAATGTGTGGACCTAACGGAGTGAATTTGAGCTAGATAACCAACAACTTTATAAATTCTGCTAAGAAATGTGGATGTTACCCTGAAAACTATGAGACATCCTAGAAGTGTCTGGAAGACTTGCCTGGGAGTGAATGAGAAGGTAGATGCTGGGACAGTGGGCCTTCAAAGCAACCCACTCCACATCTCCACAGGTGCAGTGGAGTCTGCATGCCTAAAGTGATGGACACAAAGGTCCTTGGAAGCCCCACCACTCCCACCCTGTACTCTCCCCTGATACTTGCATGCCCAGTAGCTCACCAGAAAGAAGATCCAGTTAAAGAGGTCCAGTAGAAATAGATGCATCACAGCTGCCACCACCTTCCAGATGTGAATGTGACTAGCACACAAATGTCTATCACGGTATCCAAGGAATCCATGTTGTTGACTGTGCACCTGTACTCTGCAGAAGTTACAGTCCTTGGGGCACTCAGTCAAAACTTCTATGCTAATATGTGGGGTATTAATTTTTTGCAAGATTTTTCCATTGGCAAAACAATTATCCAAATATTTACATAGGAATGTCTCTTTCTCTGTCTTTTACTAAATCCTCACCTAGTAGATAATAACCAGCTCTGGAATTGGGAGGAAACTGTTTCACCTCCCTGATGGAAATATTCGGACAACACTTTGATAATCACTAAGCCTTTCCAATGCCAACACCCTGGGGCCCATGAGGACTTTTTTCCAGGTGCCAAACACTTCCTGTGTATGTACCTCATGTGGGTGGCAATTAGAGCACATCTGAGATCAGACTAGGGTCGAAATCCTGCATCTGCTGCTGCTGATCTGCTGGGTGAACTTGGTTTCCCTGTAAAAACTGGAGGTTAAAAAGTTCCATCTCACAAGAAGAATGCAGAAAAAATGCACATATAAATACTCAGCACAAGGACCTGGCATCTGGGAAACACTCAAGGAAAATTGGTTCTTCCTCATCTTCCTTCCTTTTTGTTTAGGGAAACAAATTCAGCAAATATTTTCACAATGGAGATTTCACAGACTGCCATGATTAAATCTTCCCGTTTCAAGGATTTAAGAATAAGCTGAAGTACAGTATTGTATCTAGAAATTTCTAGAAAATTCCAAGCTTCTAGAGTCTGTTGATAAACAACTAGATGAGAAATACACAAATGTTTTATGATGCTACCTCCTTAGAAAACCTTTTCCACTAAAGATAAAAATGTAATGAATATTTTCTTTATATAAATACATTTATATTTGTTATCTCCTTAATCCTGCTAATGTGGAGTTTTTGTCCTTCCTCCTTTTAGATCACTGGGCAATTCTAGTAAGAGCCCAAATTGCTATTACCTTAAGCAGCTGCTCAGGGAAGGAACAAAAAAAAAAGAGAAAATACCATACCCACTAACGGTTCTCATTAGCTGACCACCCTTGCTATTGTAGGGATATTTTAAGACAGTGATTGTCCACCCTGGCTTCCTGAGGCCACAACAAATTAATTAATTTTGATTATTGCAATTAGAATAAATCTCTGGAAAAGTAACTGGGCAATATCAAGTCTCTAAATGCTTGTCCTCTTTGACCTGGAATTCTCTCTCTAGGACTCTTCTGGCAGAGATGGAAGGAGTCTAATTAGAAAACAGATACATGCACAAAGAAACTTATCATGGTATTATTTTATAATAGTAAAAAAAAATGGGAAATAACCTGATAACAGGAGCAGTTATATAAACTATGGTATATTTACCAGATGAATGGATCCGTTTACAAGGAGTGTGTCAAAACCTGAATATCAAAGAATATATGAAATTTATCAAAATTGCACTTTTAAAAAACAGAGCAAAATATGAAAATATTTCAAAATTCAAAAAGTCCCTAAGAAAAAAATGCCAAACTTTGGTAATGACAGGCTTTTAGTGATAAGAGATTGAGTGACTTTTTTTTTTTCCGGTATTCATGTTACTTTCAGGTTTGTCACAAGGACCATAGTATGCAACTTTTCTAATAGTAATTATAATCATGAATATATTTTATGTAAGAAAATAAACAAACAGATGTCATATGGAATCTTCAGGTTGGGAGATGGCCAAGAATGGGATAATTCAGATCAATACACAGTTGATTGTCTCAGTTCCAAAAAAAGGCATGGGGCTGGCCAGTTTGTGGACCTACACTCCATCCTCTTCTCCCCTGGCAGGATTTTGGTGAGAGCTGGAGAACTGAGCTGGAGGACAGGAGCCACTTTTCCCAGGGGCTGGAGCTTCACTGCTACGCACTTTGCTGTCATGACTAGTGCCTCCATGACTATGCGTGTGAATGAAAATCAAACCTATTTGATATTTATTTAATACTTCCTATACACAAACACTGTTTTGGTGCTTTTTATACCTATATCTTTCTCAGTTTTGCAAAAAGCTCTTCGTAAAAGTATCTACTGTCTCCTTCCCGCAACCCCCTCCCCCACCCGGTCCCCTTTCTTCCTTCTCCTACCCACACAGAGAGTGCCTTTTAGGAATATAATTGATTTGGATGAAAGCAAAACTCAGCAGGCTGGGCTGCACTTTGTTATAAATAAAGACTCCTCTGCTGCCTGGAGAGTTGACTAGAGAAATACCTTCAGGTGGTTGGGACAGGGAAGGTTCTAGAAACAGAGCAACAGAGAAAATCCCACAGGCCTTCTCCCTGTGATGTGGCTTGTTTGCTTTATGGGCTTCAAGAATATTTGCTGACGTCAGCAGCCCATCAAAGTTTAAAATAATAACAGCGAAAAGGAAAACAGCTCCTTTCTGCCAGGCAGTCCTGTTCTGCCAATTTCTGTGTTCTTTCTGAGTTAATAAACATCCAAAAGCCACCTCCCCTACCACCCTGGGGGGAAAAAGCACAATAATTTAAAAACCACCAGGTCAGCCCATTGCCAGCATAAACCCTTCAGACAAGTAGCATTTGTCACACTCTAATGAGGATTTTACCTCTGCCTCAGAATGAAAGCTACCATTAGACTTTGTGTTTAAGGGATCAAATGATCGTCTGAGGACAGTGGGTTTCTTTTGGTTCCTTCCTCATTTTAATCATGCCCAAGATCAAATGCATAGACGTTTGCTGCATCAGACGAAACTAAAAAACCATAATTATGCCAAGTAAGGTCTTCTGAAAACATCAATTTTAAAAAAAAACGGCCTTTTAATTCCAATTTTACTTGAAAATCTGAAAACATGCACACCGTGTTGTAATACCATGGCAGTGGCAATATCCAAGGTGGGGCTGTCTCTAGGAAAGAGACAGCACAGATGGTGGCTTGAGGAGGTCAGGAGGGCAGGCTCCCTTTGGCAACACAGAGGATCCCTGCAAGGGAAGAAACTTCTCCATAGAGCAAGGCCTCTTAAGTTATCTTCATATGTAGTGTTGAAACTGGAGCCAGCCCCTCGACGGTTAGGTTGATAACCAGGCTCTCTCACCACGCTGGCACCACACACACAGCCCATTGTTAATACCTCCTCAGGACAGATTAGAGCCACATTCCTCAGAGGTACTCAACTCCAAAGGGAAACCAGCCAGGAGGCTCCTTCCTCGGGGCCAACAGCTTGCTATAACTGATAAGTTTTAATTGAAATAACTGGAACAATTACACTTAGTGCCCACCAGCTCTATCACTGGCCACGGAGAACATGTCACCCTTGCACCTCCCCTGGCATGTGCACAGGTGTGCATCAGACAAGGGTAATTCAAATCCTTAGCTCACTTTAATATGCTTGTATTTGTGGCTACGTGCTATGGTTAATCAACTTGTTCACCTAAGGTGTACTATGAGATTATTTTACTTTTTCTTTGGGAGCCTTGATCTAGTAAATCCTGATATTTACACTGTCTCGACTTAAGTTTGAACAAGTAGCTAACCTCTGACCAAAGATACAGAAGTTATACTTGAGTTTGGGTCAAATCTGTAAAGGTCACACTTGTCTTTACTCTTATAGCTCAAGTTCAAAGCTGTACATGAGCAAAGATCTTTGCTTGTAAGTCTTAGTTTAAACTAGAGTGCTCATTAAACAGCAAATTTAGTTGTGTATAACTTGAGGTCTGCAACTTCCTTTCTATTTTTTCTGAAATAACTGTGATTGAGTCAATGAAGTGGCAGTATGAACTAAAGGACAATACACCTGCCTTTACAGGAACAGACCCCAAAGGGCCCAGATTAAATTTTAACCAAGGATTATGTTTGCCAGGGTTTTATATCTCCAAAAGAATATGTTTGACTTTTGTAATAATACAAGGCTATTTTGGAAAAAGGATCCCCTTTTAAACTACATTGTATTTACTAGGAGGAAATAGCGTTAGACTCTGATACAATTTAGCCTTTGAAAAGAAAAGGCAAATGATTTAGCCGATGGGTAATTCCCAAATCTGCAGAAATGTAAACAGGCAGGGTTTTGGTGCTTATGGGTTTTATCAAAGATGTTAAGTAAGGCTGAGACCAACACCAGTGCGTCCTTTTTGGCTAGTTTTAACACGTTTACAGTCACAATTAACATTCAAGGAATTTCCTTTTCATCCAGCTTTCTTTTAAGAGCACTTTATGCCACAAACTATAGTTCTAGCTGCCATCAGTCCTTCCCCAGCAGAGGAGTGGTGAAATTTCCACAATACTTATTTCTTGTTTTGAAAATGGGTTTGGACCATGTCTATTTCCCCGGGGTGATGGAGAAGGAGGTTGTACCCCTGGACTGAGAGGTGCTATATTAGTTTTCCAATAAAGGAGATTTCCACCTCCTCACTACTTCCTTCTCTTAAAAGACATTGGGACACAGACCAGGCTTCCTTCTCCCTCACCCTCCTCCACACTCACCCTGTAGCCAGAGAGCCGCTGCACGGCAGGCGTCCCCAACCCTTCCCTAGCTGGGTTGGAGCTGAGACCAGGCAGTAGCTCTGGGCTCACCCCAACCTAATTTGGAGTCCCTGAGCTGGCAGGTCCAATGCCTGCTGCAAGAAAGGAGACGTATGTCTGTCTTCCTCCCTGCTTCTACACCAGGGATTCACACACAGGCATCGAATCGGAGTCTTGGCTGTGCATAGAGCTCAGTCCAGTATCCGAGTCCTCGTCGTTGCCAGGACAGCTCTTGGCCAGTCCACGGGCCTGGTCCACCCACATCTCCGCGCATGCCTGAGGCTGGGGTTCCCGCGTGGGTCCGCCGGGGCCGGAAGCCCCATCCTGCACTATGGTGAGCTCCAAAGTGTGCAAAGTCTGGAGAAGGCCCTGCAGCTCACGCTCCTTGCTGTCCCGCTGCTGCTGGCTGTAATCCAAGTCCGCCTTGACGGCTTCCAGGTCCGTGTTGAGCCTGAGCCCAATGTAAAGGCTGGTGCTGAGTTGCGTCCTGACCCGCTCATGCTCCAGCAGCAGCTCACCGTCCGGGCCGCCGTCGGGCTCCGGGGACTCCTCCCGCACCGCCAGTTCCTCCTTGCGCCGCCGCATCCATCTCTGGTTCAACTCCTCCTGAATCTCGGTGGAGAGACGCTCCAGCAACTCCTCCTGCTGGGTTCGCTGCTCCTGCAGCCGCAGCAGGTCGTCGCAGCGCCGGGCCAGCTCCTCCAGCGCTGCCGCCTGTGCCTCACCGTCCAGGGGCGCCGCCGTCGCCTCCTCCGCCACCGCCAACTCTCCCGGCTCCTCTCCCGGGATGGGCCCATCGAGTTCTATCCCTGCCCCTACCAAGTAAGTGTCCTGCACGTAGTTCACTCCATGCCGTCTCATGCGGTCCAGGTGTACCTTGGCCTCATAGCGGTCGATCTCTCGGTCCAGCTCCAGAAGCCGCTGCACCTGCTGGCGGATGGTGTGGTCCTGGGAGAGCACCAGATGCACCAGGGTCTCCATGCGCTCTACAGACGCACTCTCATGGGCCTGCGGCGGCGACGAACAAGACGAGGCAGTGGACGATGAAGTGGACGAACAGGGCGAAGGCGGCGGCTGCTGCTGGCGCCGCCGGTTGAGCTTGGCCAGCTTGCGGAAGGCCTTGCGCACTACCCGCCGCTGCTTCTCCTGGGTCATGGCCAGGCTGGGCCGCGCCGGGGCTCCCCGGGCCAAGCAGGGGCGCTCGCGGCTGAGCACTACGCGCGCCTCGGCACTACGTGGACCCGCGTTGGGCAGCGACGCCTCGCTGCGAACTAACACGAAGCGCACGTTCTCCTGCTCGTCGCCCCAGGCGGATAAGAGGCGCAAGATGCGCGTCTTGTTGGGCAGGATGCGCTCAAAGCCACGCCACTTCTCCACAATGCAGTAACACTGCGGGGGCCCGCACAGCATGCCCTGGGACAGCGCCTCGTCCTCGTCCTCGTCGTTTTCATCCGGGGGTTCCGGCAGTTCCCCGGCGCCTGGCGGGTCGCCGGCCATCCCTCGTCGCTGGCCCCGCCGCAGCCTCCGTCTTCGCCGGCAGCCGTCCTCCAAAAGAACCCGCACCACATCCGAGCAAGTGGTGCGGCGGGTGAGGCCGGACACCAACTTCTCCTCCTGGCAGATCCACACCGATATCTTCTTCTCCGAAGGATCCATGGTGCAAACAGGACACAAATTGTAGATCTAACCCGGCCCTGGTGGGGGGGCGGCGGGGGCGCGGACAGCCCGGCAGCTCGGAGATTAAAGAAGAATCTGTGATCCCGGTTTCCGGCGGCGCCTGCCTTTCTCCCTGGTTGCACACCGAAGGCAAGCTCAGGCGCGGGCTGGAGAGACTGCGCTCGGCCCAGACGGCAAGCGCTCCTGAGGCCGCGCGCCCAGGTTCGGGCTTTAGCAGCTCTGGCTCTGCCCACGGTGCCCGAGGCCTCCGGGTTTTGCTCCTCCCCGTGTGGCTCCACCCCTTCCCGCCCCAGCGCCGGGAGCTCCCGCCCGCAGCACCAGAGGCGCGGCGCCCAGACTCGCCCCTCCCAGCCTCGCCACGCCGGGTCTATCCCTCGCTGGAGTTGCTGGCGTCTTAAGTCCAACTTGCAGCTCTTTCGCCAGCGGGTGCAAGGAAGAACTCGGGACTTCGCCCCACCTCTGCAAGGTATTAGCTGTGCGTCTCCCCCTACTGCCTCCTCCCCTTGCATCTAGAAGTGACTGGATACATCTTGGTTAGACTATCTCCTCTTTCCGGCGTCCCTAGATGTGGCCCCCGTCCTTCAGGGAAGCGTATTCTGGGGAGTGCACTTTGCGTAAGCCGGGAAACTGAGGCATTCACCAGTCTCTAACTGAGACGCTGTAATCGCGTTACCAAGAAACACCTAGGAGCTGACAGCGCCGAATCTGAGCGAAAAGACCTTCCAGTCTTCTTGACAGGAAGCAAGATTTGCAAATATTAGAAGGACTAGAAGGCACAGTGGTCTCCGTGAGCAAGGGTAGGTAGGAAATGATCGTCACTAGAGCGGGACCTTCAGAGGCCACTCCCAGTTCTCCGAAGGTCTTGTCTGTGGGTTTCCACAGCGCCGCGGCTTCCCACAGCCTTCTTAACAGGGAATCTCCTGATTGTGGTGGAAGTATGAGGCGCAACCCCAAGTTATTATAGCTCTTTTATGTGTCCTACTTCCATAAGGGGAAACCAAGGACACTACCATGACGGTTTCTGATATTTCCTGGTATCCAGAAAAATCCATATATGACTCAGAAGAGATAAAAGTCAAGTTCCACAGCAAAAGAAAGCCAGTGCCACAATGCCAATGAACTTGTTTCATCCTCAACTGATGAGGACAGTCCCTTGTGTGCAAGATTTGCTTTGAGTATGCCCTGTGTGCACGTATCTATAAGTTCACTCCCTTCTTTTAAGACCTTGGATGGCTTCTCATTTCTTCTTGGATAAAGCCCTTGTGTCAATTCACTGATTCATGCTGTAAATATTTTTTTGGAGTTCCTACTATGCTAGGGATTTGATGATGAACAAATCACCAGTATTGGCCTGCAGGAAACTCACCATCTAGTGAAGAGCACAGCTGAATAAACATTTCTAACACAGTGTCTTCTGTTTTCTAATAAGGGAAAACGAGGTGCAGGAAGAAACTACCTGGATGCTGCAGCAGAATCCAGTCTCATCTGGGAGGATCAAGGAAGATTTCCCACTGGAAGTAGCATCTTTGGAAAGACCCAAAGGACCACTTGGGGCTGTCAAAGGAAAAACAGATGAAAGACAGGGGCAAGCACATTCCAGACAGAAGGAACCAACTTGCAAAGTGAAGGAATCAAGAAAGCATGGCAGTTACTGGGGCTGTAAAGGGTTTCAGTGACAGGAGTGTCTAGCAGGCATGGATGATTGAGCAGGAAGGGCCTTTAATTCCATGTTTTTCTATTTGAATTTATCCTAAGAACAGGAAGACACCATTGAGTACCAACACTGGGGTCAGACTAGTCGCTTACTGTGACTTTAGGAGAAGTATTTAATCTCTTTGAGTCTCAGTTTTGTGATCTACAAAATGGTGATAATAAAAAATACCTGCCTAATAGCATTGTTGTGAGGATTGAATTCTTGGACCTGGTAAGTCCACAGAGTTTTATTTGAGGGATGGAGACTTAGAAGGTGCATTAGTTTCCTGTTGCTATAGAATAAATTACCACAAACTGGGTGGCTTAAAACAACACCTACATGTTATTTTGCTGTTCTGTGGGTCAGAGGTCTTGCTTGACATGGCTGCTATATCCCCTGCTCAGGGTGTCTCAAGACCACAGACAAGGGGTTGGCTCGTTTGAGTTCTGGGAAAAATCTACTTATTCAGGTTGTTTCCAGAATCCAGTTGCTTTCAGTTGTAGGACTGAAGCCCCCATTTTTTTGGTGGCTGTCAGAAGAGTCTCAGCTTTTAGAGGCCTTGCTCCAGTCTTTCCCATGGGACACCCCCCCACCCCTGTTTTATCCGTGGAGACCAGGAGTTAATTTAAGGTCATCCTGGGCAACACAGTGAGACTCTAAACAGGAAGGAAGGAAAGAAAGAAGGAAGGAAGGAAGGAAGGAAGGAAGGAAGGAAGGAAGGAAGGGAGGGAGGGAGGGGAGAGGAGAGGAGGAGAGAAAGAGAGAGGAGAGGGAAAGAGGGAGGGAGGAGAGGAGGAGAAAAAGAGAGGGGGGAAGGAGGGAGGAAGGAGAGAAGAGAAGAGAAGGGAGGGGAGGGGAAGGGAAGGAAAGAAAAAAGAAGTGCAAAGCTCTAATGAGCATATGTGAAGGGGGTGGAGGAAGGGATAACCCAGCATGCCAGGGAGGAGTTGGGGGAGTGGGCTGGGCCAGACTGTGAGAGGGAGAAAAAAAAACCCCTCCAGTCTGTCACTGAGACCTGCCTCTTCCTCCTGCGTGGTAAGTCTCAATTTTGTTCAACCCTCATCACCACCACCATTTTCAGCACAGGCCACCATCACTTCCTTGAATGAATGTGACAGTCTTCTAAAAGGGATCCTTGCCTGTCCCCCTCATTCCCCATTATTCCCAATGCAAACAGGTCATCTTTCAAAAGAGAAAATCTGTTGTCATGTTATGCCCTGTGGTAGGCAGAATTCTAAGCCAGTTCCATAATCTCCTGGTGTTACTCTGGTGATTACGTTACATTGCGCAGCAAAAGGCATTTTGCAGATCGGTTGACTTGAAGATAGAGAGATTATCTGCCTCATGAAGCTAGTCTTTTGAAAGCAGAATTTTCTCCAGCTGGTAGCAAAAGAGGAGATGGGAAAGTTTAGAAGTAAAGGAGGGCTGGATGGATTTGACCTGCCATTGCTGATTAGAATAGCTGGGACTACAGATACATCCCACTGCACCCAGCTTCCTACTGATTTTTAAACTCCACAAGGATAGTGAGTTATCTTACCTGTTTTGCTCACTTTTGAATCCTCTGCATGTATCACAATGCCTGGCACATTCTAGGTTTATTCGGTATCAGTTGAATAAAAAAGTGAACCAATGAATGAAGCCTATGTTCTAGCAAGTCAATACTTCACTCAGCCAGAAGAGCCCCTGCATCTTGACATGTCCACACCATTGTATTCACTTTCTCTCCTCCTTAGGATCCATCTTACACAACTAGAGCAGCCCTATTTGTCCTTTCAGAAACTCGGCTAAAAAATCACCTGCTCTGGGGTCTTTTCTTTCCTTCTCAGAGAAGAACTGGCTCCTTGCTCTTCTCCTGTCTCCATCAATGCAGAAATTTCATGTGCTGTCAGTGTTCCCCTAGACTAAGAGGTTTCCAAGAGAAAGGACTGTCTTAGTCCTCAGCACCTCCGGTGCCACACACATGGTGGGCTCTTGATCCTCTCCTGTGCTCTAGAAAACAGTAAGATGCTACCTTCATAGCAACTTCTTTCTAAAGGCAGACAGATACATGAAATCTCTGCTGTAAGAATGATATACCGTTTCTGCTGAACTAATTAAAGGATAGAATGATTGATGGGTCCTGGGAAGGCTGAAAGAGGCAAAACTTAAGTAAATGGAGAGAAGGGTTAAGAGCATCCCTGATTGGAGAGATTACATTAATTAAAACATTAAGATGTATGCCAGTGGTCATGGACTAGTGTTTCAGAGGGTAGACACACTACCCAAATTTGAATACCAACTTGAGGACATAAGGAAAAAAAAAGGAAAAACTCAGCGTCTCCTATTCTTATTCAACACGCAGCACAGGACACTTGTGTGACCAGATGTGTATGGGGTTTCCCCACCCACCAAGCAAGAAATCAATTCTGCAGCAGACACCAGCTGTGCATCTTCTAATTCAATTTAATTCTGACACTGTCTACCTGAGACAGAATCAGATCTCACAGCTGGACAGCTCTGTCTTCAAGACTGCCTCTACTTCAGATGCCAATCCCAAGCCCTAGCTTGTTTCACCTGTGTTCTGACCCACCCGCTGTCAATGGGGGTTTCCACAACTCCCTCCTTGGATATGGTTAACTTTAAACTGGCTGACAAGACTTAGGGAAACACTTGAGTTTACTGGCTTATATAAAGGATATTACAAAGGTTACTGCTGACCATTAGATGAAGAGATGAACAGGGCAAGACGGAGAGGAGCTTCCATGCCTTCTCCAGGAGCGCCTTCCTCCAGGAACCTCCAAGTGTTCAGCTCTCTAGCAGCTCTCCAATTCCTGTCCTTTTAACAGGGTCTTATAGAAGCTTCACAATGTAGGCATGACTGATGAAGCCATTGGCCATGAGTGGTCAACTTAACCTTCAGTCCCCTCTCAGGGAGGCTGAGGAGTAGAATTGAAAGTTCCAACCCTCTGAGCACATGATTGGTTCCTCTGGCAACCAGACCCCCATCCTGTATTTGTCTAGAATCTTTCTTCCCAAATTACCTCATTAGCATAAGGTTGGATGTGTTTGAAAGGACTTGACAAAAAACTGTCTTTCACCTTTTATCACTCTGAATCTATTCTGGAGCTGCTTCAGGAATCAAAGACAAAGGCCAGATGTTTCAACACACACAAAAAAAATTGCTTTAAGTCATTTAGGAAATCACAAAGACTATAAGAGCTGTGAGCCAGAAACCATAAAGGAAAACTGAAGTATGTACAGTCATGTACTACATAATGACATTTCCTTCAATAACCAACCACATGTAGGATGGTGGTCCCGTAAGATTATAATTTGTTGCCGTGTGATGTAGCACCTGTTATAACATCATCACCCAACACATTACTCGTGCCATCTGTGGTGATGCTGATGTAAACAAACTTACTGTACTGCCAGTCACTTGAAAGCACAACCCATACAATTATGTATGGTACATAACACTTGATAATGCTAATAAACAACTGTTAGGCTTATGTTTATGGTTTATGTACTTACTATATTACATGTTTATTGTTATTTTAGAGTGAACTCCTACTTATCAAAAAAGATTTACTATAAAATAGTATACCGTATTATGCTGGCAGCAGTCTCACATCTTGCATTGGTCACATCTCTCGATCACATCTTTTTCTCTTGTGCTTGACTTGGTTTTGTGTAATTTTTTCCATTCTGGCCTTGGGAGAAATAGTGATTTTATATATATATACACACACACATACATACATATATATATACACACACACACACAAATCAACAATAGTGATGTATATATGATATATAGTAATATATATAATATACATAATAATGTATATAATAGTGATATATCTATGGTCTAGCCTAGATGTGTAGTAGGCTGCCATACCATCTAGGTTTGTGTAAGTACATTCTATGATGTTTGCACAATGATGACATTGCTGAATGTTGCATTTCTCAGAATGCATCCCTGTTGTTAATCAATGACCAACTGAACATTGTAACAGCACACCAGCTATAAACTATCTGAGCCACAGTTTTCTCATCTGGAAAAAAGCATAATAGAACCTGCCTATGGAGTTGCCATTACATGGTATAATATATAGTATATAAAAGACCTATATTTTATTACATGAAACTATGTACAATAGATAAAAGACTTATATGGC
>CM053399.1:44557949-44584007 GCA_028644305.1 Xerus rutilus
AGCTGACCTCAGAAGCCAGTGGGGTCCCAGGTGGGCCACTGGTGTCTGTCATAATCCCAAAGATACAATCTTGGGTGCCATAATCCTGAGTGTTGAAATCCTGAAAGCAAAATCCTTTGTGTCTACAACCCCCAAAATCAGTCCCAAAGATTCAAATCCCAAATGTTGAAATCCTGAAAACCATGATTCTCATGGGGAAAAAGGGTATCCAAAGAGGGGTATGCAGCTGAATTCTGAGAAAGGGACTGGCCATGAGATAAGGATATGACAAAAACTTTGGTTTAAAAATGTGCCCCTTGTCTACATTGGCATTCCTTCCAGCTGGTGAAATCTCAGGTAACCCATCCTGGCTTTTGATGGATTTTGACCCAAGACTTAAATTGTCCATCATGGTATCTCAAATGGCTGGCTGCAGTTATAGAGCTGGGTGGGCACAATTACTATTTTGCATTTACTAAGCATTTTGCTTTTTAACCTGTTTCTTTATGAGTACATTTCATTTGCTCATAATTATTATACCTGTGTGACTGTCATTAGTACACCTGAGCATTTATGCTTGCTAAATATGTATGTTAGCTGGGTACAGTGCTGCACACCTGTAATTCCAGCAACTTGGGAGACTGAGGCCGGAGGATCACAAGTTCAAGACCAGCCTCAGCAACTTAGAGAGGCCCTGTCTCAAAAAATGGAGCGAGGCAGGGGGTGGGTAGGGATATAGCTTGTAGCTCAGTGGTAAAGCACTCCTGGGTTAAATCTCCAGTACCAGTAGATAGATAGATAGATAGATAGATAGATAGATAGATAGATAGATAGACAGACAGAAAGAATATGTTATTATTGCCTACTTTATTGTGTGAAGTGGCCCAAGAAGTGTTCTATCATGTTTTTATCTTTCTCAAATCCTTTTTTAACATAAATAATTTTGAAAACGTAAATCCTTTTTTAAAAAATGTAAATAAACGGGGCTGGGGATGTGGCTCAGTGGTAGAGCGCTTGCCTAGTATGCAGCAAGGCCCTGGGTTTGATCCTCAGCACCAAGAAAAAGAAAAATAGTAAACAAATGTCTCTTAAGGAATTTTTAAAGATTATTTTTCCAGAATATTTTTGGGATTTTGATCTTTCAAGATTTAGACTTTAGAGATTTTGATCTTTCAGAATTTTGACAACTGAGATTATGGCACCTGGAATTATATCTTTTGGGATTATGACCCAAACCTGTGGGGAAAAAAATCTCCCAGGTCTCTGACACCATTCCCTGATGTCAGGGAGCATCTTTCCTAGATTGACAGCTTTGCAGTTCCCCTCCAGGGTGAAAGGATGCAGGGTGCTTGGAAGTGTAGCCCAGAGGCTTATCTAAACCTCTATTCATTCCAGGGTTTCTACAGCCACAGGGCTTGGCTCTGGGGGCTTGGGCAGGGATCATGGCATTGCTACTGGCATTGTTACAGGAAGGAGGAAGTGGGGAAAGAGCCCTAAGGGTGCTTTTGGAAACTTTCCTTTCAATTGTTACCTCCTGTTCTAGACCAGTTCCCCCAACAGCCTGAAAAATCCAGGGTACAAGAAACACTTGTGCACATCTAAAACAGGTGGTGAGAGGGCAGGTCCCCAACAACAGGCACAGCAGGATCAAGCAGGGCGCTCCCCCACCCTGCCTACAGTTCAGATCAGCCCTTTGTTCCCTCTCCCTGGAAGTCACCGCGTCTTGCATTCTCTCCTGAAGAAAGTTATTTGCACCCGTCCTGGAATGCTAGTTGAGGACAGCCTCTGGCATTGCAGAAGGCACTGCGCAGGTACTTTTCATCTCTAATCGCTCCTGCTCCCCTATTAAAAGATACCTTTTCAAAGCAGTGAGAGCAAGTTACTCATTCAAATGCTGTTAACAAATAACAGGACATAAGTGTGTAATGGGTAGTTACTCAGCTTTGAAAATTTGCCCTGAAGAGTTAAAATTTCTGCTTCACTGGAAATTAGAGGGGAGGGGGGATGTCTTTGCAGGTGAATTTTCAGCTCCTGGAATTTTATGTCTGATCTCCCTCTCTTGCATCTGAGCTGGAACGTGAGATCAGTGTGAGATTGCAGGAGAGGGCGGGCTGGGGACAGTTCTGGGGCCTGCAGGTGTTCCATTCCCGTGCCAGCCACGGAGGGCTGCTCCCCCCACCACCACCACAGCCGGCAGACACCCGCCAGGACTTGCTGGAGCCCATGTGAGGGGAGTCAGCTTGTAAATTACTTTCTGGATCATCACTCCAGGTTGGATCAAATCATAGAGGGTGGAGCACAGAGGTACCCACAGCCCAGGCTTCAGGTGGAGGGCCTTTCCGAGGAACTCCAACTCCGTTGTGCAAGGGCTGAAATACAAAAAGGACACACCATGGTCCCCCAGCCAACAGCCACACCTCCAACGTCTCATCTGACTGCTGTCCCAAGATCAGCCTGAGCCAAAATTTGGAGAACTATGCCCCCATCTCACACCTCTATTTTAACGATTGCTTTTTTCTTTTAATAAATACCTCCTGAAGTCCTGTACCAGGAGAAACAAGGACAACACTCCCCTCCAGGGAGGCTGCATAGAGTGAGCATTCATCCAGTGAAGTGTTCAGTAAATGTCAGAGCTCTACTGTGGTTTAAGAAAATACACAGGCCTCCACATGGTATGTAAGAAGTCCCACTTGGGAGTCCTAAAATGGGGTCAGTTATATGGCAACAAAGCCCTTAAGGGTGTCAGAACTCCTCATTAGGGCCGAAAAGGGATTTTGCTTGTGCCTGCCAATCACCAGATTCTCAGGTTTGGCTCTTCTGTGGACAAGAGTACCAAGTTTAAAAGAGTACTCATGGTATAGGAATTCAGAAAATATTTATTAAAGGAAGAAAGAAAGATTAAATTAAAGGTGGGAGTGTGTGCAATGACCCAGGCAAGAGGTAGGAGAAAAGGGCTTCAAGTTTCCACTTGAGGGCGGCTTCTGACCCCAGCAGAGAGCTGGGGAGAAAAAGGGAGGTGTGGAATGCCACTTGAACCCCTTGGGAGCTTCAAGGAGGGGACTAGGAGCGACAGAAAAGCCTGAAGAAGAAAGAGCAGGAAGAGGAGAGTCAAGGGTGAAGTTCTCAAGTTGTCCTTGCCTGGTTCCCAGCACACGGGCTCTCCTCAGGGGAAATTCAGCCCCTTTCAAGTTCCTTTTTCCATCTTGGGCTTGACTCCTAGGCCCCCTCCCCCCAGCCTGTGCCAAGCCACCCACCCACGGAGACTACAGCTGGGAGGGAAGCATTCAAGATCCACCCAGCACCTCACCTATCTTCGCTCCAGATCTAGAAATCCCTGCCTTCCTCCCTCTGATCCTACCTAAGGCTTGGCTTTTTCAGAGTTCTTATCTCGGATCCAGTTGACACTGATTTACGTTTTTGTGACAAAAATCTTAATCAAATGTGCATTTATCTACTGATTTTCAAAGGCAGCCTCATTCACAGAGGACTGGAGGCCACCTCTAGAGTTGCCAGGTGGTAACTGCTTTGATGGCTCCAGCTTCCCAAACATATAGCAGCATCCACGAATGTAGCTCCTTCTAGTTTAATTTAATCCATTGTGAAGGGACGTTAAAGCCTGGTTCCAAGTTTTAAAATATGTGCAGAATATTTAGTATCCAAAGAAGTTTCAGAGACTATCTTGGCCATAGAAAACTCCACTTGGGGGTAACCTGTCTGTTACATTTCAGGGTGGTTTGAGACATCCTGGAGTCCCCAAGACTTCCTAGCATCATGCCAATTCTTAGGTTTAGATTCATAGTTTGAGACTTATGGAAGTATGACCTCCTTGACATTCTTTCCTTTGTTAGGTGCAATGTTGTGGTTGGAAGGTATTTTGTTGGAATGGTGGGTGGAAGTATTGAGGGAGGAGGGTACTCACCCCCTGGCCGAGCCCCTGCCATGCCCTTGATCTTGCTAACTGAGGCCCTTTCCCCGGCAAACTTGCCTCCCATCCTGCAGAGAGTCAATTGATTGGAGCTGGAAATGTAATTCTTTGCTAAAAGGCTTCTTGGTTGCTGCCCACTTTAGCAGGGAAGAGTCCAGCTTTATTCTTGGAGGGCTTCTGTGGGAGACCCACCCTCGGGAGATCCCTCACCATGGGAAAGTACAGAGTTTACACTTATTGGGTCCAGACTTATCTCTGTGAGACCCAAGAAAGTCCAGGCACAGCTCACCCTGAAAGGAGTGGGGGCTTTTGTGCCAGGGACCCTTGGTAAGATTGGCTCTCTCCTCAGTTCAGAGGGCTAAAGAGAGGGCAATGGGGATGAAGTAAGGGCATTTTGATCACTTCTGGGTTGTGTATGGATTTAGAATGTATGATTTCCTTCTGCAAAGACCTGAGAGGGGTTACGTAAGGCATGACACAGGAGGATGGAGCATAGGATGAAGCAGGCTCTGCCCAAGCAGAGTGCTTGCTTTCCAAACCCCAGACTGACCACTGAGGAGGGGAGCAGCCCAGGAGTGTCCCTGTGTGTCCTCTCAACACTTGACATCCGTTGTCCTATTCATGTTCACAACCCTCTATGGTCAATGTTGTCACTACTATTTTACAGGTAAGGAAACTGAGGCTCAGAGAACTGGAGTAAGTAGCCCAGAAGTGCACAGCTCACAATGGCGAGTCAGGGTTTGAGCCCAGGCGGGGTGATTCTAGAGCCCTCAGGGTTAGCCTGCCCAGCCCTCCTCCCTGTACTGCCGCCACCTTAGGTCACTCAGTTTTGCATCTTCTAGCTGCTAAGGCAAAGCAAAACAGACACAGGCTAAACGAATCTTGCTGTCGATGAGTGAGCAAGGCCAGTGCTGTGTCGTTTAATTGTGAAAGCCCATTCGGAAAGCATGGACCGTCTCCTACATCCCATCTGCTTCTCTCATTGATGAGTTTTGCCTGATCCTGGTGTGACTTTGTTTGCAATCTTCTGACTACAACATTTCCACAGAATATGAAAAATTTGACTTCCGTCTTACTTTGACGCCAGTATGTTTGGGGGCTGCCTTGGGAGTCCGCGAAGTCCTCCAAGGATATCCTAAATGGAATCCGCTTCTGCAGAACTGTGTCCAGCTGTCTGGCAACATGGGAGAGTGCTCAGCAAAGACAGTTTTCATTAGGTGCAAATCAATGCGGAGCTTCTCTTTAAATCAGGACTGCCAGAGAGAGAGGAGTGGGCTGCGGGATGGTTTCAACAACAGCAGAGAGGTTAAAAACGCACTTCCTTTGAGTGATGAGAGATGCCATACCAGATCACAGGCACTCGGTACAGGCGAGTTGTCTTGCTTGCATGTGCCCTCCGTGCCTTGGAAGGAGCTGGGACACAGCCCTAGGGGTGGTTGTTTTAGACAAGAAGTCCACTGACAAAGCAAGGGCAAGAAAATGCACCTTCCTTCCTTCTGTTCAGAGGCCAGCTGGATTTGTGGAAAGAACATCCCTTTTAAAAAGTGGACGGAGGAGGGTTCCAATCCACATTTTCACCTGGCACAGCTGTGTAACCTTGGATAAGTTGCATTGACTTACATTTTTTAGTCCAATTTCCCATCAGGAAAATGCAGATGAAAATACAGATCTCGCTAGGAAGCTCTAAAGATTAGAGGCAATCTGTGGCGGACCTTGCGCCAGATGCGCTGGAAAGCCCTGCACTCAGGCTGGCAGTGTGGCACATCCTGCCACTGGCTTGTATGTCAAAGGAACCATTCCAGTTCCGAATGGATGGGCAGGATTCATGGGGGAGCGGGTGCCACACACCACCTCGAGTGAGGGTTTCTGGTTTTCGGTGATTAAAAACATGTAGACAGCCAGGGGCTGTGGCACAGGCCTGTAATCTCAGCAACTCGGCAGCTGAGGCAGGAGGATTGCCAATTTAAGGCCAGCCTGGGCAGTTTAGCAACACCCTGTCTCAAAATAAATAAATAAATAAAATAAAAATAAAAAGGGCTTGGAATGTAGCCCAGTGGTAAAGCACCCCTAGGTTCAATCCCTAGTATGCCTCCAGCAAGAACAACAAGTAGATAATTAACACCAGCCTCCATCCCTGTCTTCTGTCTTTCCCGGACTTCAACCTTCAGAGAAGAGGGCTCCCAGCTCCTGGGCCAGAGGCGCTGGCATGGCAGTTTGCTGCCCTCTGCTGTCCGTGTGGAGAACTTCCTGGGAGACTTTTGGGGTCCCTGCCACCTGGACTCCTTGGGCACATAGCACTAGTCCAACCATGCAGAACTTGTCCAAGCCTTCCAAAAAGGGTGTCCAAGAAAGGGATAGTATCTGAAAGGGCTGCATAATCCGAGGTAAACAGTGAAAATGTGGGTCACCTTGTTTAAAAAGTATTAAAAAATTCAAGACATAGAACAACTATGGACATCTTTTTTTTTTTTTTAATTTTTTTTAGTTGTAGATGGACACAATATTTTTATTTTATTTATTTTTATGCGGTGCTGAGGATCCAACCCAATGTCTCACGCATGCGAGGCAAGCGCTCCACCACTAGGCCACAATTCCAGCCCTACAACTATGGACATCTTTGAGAGTGAGGTCCTTTGTGCCCCATGTATTTCATGCCCTCAGGATGGCCTGTCTTCACTTTTGCCTTTTCCTGACATGACACTTTTAGGTCTGTGACAGTCTCCACAATCTCCTGAAGGAATTGCAATTTAGCAGAATATGTTTGGGGAGAGGAGCTGGAGGTAAGGCCCTCCCAGTGCGGGGGATGTGCTCCTCTTGGCCTCTCTCTGCATTTGTATCACAAAGCCAATCTTTTCTACACTAACTGTTGGAGTTTGAGGGAGCAGAAAAGAAAAAAAAATCAGTGCCCCTGATCCTTTGGAACCAGTTCCGTGTCAGGAGTTAGACAGAGCTTCAAACACTCCCTGTATGACAGCACAGGCTATATTGGAGGACCGATCTTGTCCAAGACCACAGAGCCAAAATTCAAATCCCACAAGAACTCCACCCAGAAGAGAATGGGGGGGGGGGGAGGCATTACTGTCACCCACTCAAGAGGCAGCTGGGCACACTGCCATGGGGGAAGAAAGGAGCAGAGCAAGAAGGTTTAGAGAAAAATTCTCTCTGTGGAAACCACAGCAGCAGGCAGGAAGTGACCTGTGCCTGGTCCTAGTGTTAGCCAAGGGTTAACTAGGAAAACAGAAACACTACCAGTATTTACAAGCAAGGGAGTTGGATGCCGGAAACTGGTTCCACAGGTGGCAAGTATGAGAACTGAAGGCCGGAGATTAACAGGCATAGGTCTCACTCCCACTTTAGGATGAAGGAGCAAAGGGGTAAGGTGGTGTCCTCAGATCCCCAGGCCAGATCACTGCTGAGAGCTGAAACCACTGAGGGTCCCTCTGTCAGGAGCTGGGGCCATAAAGGAAATGCAGCCACTGCTGTTGAGGCCATCTGAAATGGAGAGAAAGGGGACAGTGTCCGGGCCGCTGCTTCTTTTCTCCCACCCTCAGCCTCTTTCCAGAATCTTCCATTGGCCACACTCACCTGACAGGCACTGGCAAATAAACCTGGAGAAGAGAGCCAACTGGGTCAGTTCAGCTGCAGGACAGAGGAAGGCAAAGGCAAAGATGGGCGTGTCACAGACCATCCAGGACCAGAATACCCCTTCAATGGCTACAAACTCAAATGGCTGCCCTTGCCCATGCATAAAGTATAAATTCCACTCCATCATGTGAATGGTCTCTCATAGGCTCAAACTGCTTTATAAGCCACACTTCCTGCTTCTCCCTGCTTCTGGGCCTTCAGTCTTGCTGCTTCTTCCTGGAACACCCTTTGCCCACATCATCCCCATCTCTTCTTTTCCTCCTGCCCCCATGACTCCTAGTGCTGAGGATTGAATGGTAGGCCTGGAGCACGCAAGGCCAACACTCCATCACTCAGCTACATCCCAGCCCTCTTCCCCTCACTTCTTATCCACCCTGCAAAAATCACGTCATGCCTTTCCTTTTACTTTCCTCACTTTTCTTTTTTTGCTTTCTTCTCCTTTTTAAAAAAATTTCTTTTTCCATTCTCTTTTCTTCCCTCCTTCTTTCTTTCCTATTAATGTGCAGATCGAACTCAAGGTCTTTATGGATGTTAGTTGTTGTTATTTTCCAATAAATATTTCTTTCAACCAACCAAAGTAGTCCCTCCTTATCAGTGGTTTTGCCTACCTGAGGTTTATTACACGTGGTCACCCAGGGTTGGGAAATATTAAGTGGAAAATTTCAGAAATAAACAATTTATAAGTTTTAAATTGCACACTATTCTGAAGAGTGTAATGAAATTTCACACTGTCCACTTGGTCCCTCTGGGATGTTTTATCCAATGTATCCACACTCTGTATACTACTTGCCCTTTATCACTTAGAAGCCATCTGGGTTATCAAATTGACTATGGTTGTACCAGTGATAATGTACAAGCAACCCTAATTTTACTTATTAATGGTCCCAAAGCATAAGAGTAGTAATGCGGGGTTGTGGCTCAGTGATAGAGCACTTGCCTAGTACATGTGAGGCCCTGGGTTTGATACTCAGCACCACATAAAAATAAATATATAAAACAAAGATATTGTGTTCATCCACAACTAAAGAATATATATAACAAAGAAAGATCCATTTAAAAAAATAGTAGTAATGCAAGGGTCATAAGATAGGGAAGACAAATGAACTTTGGCACTACGACGTAGCAATACTTCAGGACATAATGAAAAAAAGACATAGTAGGCACGATGATTGGGACTACCTAAGATTTCTGGCCCCCACTGGGTGTCTTGAACATGTTCCCTTTGAATAAGGGGGGACTACTGTATAAAAACATAATGTAATCACTGACCCCATCCCCACCTCGCACCTAGCAAGCCTCCAATACAGATGCACTGATGAAAACCAGTCCAACTTTCTCTACCAAGCCACTAGATGTCATGTTGATTGCACAGCAGAAATGGGAAGTCCCTGCAAGCTCAAGCCTGCAAAAAAGTAAGGACGAACCATCTAAATACTGCATAAAATGAAGCATCTTAATATTTGCCTTTAATAAACCATAATCAAACTTCTACTTACAGTAAGGACAAGATACAATTTTACCGAATGGATATAATCTTAAAATGTGGTTTCCTAAAAGCACTGGAGAGTGAGCAGAGCAGCCAGATGCTGGGGGAAGTCCATGCATGAAGGATGGCATCTGCACTTTTGCTGTTTTAACCTGGGGACAGCCACAGTCAGCGCTGTGCAAACCATTGTTGGTGCTTTTTGGTCATCTTTTGGGCCCATGAAAATGGAAGTTTGAGTTCAGAGCAATGATAGCTGCCAAAAGGTGACGGGTGAACTCTGGAAGGGAAAGAGCAAGAAAAGGGATCCTCAAATTCTCTCTACTCCTGTCCCTGGCTGAGCCCTGAACTCTGCATATATAGAGCAAATTCAAAGCATCTCCTCTAAAGACCAAGGAATCTCAGAAAGATCAGGGCTGCTGCCTGAGAAAGTGTATGATTACAATTCAATCAAGGAAAGCACCTGCTGAAATAAAAAGAACACTTAATAGAGAAAAATATCAGAAGGCAGAGCCTCTACAATTTGACATTTTTCATGCATACAATCCAAAGTCACCTAACATATGAAGAACTAGAAAAGTGGGACCCACTGTCAAACAAAAGGACAATCAGCAAGACCAGCTCCGAGTTGAGCCACATGTTGGAATTATCAAGTCAGGATTTTAAAGCAGCTATCATAACTGTTCTTGTGATATAAATCCTACTGCTTAGATCATACTCAATGGTGAAGGACTGGATTCTTTCCTCTTAAGATTAGAAACAAGACACAGAAAACCCCCTTTCATAACTTCTGTTGAATTTTGTACTGAGGTTCTATCTGGCTCAATAAGAAAGAAGATATAAAAGGCACGCAAGCTGGAAAGGGAGAAGTAAACTGTCAAATTTTCAAATGGCAAGGTCACTAAATGCTGTAAAGTTACGAGGGCTGAGGGTGTAGCTCAGTGGTAGAGGGCTTGCCTAGCATACAAGTTCAATCTGCAAAAGTCAACTCCATTTCTATATACTTGCAATGAGCCATTCAAAATGGATATTTTTTAAACCCATTTATAGCATCCTTGAAAATAATTTTTAATTTTTTGAAATAAGTGAGACATTACATCAAATTAAATAGCTTCTGCACATTGAAGAAAACAATTAGGAACATGAAGAGAGAGCCCACAGAATGGGAAAGGATCTTTGCCAGCTGCTCCTCTGATAGGGGATTAATATCTAGAATACATAAAGAACCCCCAAAATTTACTCCTCCCAAAAAGCCCCAAACAAATAATGCAATCAATAAATGGGCAAAAGAATTAATCAGACATTTTCAAGTGAAGAAATACAAATGGCCAACAAATATATGAAAAAATGTTCAACATCCCTGACAATCAAGGAAATGCAAATCTGAACTACATTGAGACTTCCTCTCACTCCAATTAGAATGGCGGTCATCAAGAATACAAGTTATGGGCTGGGATTGTAGCTCAGCAGTAGAGCGCTTGCCTCGCATGCATGAGGCCCTGGGTTCAATCCTCAGCACCACATACAAGGCAATAAAATAAAGACATTGTGTCCATCTACAATTAAAAAATATTTAAAAAAAAAAGAATACAAGTTATAATAAATGCTGACAAGAATGTGGAGGCAAAGGTACACTCATATTCTTTGTGGGATTGCAAATTAGTACAACCACTTTAGAAAACAGTATAAAGATTCCTTAAAAGACTAGAAATGGAATCACCATGTGAGGTTGGGCGTGTTGGTGGTGCACGACTGTAATGCCCTCTGCTCAGGAGGCTGAGGCAGCAGTATCACAAGTTCAAAGCCAGACTCAGCAACTTGGTGAGGGCCTGAGCAACTTAGTGAGACCCTGTCCCAAAATAAAATATATATATTAAAACAAAACAAAACAAACAACCAGCCGGGCATGGTGGTGCATGCCTGTAATCCCGACACTTAGGGAGGCTGAGACAGGAGAATCGCAAGTTCAAAGCCAGCCTCAGCACCAGCGAGGCGTAAGCAACTCACTGAGACCTTGTCTCTACATAAAATACAAAATAGGTCTGGGGATGTGACTCAGTGGTCGAGTACCCCTGAGTTCAATCCTTAGTATCAAAAATAACATCTGTATATATATATATATATGGGACTGGGCTCAGTGATAGAGCATTTGCCTAGAGTGCATGAGGCATTGGGTTCGATCCTCAGCACCACATATAGATAAATATAAAATAAAGGTACTGTGTCTATCTACAACTAAAAAATAAAATAAGGACTTAAATAAAAAATAATATTTAAGGACTTAAATAAAAAATAATTTAAGTCCTTGGTATTTATCCTAAAGAACTAAAATCAATATAGTATAGCGATACAGGATACAGGCACATCAGTGTTTACAGCAGCTCGACTCACAATAGCCAAGCTGTGGAACGAGACTAGGTGCCTGTGAACAGACAAATGGGTCACAAAATGGAGTTTTATTCAGCCATAAAGGAGAATGAAATTATGGCATTTGCTGGCAAATGCATGGAACTGGAGAAATTATGCTAAGTGAAATAAGCCAGGCTCAGAAAGTCAAATGTTTTCTTTCCTATGTGGAAGCTAAAGAAAAGTAAGGAGAAAAGAGTAGGGGCAGGTGTGGATCTCAGAAGAAGGAAGATCAGAGGAATAGAGAAAAGGGATTGAGGGAGATGGAGGAGGGATGGGAACAGGGAGTATCCTTGGAATGAAATTGACAAAATTATGCCATGTACATATATAAATACACTACAGTTAATTCCCTTTATGCATATCTCTAAAACATCAATTAAGAAAACAAAACAAGAAATGAATAGAAGGAAAACCAGTAGAGTAGAGGAAGGGGAACAAGGGGAGGGAGGAGAAGAGAGAGAGAGAGAAAGCACTGGGAACTGAAGTGGAGCAAATTATATTCCATCCATGTGTGATTATGTAAAAAAAAAATTAAGCTGAGACAGGAGAATTGCGTGTTCAAAGCCAGCATCAACACCAGCAAGGCGCTAAGCAACTCAGTGAGACCCTGTCTCTACATAAAACACAAAATAGGGCTGGGAGGTGGCTCAGAGGTCGAGTGCCCCTGGGTTCAATTCCCAGTACCAAAAAAAAAAAAAAATTAAGGAAATTAACAGAAGCAACCCAAGTGTCCATCAGTAGATGAACGGATAAACAATGCATTACATAAATACAACAGAATGCTATTTAGTGTTTAAAAATAAAGGAAATCCTGGCACTACATGGATAAACCTTATGGACATTATGCTAAGTAAAATAAGCCAGCTGTGAGATGCACGATGCCATTTCTGTGAAGAACCTGAACAGACTCATAGGGACAGAAAGCAGAATGGCAGTGGCCGAGGGCTTTGGAGGAGGGAACAGGGCATTATTGTTTAATGGGTTCAGTTTGCATTCACAACATAGAAGGCATTATGGAGAAGGATAACAGCAATGGTTTCACAGCTATGTGAATGTACTAGTGACTGAGTTGTACACCCAAAAGTTCAGATGAGAAATTTTATTACATGTGTGTTTTACCACAACTTATTTTTTAAAAAGGCCTCAAATTGGCATTTATAATGTTGGGCAATTAAAAGGACTTATTTTTAAAACTGAATTTAAAAAATAAATGATATAAAATTTCTATGGACAGTCAAAGGAACAATTTTAAGAAAGGTCAAGGGCGGAAGACTTGGACTACCTGAATGCAAGACTTACCATCAAGAAACATTAATCAGAAGTGGGTGTGGTGGTGCATGCCCATAATTCCAGTGACTTGGGAGGCTGAGGCAGGAGAATCTTAGGTTTGAGGTCAGCCTCAGAAACTTAACCTGTCTCAAAATAAAAAAATAAAAAGGGCTGGGGAAATAGCTCAGTGGTAGGGTGTCCCTGGGTTCAATAATCCCCAGTATAGAACAAAACAAAACAAACCACCATTAATCACAATGCTGTGTTATTGGCATAAAGACAGACATCAATCAATGGAACAGAAGAGAAAGCTAAAAAATACACCTACACTGATATGATTAGTTGATAGTCAATGAAGATGCCAATTTAAAGGAGAAAGGATACATTTTTTCAGCAAATGGTGCTAGAACAATTGAAAATGAGGAGCAAGTGTGTGTGTATCTGGGATCCGGGGGAGAGGACTGATTGCAAGGGAGCATGGCAAGATTTGGTGGGGTGACACGTTTTACATCTTCACTGTGATGATGGTTAAACGTCTGTGTACAATTGCTCCAATTCATAAAATTATGTACTTTGAGTGATTTTTGCTGTATTGTAAATTATACTTCAATAAGATTGCATTAATAAGTAAACAAAAAATCACAAAAAAATCACAGCTAAGAGGCTTTTCCTCATGGTTGCAAGATATTGGACTCATATTGTTGTATCCTTTCTACTCATATCATGGTTCATTATATCAATAAATCATAATTTATTTTTTGAATTCTACTAATAATGAACATTTGCAACGTTTCTAAGTTTTCTCTTTTCTAATTGGATTAACAGAGGGTCTAACACTCTTGAACAAGTTCCCTGAGCACTACTGCATTTCTTCTAAACATACATATAATTTTTGATGGGTTGTCAATTATAAATATACTTACCTTTCTTAAGTAATGCAAAATTGTTTTCTGAAGTGTTTGTACCAGCACTGGGCCACCAGCATGTATGAAAGCCTCATTGTCCCACATCCTTACCCAGAACTGATACTGTCAGACTTTAAGAATGTAAATCTGCTGGATGAATGCTGTTGAAGCTTTTCCCTTGCATTTTTCTGATGTAATGGAGTTGGGTATATTATTTTCGTAGTTTACTGTCCGTGAGGATTTCTTTTCAGGGAGGAGGTTACTCTTTAAGGCTTTCTCCATTGTTGTTTTGTTTTGCCGCACTAGGGACCAAGCTTAGGGCCTCACATGGGCTAGGCAAGTGCTCTGTCACTGAACCACATCCCCAGCCCCGTTCCATTTTCAATTGGGTTCTTTTATGTATTGATTTATGATATTTGTATATTGTTAATATGACTCTGTGTTGTCATACATATTACAAATACCTTTTCATCTGTAGCTATTCTTTTCATTCTCTTTATAGTGTCTTTAACAGAATATCTTATTTGTAATTATTTTAACTTATCACCTTTTCCCTTTTGGTTTTTGTCTTTTTGGGGGGGAAGGGGCTACTGGGGATTGAACTCAAGGGCACTCGACCACTGAGCCATATCCCCAGCCCTACTTTGTATTTTATTTAGACACAGAGTCTCACTGAGTTATTTAGAGCCTCACTAAGTTGCCAAGGCTGGCTTTGAACTCACAATCCTCCTGCCTCAGCCTCCCGAGCTGCTGGGATTACAGGCATGTTCCATGGCGCCCGGCTTTTCTTTGTTTCTTCTAAGAACTACTTGCCTAGTCGAAAGTATGCCAGGTGTTGTGGTGCATGCCTGTAATCCCAATGACTTGGGAAACTGAGGCAAGAGGATCACAAATTCAAAGCCATCCTCAGCAATTTAGTGAGGCCCTAAGCAACTTAGAAAGACCCTGTCTGAAGATTAAAAATAAAAGGGGTTGGGGATGAGGCTCAGCAGTCTGGGTTCTCAGTTCCTGGGTTCAATATCTGGTACCAAAAAAAAAAAATTCTGTTTACTTCTAAACAATAGTTTTGCTTTTCTTACGTAAATTTTCAACTTACCTTGAATTGATTTATAACATCTCTCTATTCTGTTCTGTTGGCTAATTTGTCTAATCCTGCATTACTACTACACAGTCTTATTTAGTAGGGTTATTATAAATATTGATATGTTGGTAGGGCTGGGGCCCTAAACCAACCAGGATATAATTAGGACACATAGACCACAGGGGAAATCCAATATAAAGATCTGCTACCTAGTAGAAAGTGGTTAACTGCTAAATGGGTAAAAGAGGACCCCAAGGTGTGCAGGAGTGGCAGATACAAAAGGCAGTTATTGCCTCTACACTAAGGAGCAGTGAGCAATGAAGGACCTAAAGACTCAGGAGCATTCTGCTCCTTTTCCATCAGAGGCTAAGATTTGTAGCTTTTCAGAGAAGAGGCACGTGCAGATTGATACTAGGGCACGGGCCATAGCTTATGTGTAGAAATGGTCCCCCATTGTCTTAGGGTGAGGGTGGAATGGGAGTGGTCTTCAGAAATAGCCCACTTGGTGGGGAGACAGGTGCCCGAATGCAGCCCAAGGTGCTGTGGAAGTGGTCTAGTGGAGCTGCACAGAAATGACCACAGGTAGGGAAATGGTGACTCGAGGCCAGCTGAAATGTTCCACAAGGCTCCTGGGCAATGTTGTCCTGAATAATAATGAAGGACTGAAGCCCAGACAAGAAATTCCTCCCGTCACTATTGCCTTACAGTGTAACCCCCGTGCTTTCTATTGGCAAAGCTTAACATGGCACCAGCTGCCAAAGAAGAAATGCTGCCAGGGTACAGCTCCAGCACAACAAAGCCAGGCAAAGAAGGGTGGACTTAGAGCAGAGAAAATTAATGGATAAATGACATAGTCCCCCTTTTTTAAATATATATTTCTAGTTGTCAATGGAATTTGTTTATGTGTGGTGCTGAGAATCCAACCCAGTGCCCCACACATGCTAGGCAAACACTCTACCACTGAGCCACAACCCCGGCCCGCTAACCTGTTTATATTCTTCAAGAGTTTCTCAGTTATTTTTGGTTCCTTGCATTCTCATCAAGTTAGGAGGCATGAAGGGAAATTATTAGTTTTACTTGGATTGCATTACTTTATATATTTAATTGGTTGGACTGACAGCTTTACACTGTTGATTCTTTCAGTTCAGGAGCCTCTATCTCTATTAACTTGTCTTTTTAGAAGTATTTTCATAAGTTTTCCATGAAGTTTTCACGCACCCTCAGATTCTCCTGACTGCTTCCTCCATTTCCTCCCTCGCTTGACACCCCACACGCCTACGATCCCATGCGTGTTCAGAATTTTATGAAACACCCCATCACAGAACATGGACCTGCATTCCCAAACAGCTACAAAGCGGGGGACGATATGGTACAGATGGTCTTGCAGTATCCCCGTTGAGTGAAGGTTGTGCAATAAGACCCGGGAATGGGAACTTACATGACAGGTAAAGTGCCCTCTTTTTTCTCTCCCATTGATTACTCCAAGATATTCTCCCTCCTTAGATCTTTCCAGAAAGGCCCATGTGCCAAGAAACACTCATGCTCAGTGACCTAATACAAGCTGAACAACCTCAATTCAAAATCCCAAACCCCAAATTCTCCAAACTATGAAATTTCCTGAGTGCTGACATGAAGCTACAAGTGGAAAATTCCACACTTAACCTCATGTGATGGGTCACAGTAAAAATTCAGGTGTGCTAAAAATATATAAAATTACCTTCAGACTACATAAATGAGCTTCATATTGACACTTCGGTTCCATCTTCCAACATATCTCATTATGAACATGCAAATAATCCCAAATCTGAAAAAAATCTGAAACATCTTGGTCCCAAATATACTTTGGGTTTTGTTTTGGTACTGAGGATTAAACTCAGGGACACTTTGCCACTGAATTACATCCTCAGTCCTTTATTTATTTATTTACTTTTATTTTGAGAGAGGGTCTTGCTAAGTTGCTGAGGTTGGTCTTGAACTTGCAATCCTCCTCTCTCAGCCCCCCTAGTTGCTGGGATTATAGATGTGTGTCACTGTGCCTGGTAGTCCAAAACATTTTGGATAAAGGGTACTCTACCAAATGCCTCTTTTGACTTGTGATGACAGTGTGGAAGGGTGAGGAAGGGTGGCACTGTGACTTGTCATGGCCTGACAGTGGTGGTCAGGTTTTTAATGCATTACAACCCATTTCAATGGATTGCCCTTAATTTACTTCCATTTTCTTCTCATCCACACCATCTTGGACCTGCATGTCCCAAATCAGGTATTTACAGCTAAATCCTTACTTCAGATGCTGCATTCCAGAAGATCTAGGGAAGCAAAGACCAGAACTTTTTTTTTAATTAAAATTTTATTTATTTATGTATTTTGCATGTGGTGCTGAGGATCGAACCCCGTGCCTCACGCGTGCGAGGCAAGCATTCTACCACTGAGCCACAACACCAGCCCCAGACGTGTCTTTTTTTTTATGCATCAAAATATTGTATGTAAGATTGCAGGATTTTGTTCCTTTAAAGTTTGATAGTGCTAGTAAATCATCTGGGCCTAGGTTTTTCTGTGTAAAAATATTGTTTGATTTTCTTTAATGATTTTAAGACTCCTATTCTGTTTCTAAACATCTGTGAGAGAAAAATTTCTGACGTTATAGTTTTCAAGAGATTCTTTTTATCTGTAGTTACAAATTTATTAGCATAAAGTTTGTAATAGTATACCTTTACTATCTATTATACCTTTATAAATATCTATAAGATCTGTAGTGATGCCTCTATTTTCATTCCAATTGTTGTTTATTTTGGCTCTTTCAGTCTCATCAGTTTTATAGAATTTTATTAGTATTTTTATTTTTTATTTATTTTTATTAGTATTTTAAAAGAGTAAACATTTGGCTTTGTTGATCTTTATTATGTTTGTTTCCTGCTTTATTAATTTGCTCTTATCATTATTAGTTCTTCCCTTCTTTTTGGTGTTTATTTTATTCTTCTTTTGATTTTGTTAATTGAAAACCCAGCTCATTTTTTGGTCTTTTCTTTTATGCCTATTTCCAAGCTTGTCAGTCTATCTGCTTCTCAATGTACCCTCTTAAATATTGCTTTAGCTACATTCCACATATTTCCAAGCAGCTTTCCTTACCAAAGTAGAAGAATTTTTAATTGCCATGACTTCTTTCTCTTATGGATTCAACATATTTATGAATCTTGAATTACATGGAATTTTTATAAAGATCCTTTTCATAGTGCTTTCTACCTTAATTGAATTGTGGCCAGAGATGTTGTGTTACTAGTACTCCTTTGATCTATATTGAGACTTGCTTAATTTAGAAGTATATGGTTTTCATATTGGTCCATGTGTGACCGAAAAAAAATACGAATTTGACGATTTAGGGATATGGTGTACATACACAGCACACACACGCCCATGTACTCACTACTTTAAAATTTCTACATGTTTCTTGGTATTTGCTTGTTCCATCAATTACTGACAGAGATGCATGATTTTGCTTTTTGGCATTTTTGTCTTTTTCTTAATTTTGTCTCATGTCCTTTAAGGAAGTCCAAGGAGATGTTCCCCTCACTGAACCATGGAATGGATTAGTGAGTGGGCATCAGCATGGCTGATTCAGTGGTGATTTGCAGGCCAGGGGTGATAGTGGGGAATACTGGTATGGAATCGGTTTCTCTTGTGTGAATGGAGACAATTTGATTCTGGATCAAGAGGCCAGGTGGAAATGCTTTGCTATTGGAGGTAAAGTAGTAATTACAACAAGCAGCAAGGAGGCCAGCCCCACAGGTATGTGGAGATGGTTAAGAAAGCCATGCGTGGCAAGACAGGGAGAGGACAGATGGGCAGCATGAGAGGTGTCTGTGGCTTGACTGTGTTAATCAAATACCAAGATTGGGTGAGCAGATGTCAACTGCCACAATGAAAAAAAAAATCAACATTCCTCCACACCTATCCCCAGAGCCACAGCCTGTTGACCAAAAGGGAAGCTTGAGTACTTGAGGAAGGGCGGCACAGTGCTAAAGAGATCTATAGCCATTTACCAGATGGGAGACAAAGGGAAATGTGACCATCTTCTGGGACTACTGGATATAGGACCTTGCTTTTTGGTTTAATAGGGATTAGCAAGTGTTATTGTTTGCCTGGTGAAAGGTCCGAAACAATTATTTCACATTTTCTAGGCCATAGGTTTTCTTACAACTAATCAACTTTGTTATTGTAGTGGGAAAGCAGCCACAGACAGTAACAAATAGTAATGGCTATATTCCAATGAAATTTAATTACAAAAGCAGCCAGCCAGATTTTGCTCAGGATTTCCCGATCTGTGTTTTGGACATGACCAATTTTTTTTCATAAAAATTCCATCCATGCATATTTGAAAATGATGTATAGTGTCCAATTGTGGGGCCCATTACTTTGTATTTTGTAAATTAGAACAATACATTAAATTATGCTGTTTAAATCCTCTATATTATACATTTTTGTGGGTTTTACTTTATCTATCATTGAGTTTTTTTTTTTTTTTGAACCTCTCAGTATGGTCATGATTTTGTCCCATATTACTTTGTTGTATTTGAAGCTGTTATTAAGTACATACAAGTTTAGCATCTTTATTCTTACTGGCTAATCAAAATGTATATCATCTTGAAATAATCCTTACTAACGTTGGCAGTTTTTATTTTGAGCTAAACTTTAGATCAATATTGCTACATTAGTTTTCTTTTGGTGTTTTGTTTGCTGGCATCTATTTTTCATTCTTTATTTTCAATCTTTCTGTGCCTTTATATTTTAGTTGGTTCCTTATCAATGGTACAGAGCACACACCCTAAGTCTTAGCTTGTTGGAAGCCAAAGCAAACGGGAGAGTATTTACTGAAAAGATGCAGTCAGGGTGTCCGCAGTGTATTTGCTAGTTGTGACAACCTAGGTGTATCTGATATATGGGGCATTCAAAAGAACAAGAGTGTCTCTGAAAGCAGTTCTACTAACCCTACAGCTTCACAGACTTACACTACACTATATTCTTATTGGAATTCGATCAGCTGCTCACACTGATGACTGGACAATAGCTAATTGGCTTGCAGTAAGTACTAGTTGTGCTTATTAGCAAACTGAAGCAGTGAGACAAGAAATGATCAGGGTTCCCAGCATGTTGCTTGTTCCCTGGTCTGACCACCTCTGTGCTGTCTCCTTGCTCAGACATGTTGGTTCACCTGCTCACTGCTGAACTCAAGGTGACTGGAAACCTGGGGCTCTAACAAAGGATGCTTTTGATGTATTAAAGGGCCTTGTTTTAGAGGAGGTGGAAAGGTGCCACTTAAGAAGTGGCAGAGCCAGCACTCCCAGGGAGGCCCTTCTGTCTCCAGATCCTTGCAACTTAATTACTTTTAAGACCTTAACAAAGGTCTGTAACTGTCCTGAGCCTCGATTTTGTTATAGGAAAACTGGAAAGGATTCCTTTCTCTTAGAGTATATGGGTTAAAGGAAACAGTAAGGTGCCTGGCATGTAACAGACTCTCAAAACGCTCTGGTTCTCCTCTCCCTGCCCCCAGCAACCCACTGAACAAAAGCGTTCCTCACCAACAGCACCCCTCTGCAGAGATATTTTCCACAAAGGAGATAAGAGTATTATTTTTTTCCTGTCCGTGTTCTACTCTGGTGCTTCTAGGGATTTCAAGCAGGCTTTTATTTCAAAGACATGGGGACAAGCAATACCCTCTGAGGTCTGGTTCATAAACCCAAGGAACCCTGGGTACACTTGGCCTCACTGTCAGAGAAGTTCAAGGTCATGGTGATTTAACAAAGTTCTTTTGCCCCAAGCCACATTTATGCTCTATCCTTAACCAAAAGGCAGAAGCCCAGGCTAAAGGGTCAGGACAATCTTATTTAAGGCTCTACCCCTACTAGACATGACTTTGGATGAGCTAGCCTTTCTGAACCTTGGTTTGGGGGGCAACAATGCCATTGGCCGAATAAAAGGACACAATGTAAGAACACTGTACCAACACAACTGGCATAGTGCTCACCATACAATAAACACTCAGCAAAGCTATAGTCATGTATGTGTACACTGCACCCAAGAAGCACAGATTCACTGGTAATCTGAGGCCAGGCGAGGGACTGACAGCTGAACATTATGCAATCAACTGCAGACGACACATGTATCACACAGGTGAGATCCTACTGTACTTATTTTGTGCTCAACTGTTGGTTTCTGGTGTGTGCCCAGCAAGTTGGCTTAACAAGAAATGCCCAATGGTTCAGGTGATGTGCCTTTTTTTTTTTTTCTTTGTACCACCCTGTTGTGCTCCATGGGATCTGGCTTCTCAGGTTATGCCTGGAATCCACAGACAAGTTGTTCTGCAAGATTTCTGTCAATTTTTTTTGTGTGTGTGTGCACGCGTGCTCGGTGCTAAAGGCTGATACTGAGCATGTGCTAGGTGAGCACCCTGCCACTGAGCTATAGTCCCAGCACAGTTTTTGCCAAGTTTAATGAAGCACTAAAAAGAGACAGACAGGCAGGCAGGCAGGCAGACAGGTGGACTGATTTATAGCTGTGTTTAAGAAACCCTTTTAGATATGATACCAATATCTTCGACCTCCTTTGCTATATTTCATTTATTTGGGGAGGTGGGGCAGGGATATTGGGGATTAAACTCAGGGGCACTTTACCACCGATCTACATCTCCAGCCCTTTTCAGTTTTTGAGACAAGTTCTAAGTTGCTAAAGCTGGCCTTGAACTTGTGATCCTTCTGCTTCAATCTCCCGAGTTGCTGGTATTACAAGCGTGCACCACCAAGCCTGGCTACTTTGCTCCATCTTTCATATAATTCCCCACAACACATAAAGCACATTTCATTCTCAACAGCATACACTTTTGCAGATAAGAAAGGTGACCCACACTTTCATTTTCTTTATTTTTCATTGATACCGTATGAATACAAAGTTTCTAGAAAGCTACAAAATGTCTACCACTTTATCAAGAAGGCATCAAAATGTGTCACTTTGCAAAGACATGAAAACACCTGCAGGAACTGACACAAAAATAGCATTTTTAGAGTGATGAAATAATTGCACTTGACTGTCATGGATATTAAAGTTATCACACATATGTACCGCGAAAGCTAGAATACATTTTTTTTTTTACAAAGCACTTTATAAAAAAATTCTCTGCACACAACCCTATAATTTTCATATAACTATCATACTAAAGATAAATTCACTTTAAAGCCAACACTTAGAACATTTTTAAACAAAAAGGTACCAGTACCTAAACACAAACGTTAACGAATACAAGAATACTGTACTGCCAAGAGGCTTAACCAAATGCCTTCTGAAAATTTCTGCAAATAGGTTTAGAAAATGTGTGTGAATTTGCCACCCCACCCCCAACCTCTCCAATCCACCCAAGAGGAACCCAGTTACCCAGAGGCAGGTTCTCCAGCCCAGTCCCAGCAGCAGTACAATATCAAAGGAACCACTGACCAGATGAAACACTTACATCACAAGCCCATTCTATACACTTGACGCAAAGACACAGACTGTGAGAATCCATTAAGTCGTTTAGAATGTGAACAAACACACGTGGCAAAACCAATTTACATAAAATTTGAGCATATTAAAGAAGTAAAGGCTATTCAGGTTTCTTTTTTAAATGTTACAAAAAAATTTTTTTTTGTCATTTTTCAGGCACGTACTGTTTTTGTTTTTACTTTTTTTTCCTTGTTTGCAGTCATTAAGCCTATTGAAAAAGGCCTACAGAAGTAAATATTTCAAGGAGGTAACAGGGAGATGTACATCAAAGAAGTGCAGTTAATATCTAATTTACACAGTGAAACTAATCACAGAACATGACTAATGCCAAAAAAAAAAAAAAGGAAAAAGAAAACCAGGGATTGGTTTCCAATTGATTGACACTTGGATTCTGTCCTCCTCTCTTAGAGAAAGGGGAAGCACAATCAATCTCCTTATGGAAGGCAGTCAACCCGGAAGAGGCGGACTCTAACGGAATCTACCCCATCTGATGATGAAGAGAGGGAGTGTAAACGCTGTTTCCAACACGGAAATGATGCAGCGTGACAAGATGCAAATTCAGAGTAAACAGTTACAGCTTCGGAAGTGGGGCAATAAATACAAATATTTCATCTTATTTAATGGTGCATGACTTCAGTGAAACTACTCTCTGCAATGCGGTCAATTTTAAACATAAAACCTTCCTTCTGAATGATAGAAGCAAAAAGTTTATGTGAAAACTAGTGTCAAATGAAACACAGTAACAGCTGAAAAGAGAAGCAGGAAAACACACATTTTGACTAATTCCTTCCAAGTTGTGGTATAGTCCTGACAGGGAGGAGCAGAGAATTTGAGCAGCTGGCTCTAACTTGTATAATTTTCCTTTTTCATTTGCTAGTGTTTTTTTTTTTTTTTAAACACAGAACTTTTATAAATAAATACTCACAACTTGGGGTGGATAGAATCCACTCCTGAAACATCAGCCCAGACAGGCTATTCTTAAAGACACCAGGTAGAGATGGATGGAACATATGTATTAAGAGGCTAACTTTCAAAGCTGTCTGTTATTTTTACATCTATATTAGCAAAGCTTTTTTTTTTTTTCCTGGCTTCTTTTTGGCTGGTGTTTTGTTTTTGTTTTTCCTGTTTTTGCCTCCTTGTCCTTTTCACTCCTCTTCCTCACCTCTATCAGTTTTCCCATATTACACAAGGTTTTGATATAAGCCGACACAGACTTTTAAGGAGTCGCCCCCTTTGAGGGCTGGAACCATCTTTGAAAATGCCAAATTGTGAATGGTGCTCTTTGGAAGTTTCTCATAGCACATCCATACACAACACTCAGAGGCAACACTTTTGCCCTAAGAAGAACACTTCAATTGTAATGACCCTAACACATTTTTTTGTTCTGCACTGTCATCTCAGTTTGAGGCTTCCAACTTTCAAAACGGTATCATTGTGTAAACCAGATTAAGTGCGCACTGTCATTTGAATGGAAAGGAGTCTCCACAGAGACTGAACACGAAGACACGGAGAAGGCAAAAGCTGTAATATCTGTCCACCGGCCAAGATTCTGTTGTTTGTGTAGAAATTCCTTCATCCGGATGCAGGGCTAGGTGACGGGCTGAAATGACATGCCGAAATGACATGCCGGGCCGTTGACACACACAAACACAACAGTTTCTGGGTCGCTCCTGCGGCAGTGTGCTATGACAGTGGTGGTGGGGCCCCCGACTGGCAGGCAGGCGGCGACCACGTGGTGCTCTTGTGAACAGAGGCCTGTGGTTGGTTACTCATCCCGGTAAACCAAAGGCATTACGGTGATCTCAAAATATTTTTGGTCTCTCTACAAATTATCGTTATTATGGCAGCACTTTTCTAAGCTGGAATCTCAAACCAAAGGCACTTTCATGCTAGAGTGCAGAAGATTCACAAATAGCTAAGTATTTGGTCATGAATTTAAAAGGCAACAATAAAAGTACAATTTGCTTTTCATAGTAAACTACAAAGTTGCAACCTTCTGTTTTGGTATATACATTTGAGAGCAAGGGTCAAAAAACTGACTTGGATTCGGGTTTTAGATTTCAGGCCAAGTCCTCAGTTTCCTACAGAACTGAAGAAAAATGGTGGGCTTCAAAATCAAAACGAAAACGATTTTTGCTTGTCCTGTTTCAAATACTGGGCCAATTGGTAAATGGACAGGGAGTCTAGGCATGAGAAAAGGCTGGCGGTACGACTAAGGTATTGCTAAGGCACTGCTTACTGGAACGCTTTGGCAGCTCTGAATTGAAAACGTCCTAAAAAAGTAACAGTAGTAAGAGAAATGCTTCCAGCTTACAAAAGGGCTCACGGTTCCCGAGGCAGCCTTTTGCACTACAGACCCAACACGCAACGTCTCCAAGATTTAAGGCTTTTCAGAAATGACACGTGCAGGGATTTGCCACAGAAACATCAACATAGAGAAATCAGCAATGCAGAGTCCCTCTAACGTCACAGGTGTGAACACCAACAATCAGCTCTCCTCTTCGTTGGGACAGGTGTAGTGTACCAGAGCATATACAAAATTATACAAATGATATGTACCTGGTTTGTAAAACTGTCATGTGATTTAAATAATTAACAGCTGTACAAAAACAATGGCTAAAGCCACCACAGTATTGAAATCTAATGAAGACTTGGGTTTAAAAGTCACTTGGGGACTTTGAAACACCAAGTGTTCAGATCGGGGACTGTTGGGGGTTTTTTGTTTTTGTTTTTTGGCTGATCTGAGGGCAGGACTTTGCTGCTGGGATGATTAGGAAATAAAAATTTGACTGAGAGCCTGTGGCAGGTGAATTGTCCTCAGAGGAGGCAAAAAGGCTCATCAGCTTTCCTACCTGCGCCGGATGCCTCAGCCATGGTTAGGCCCAGCACTGCCCCATAAGAAGCAGCACAGGTGACATGGTGCTTCTGTACAGGGGATTCTGAATCTCCCCTCTCTTCTGAACCAACCCTGTCCATACGTTCTTAGAGATCATGTAAGCATAGAGCACCAAAGAAGAATGGCCTCCCGTGGAAGAGGCCAAGGATTAAAGAGGCAGGAGCCCTAGAAGTCCTCAGCCTTACTTGGTCATGAGCCAGCTGAGTGACTTAGGCAAGTCATCTCATCTCTCCTCTGGCCTCACCCTCTTCATTCACAAAATGCAGGGTAGTAGTACATTGAGCTCTCTTTTAGCTCAAGAAAGAAAACTCTGTAAAGTCCTCTTCTGAAAAGAATTTTTCCCCCATCCATCCCCAAAGATGAAAAGAAATGTTCGAGAGGCTTCAATAAGTTCTACAAACATCACTGACTGTAAGGCAGAAAGTAGAAGTGGCCAGAGGAAATAAACCAGAGAGATTAAAGGTTTGATGAGGAGACCCAAGAGCTTATGAGAAATCATGAAAATTGCTGGGATTAAAAAAAAAAAAAAAAGGCCCCTGGTAACTAAGGCCTGAAGGTCAACTCAGAGAAGTTTTAGAGCAGGAGGAAACAAGGACATTATGTCTCTTGATCAACACATTCCCACCTGCCTCTTGAGGACCTGACACAGGCTACCAGGAGAGAAGATCCTACAGGTGAAATGGAAGGAGAAACCATTACCTATATGCTAATGTGGCCTGTAAGACTCTGGGCAGTTGTTCTTTTTTTTTTTTTTTTTGGTACTGGGGATTGAACTCAGGGGCACTCGACCACTGAGCCACATCCCCAGCCCTAGTTTGTGTTTTATGTAGAGACAGGGTCTCACTGAGTTGCTTAGCACCTCGCCATTGCTGAGGCTGGCTTTGAACTCGCGATTCTCCTGTCTCAGCCTCCCTAAGTGCTGGGATTACAGGCTTGAGC
>CM053399.1:44584107-44607223 GCA_028644305.1 Xerus rutilus
GGGCAGTTGTTCTTAATGAGGGGTGGCTGTACACCCCATGTGACATGGGCAATGTTTAGGGGACACTGAGTTGTGACAATGGGGTGAAGGGGTGCTACTGGGTAGAGGCCAGAGCACTAGTAAACCTTTAACAATGCCCAGGACAGCCCCACACGACAAAGAATGATCTGGTCCAAAATATCCACAGCATCAAGGCTGAGAAACTCTGGTCTCAGGAAACCTGGACATGCCAGAGATTCTGACCAGTGACCTGTGCTGAAGAGGTCCTGGTTTTACTGTACGTCTCTCAGGATGGTAGAAATGAATGCTAACAAGACAGAGCCCTGTTATTCAGCTCCTCCCTGGGCAAAGTTGGCCTCTGAGCTCTGCAGTGAAAGCATAAGACATCTCAGACAAACCTGGTACTGGAGGTCACCAGGGGAGAGAACCTGGGTGAGAGGGGAGGACTGGCTTTGCAAAGGCTTCCTTATGGTTCAGGAAGCTTTTAAGATACAGGCAGAAGGAAGAATCATACAGGAGGAAGGATCAGAAACTTGGATTAGGTATGAGGTCAAAAGTTCCACCCAAAGGGTTAATTTGGGAGAGTCAAAGCAAGCAAGCCCAAGAGTTTGGAATAACTGGACCAGTGGTTAAGAAAGGGAAAACATCTGTCCTGACGGAAGCTTTAGTGTAAGATTAAAAAATCTTATAGCTGATTTAAATGCAAATTTAAATTAAAAGTAATTCTCAAGGTTATTCAGGTAAACCCCCCAAAATGAACTCCAAGGACATTCATAGAAAGAAGATGTGGGCAGCCAGGCAGCAGAGGACCTAGTCTGACCCTGTGAAGACAGCTGGCCAGGTGTGGCCTTCTCTGCAGCTAGTGCTTATCCTCTAGCTGGTCTTCTTGGGTTCCAGAATTTTTGTGCTTTGAAAGTAAATCCCAAGAGTCCCCCGGTAGCACATTTGAGTCCCCCTCCCAAGCGGGAAGATGAACCAGACATCTCTACCCCTGAAGTTCTGGGCTGGCCTGGCTTTAAACCATGAGGTCATTTGCACCCACTCATACAGTCCTTGTCCTGGGGGAGCATGTGTGTATATGGGGAGTTCCTTTGAGGAAAGATGCAGGAAATGGGAACCAAAGAAATTTTCCTAAGAGGGGTATCTGACAGAAGCCATTATGAATATTATGACCATGAAAGATGCTGAAATGCTTGGGCTGAAGACCAGACAGAAGGGCAGAAAACTAGGGCAATTCCTCAGAGGCTGGCTTGGAACCAAGGAACAAAGGCAGGCCTTAACATTGGAGGCAAGATGAGCACCACCCTACTGGTTTATGCAAGGATGTGTGCTCCAAGTGAGAAAGTTTTGCATTTTCTCTGGTCTTCCCAGTGATAAGCGATGCCTTTGGGAGACATAGGCTTAATCTAATGTTTTTCTTTTTATCATAAGCCAAGGCAAACTCTCATACTCATGACCACAAGATATGAGACAATGTACAAGCAGGGTCAGAGCAGATGGTGGGGCAAGAAAGTGGGTGTGTAAGATGTGGTAAACTATGTTCTAGTGTTGGTGATGTTTTGCACCTTACAAAACTGATTTTATGTTCTACTGTGTTTACATATTCCTAATAGTTACAAAATCATCATTTTCCTCTGGAAAGTTGAGGGGTAGCTCCTTTTTCCTCCCCAATGAAGCACTTATGAAAATAACCCAAGACACATGGCCACATGGAACCAATTCTGCCTGGGCAATGCTTTGGAATATGTGGATTGGAAAGCTGCATCTCTCCTAGAAAGAGAACCTCCTGAAGGAGTCTGTTTGAAAAGGTGAGAGAGAGTGAGTAAGAGCACTGGGTCGCTTAAACTTAAGTCAAACAAGGGCCATTGCATCTTACTGAGAGATGTCAAGGAAATGAACATCCTCAGAGAGAACATATCTAAGTATAGATGCACATTGAGATACACATACATATCAGCACCTAGCAAGCTGAGCAACACTAAATAGATGTTACGAATGTTGAATAATCATGTCTGTATGTGTACATATGTGATTACATTCATACACATATAGTCACAGTAGGCCCTATGCATATTGGGTTACCAGAAACAAAGAATTTATCCATAGGCTGGTAGGGATGCTTACTATTTTCTGGGGAGCAGAGATGTTAAACCTGATGAGCCTTTTACTTGTTTAGTTATTGAAATTTTCTCCCAGCCACAGGATTCTCTATATTTTGCAGCTCACAGTGCAGTATTCATGCCAATTTTAAAATTTTGCTATTAAATTTCAGTGGTTCAGATATTTACTTTTCTTAATAAAAAATTTGGTTGTCCATATAAAATATAACTGCACACACAAGACTATAAACATTGTAAGTTTAGATTTTTCAGTATTTATCTACTTATTGCAAAAAGAGCCATCTTTTCTTTTTCATTAAATAATCAACCATCACATTAGTACAATACAATTTTACATTTTTAAATATACTATATATGTTAAGGATAAGGGGTGAAGTTTTCTTCCTCTGTAATACCTGTTCAAGAGTTTAATGGATTAGAAGGTTAGTTTTAACCTTGAGGAAAAAAGTACAAATTTGTCTCATTAGGATATTTCTACCAAGCATTTCTTAAGGCTATAGTTTAACATTTGGTTTCAAAAAGAAAGAAAGGTTTCATTTAAAAAATAATTTAGTGAATTACATTCTTTCATAACTTCCACCCTAATTAGTTACAAAGATAAGTCTAAAGATTCTTAGTTTTGTGTACTAATTTACATTTATATTTAAAGATTAATTTTACTTGTATCTTAAGACAAGAATTTCATGTTGGAAAAAAAGAGAACTAAATACATTTGTGTAAAGGCAGTAAATGTCCCATGGCCAATACTCTGTCTTAATATTTTCTACCACAATAAGAAACTGGTCTCTGCAGAGAGAGACCTGGGTTGTTTAGGTTTTCCTTTCCCGAGGAATTATGGGCTGCAGATCTGAAGGACACATAGAAACAACTCGATTTCTCTTTACAACTGTACCAGAACTTCACAGCTACAATGATAGTATGAACACACAAAAAAAATGACTTCACTCAAACAGGATTTAGAAAAGTTGGGGTGACCTCGGGGCCAGGGCACCACCCACGTGGTGAGGTTTACAGTCAGTCGTTCAATAATGGAGAGTGTGTGTGTGCACATCGGTGTGTGTATATACAGATATCTATATATATAAATAATCATGTTCAGTCCTTTACAAGCCTGTAAATATGGTGTTGTGCTCCATGTTCACTATTTGAAACTTCAAATACACAGGCCATGCAGAGGAGAGTTTCTTGTGTATCCCTGTTTGTTACCACCTGTTTAAAAAGAAAAGAAAAGGCACATATATATGGCACTGCATGGAAGAAGGCATACTCCCCCTGTGCCCCAGGCCTGTGACTGAATTGGAGAAGAGCAGTCTTAAGTTGGATCAGTGGGTTAGAGATGCAGTCAGCCTCACTCTGCACCATCTAACACATATTCCAAGAACTTGAATCCCATCCAAGCATGGCACCATGAGCAAGAAACACCTTACAGATGGTGTCTTGTCATCATCTGAGCCCAAGAAGAGACCACAAGAATCAGTGTGGTTTGTGTGTTTGGGTATTTTCTGAGGGCTGATTTCTTTATAATTAAGAGAATTTTCTATAATTCTGTCCCACTGGATACCTATTTATCCTAAATAATTGTGTCCTACTTTATTATTTTTATTGTGTTTGTGTGTGTATTTATATACTTATGCAGATATTCCCCTGCCCAAGGGATCAAACCCAGGGCCTCATGCATGCTAGACGGGTGCTCTACCACTGAGCTATATCCCCAGTCCTACTTTTATTATATTTTTAATTGTTAAATAATAACTGATATTATGGTACATGTATACATGGTAAAATGGTTAACAGGCCAATTAACATATTCATCACCTCATATACCTCTTTGTGATGAAAATATTTAAGATGTATTCTTTCTCCTATCTTGTTCTTAAATTCATGTTACATTTTGTTTCACAATAGCCAGTGACCGGCATGAGCTCCATGGGTGCCTTGCTCACCACTGTATTCACAAGCAGAGCCTGGACTCAGCAAGATGTTTGCCTTGTAAAGGACAAGGTACAGGTGGAATCACATCCAGGGACAATCTTCCCATGGGCACAGGCTTTACCTTCCAACATGTACGCTGAAATACTGTTACCCCTTCAGTTATGGCTCCTGAAGCCATCTCCTTCCTTACCCCATGGCTGTGGCCTTTATTCAGACCTGGCACCCTCTGGCCCAAGTCACTGCTGCCTCCTCTCATCACTCAGTCGTGATTCCCCTCGCCATCCTCAGAAGGAAGTTTCTACATGTAAATCTAACCAAACTTCTCTACTCAGCTGCTTCAATTACTCTCCTGTTAATTTTGCGTTTGAAAACATTCTGGATTTGAGAGCTTGGGCTGGCCTATCATAGACCTACCTATCTTCCCTCTATGTATCAGGGTGCTTCCTGTATTTGCTTCCCTTGCTCTTGAGGCATCCAAGTTAATATTCCCTGACTAAAGTCTCATAGTACTTCTGATATTCCCTAAAGAATTGTGTGGTATTTTTTTCTTAAATCCATCTCATTCAGTAGACTATAAATTCCTGAAGATCAGAGACCATGTTTCCCAGTAACACTCAGTGCATGGCACACATGGTCATTTAGTAAATATTTGTTGAATGAATGGAAATTTACACAGTAGCTAACACATATCGATTGCTTACTCTGCATCTACTCAAGCACTAAATGCTTTCCATAGATTGTCTCATACGACATTCCAACAACTCCATGAGTGGGTGGTATTACTATTCCCCTTTGATGAGAAGTAGCTGAGGGGTTAATCTGCTCGAGGTTCAACTTGTTCAAGATGGCCTATTCAGCTCCTTTTCCCTCAGGAAGTTTTTCCATCCTCTTGAACCAGGTCCAGTGGAACTCCCCTTATGTCTCTTAGCACAAAGTCCCTCAGCCAGACACCAGCCAGTTAGAGACTCATCCATTTAGTGATGACATGATGAATGTCTGCTCCCCCCTCATCAGACCCCAGGATGGCTGCCTACCTGTCCAGCTCACCACAGCATCCCTAGCACCTGACACCTACATATATACTCACAGAACGCACCACCCGCTCTTTTGTGGTAAATCTGGAAAATGTCTGTTTATGTGTCAAAGCAACTTAAATGTTAGCCCTGAGAATTCCCCCACCTCACCATATACTTCCATGATGCCTGGTACCCCAGCAACCGTAACCTTGTATTGTAATGGTCTATTTAACTGCTTCTGTCACCCTAAAGGCCATGGATTATTACAGTATAGGCATTGTGTTTTATTTGCATTGCTTTTCAGTAGATAATACAATCTAATCCCATGGTTTAGTTGAATGCATTAAAGCACTCTCAATTATTACCTTTGAGGTAGAGAATGCAGATTAAGCCTTTCTTTATAAACGGGGCAGAGACGGAGGTCTAAAGACTTCAAATGACTTGTGCAAGGTCATAACGTAGAGAGAGGTCTTAAAGCAAGTCCTTTGATTTCATGACCATAAAATCACCCTGCAAAGTGGTCTTTCTATCATATCTTTATTATTGGCTCTGTGACCCCAGGGAGGCCTAACATTCCTTAGCTACATAAATAGGAATAAAAATGATTTCATAGTTTTGTAGTGAGAACTTTATAACATAAGACTTAACAAAGGATCTATCTAGCACAGTGCCTGCAACCTCTAGGCTCTATCCTATTTTCTCACCAATTTTCTGTGAAAGAGTATACCTCGTTTAGGCTTTGTGACTGAGATTCAAAAGGAGAAAAGAAAACAAATATGTTTCCATTAGCCTTTATGTCTGAATATGACCTCAAAAGAAAACAGCATATGTGGTCCACAGTTCAGCTGCTGTCTTTCTCAGCTCTGCAGTTGTCGTCAGTAGGACTCCACATTGACAGGTTCAGCTCAACTTCTGCACTAACTCAATGCAATCAGATAACCCATTCCATCAGCCAGTAGGGTCTGGAATTGGCCTTGAGGACACAGGGTTTGTATCCACAATACCCAGTAAAGTCCCTCCAACTTTGTCCAGCAGCTTTCATAATGGCCTGTCCTTGAGGAAGAGCTGGAAAGTGTAATTTCTCCTGTTCATCAATTAGATGACATGACTTTCATAATCCAGGAATGCTGTCTTAATTATAGTTTTTTTAAGGCTATAATATTTCTAGCAGATGCTTATTGGTAGTTATCAATTCCTCATATCAAAGGAATTTCTGTAATTGCTTAGTGACACATTGTGAAATTTTTAATCGAACCTGTGTTCCCTGGACAGCCATGCTGGTTGAAGTCACATGTCTTGAGGATACACTCCTGGCAGTTACCTAGGCTTTGTGGGAAATAGGTGCTCTGACATTTCCTGGCCATATTCATCCCATTGTGCTTTGTGAGATAGAAAATCAGGGCCTGGGAATATCATCTTCCTTAATGTGCAGAAACAGTGCTGGTTTTTAAGAAGTAGCTAAGACTTCCTCCAAGAGGTAGTGGCCATCCACTCATGGTTCTGACTAAGGACTGAGATTGTTCAAAGTCCACTGTAGGATTCCAGCTTGCTCACCTGAATGCTAAGCTGCTGCACCTATTCTTTAAATAGCAGCAGAGAAAACCTCTGACAAGTAAGTACCTGCTCCCTGCTAGCATCTACACTAGAACCACTCAGTTTTCACCAAAAGACCGTTAGAGAAAAAGACACTAATGAATAGCTATTATGAACATGTATTATAAATTCTTCTCCAGATTGCTGGTTTCTGAAGTATGGAAGCACACATGTATATCTGAATATATGACACTTATCTGAAAAACTGTTTGTCATTTGCATGCCAATGTTGTCCCAGTGAACTCTGAGACTCCCCAAAGCTCATTTGCTAGTCCACTATAGCAGTGGCTTTCAGTCTTAGTTGCTCACTTCAACTCTCTGGAAAGCTTTAAAATTAAAAAGACATGAGGCTCGGCCCCACCCCAGGGATTCATCGGGAGTAGGGCCCAGGCTTCAGATTATAAAAAGTTTCCTGAATGAATCTAATATGTGAAGGCTTTTCATTTTAAATATTGATTTTTAAAATTTTTAACAGTGGTATATGGGAGCCTGGCTTATGAATATTATAGTTAATATTAAGAAATTTCATGAGCTTGAAATTTCATTGGTAGCTTGAAATTGACCATGGAAGGTATATTTACACTATGGAAACAGGGAAAAAGTATGAATCAGGTTTTGGAATGTGGTGCAGGTTTGGGAAAGTGCCTCTTTGAAAATGACAAAAACAAAAAAAAAGTGTGTCACTGATTGAAAACCACTGAACAAATGGAACCAAAACTCCAGGTAAAGAATTCCCACTCTAAGTATTCTAGCTCTTAATCCTAGAGTAATAAAGAGTAACAAAGTAAGCTGTCAGAGGGCTGAGCATGTGACTGTAGTATTATCTTCATACTCCTTTTAATGAAATTGTTTCTACCATGTTTTGTTTTGGTATTTTCCCTTCAATTTAATCAAAGTTTTTTGTTTTTTTTGTTTTTTTGTTTTTGGTACTGGGGATTAAACTCAGGGCCACTGAGCCACATCCACTCGACCACTGAGCCCTATTTTGTGTTTTATGTAGAGACAGGGTTGCTTAGTGTTGCTGAGGCTGGCTTCAAACTTGCAATTCTCTGGTTTCAGTCTCCCAAAGTGCTGGAAAAGGATTTTTTTTTTTTTAAATGAGCCTCATAAAACGAGCCTTATTTTCTAAGTATAAAATGCTATGCCTCACAATCTTTCCAAAGTTCTCAAATGAAGCCCCCAGGAGAAGTTAGCCTAAAGTTAAATATCACTTAATCTCCTGCATTGTGTTGTCTGGGGGACTGGTAGGTTTCCTGTCATGGATCTTGTGCACTATCATCTTTTCCTTTCCCTTTAGCTGCCTCTTAAGTCTTGACCATATTTTTCAGTTTTTGAAGAACATTTTCCTCCCCTTCCTGTTCACTTTATGTTAATTTATAGTTCTCAGGAGAGCTTATATTTTCTTAATACATGTTATTTCTTACAAGGCCTGGCATATGCTTCATGAAGTGAGTCAAGATATGTTTGAAATGCAAACCTATGGACTCAATTTCTGACTCATTTATGATTTGCATTTTACATGGTTGCTGAGACTCAGCTGTGGCTAACACTGGAATCACCTGTGGAGTTTTTAAAAAACACACATGCCTGAGTCCAACCCTCAGAGGACCTGAATGAGTGGACCAAGTGTCAGCCTGGGTTACAGGATTTTAAACAGTTTTTTTACGTTTTTCTAATATGCAGCTAGAGTTGAGAACCTAGGGTCACCGCTTTTTAACACCTACCTGAATTCCAGTTCTGCCAAGTTTAGAAACCCTAGCCAGATGAGATCCCTTCTCGTCTACTGATTCAAGCCCAAATATGGCCCAAGTTTGCTAGATGGAAGCCGTGAGTTCCACTGCTAGCTGACCACCTAGGGCCCCATCCAGCAGTCAACTTCCCTAGGCCAAGGCCTCGGTGAATCCCCAGCCCACTTTCCTTACTATCCCAGCAAGCCTCATGGCAGAGTCTGCCCAGACAAGAAAGAGATAAAACCATTACCAATAAAATTGTGAAGTTTTCCAAAACACTGTTCATCATATATTTCTCTGGTAAGTGTTTGAGCTTGTGGATGAAATTGATCATATATTCACACATTGGGGAGCGGTTTATCCGGTATACAAATCGGCCATTCTCAAACCTTGCATACTCCGTCTGTTAGAAGAAAAGAATTTAAGCATTTTTACACTTTTGAACTCAAAATACAAGAAACAGGTATTATTGTCTATAAAAGCATTTTGTTTCTTCAACACGAATCATCAGTTATGTGCCATGTTATTCAGGATGTTGACTTTCTAAAAATATGATATCCAAATACTATTGGTATATGCAGAGTCCATTATTTTCCTGGAAGTTAAAAAAAAGATCGTTGGAAAGATGATACCTTCAAAGAGGAATCTGACATGTCCTTTCAGCAATAGAAAACACTAAAAACCCAAACCACCTGCTTAGTAATTCTCTTCCTGGAGATCTGTGAGAGCAACCCCCAGCAAGTTACAGTTCTTCAAAGAGCCCAGAGCAGCCCCTCCTCACTGTGGTAAGGTCTCAAAGGCCCAACAACCTGTATAGCTAATTTCTCTACTTTAGGAAAAACTGGTCACCTCACATTTATCATGAGCCCCTGGATGGATGGATGGATGGATGGATGGATGGAATGAAGGAAGGAAGATAGGGAGGGAGGGAGGGAGGGAGGGAGGGAGGGAGGGAGGCAGGCAGGCAGGCAGGCTAACATACATGCAATATGAAGACCCTATGGAAGTATTCAAAAATTAAAAACACTCCCAGATCACAACAGATGAAAAAGGAATTAAAAAGGAAATTACAAGCTATCAAAAGAGCCATGAGAAGAAAAACATACCCAAACTTATGGGACATAATTAAGCTCTATTTGAAGAAAACTTAATGAAGTAGCCTTATAATATCCTCACCATTAAAGATGAAAAATTGTAGAAATAAAGATAGATTTAAAAAGAAGCACAAATCCCAAAACATAAACCCAAACCACAAAGAAACCAAAGGAAACCAGGAATATGAAATTAATAAAGATAAAAGCTCAAATCAATGAAACAAATTTAAAATACAGATAGAATAAATTTAAAAACTGGTTCTTTAAAAGGTCAAAACAAAATAAGCCCTTTACATGCTTTAAAAGGAGAAGAAAAAAAAAGAAAGAGGCAAAACCACAATTGTGGTAGAGACTAGAAGCTGCACAAGGGCTGGGAGCATAGCTCAGTGCTTAATAACGCATGTGGGCACAAGGCCTAGGGTTTGGTCTCCAGCACCCCTCCTCCACAATATCCAAGAGAGTAGTTCACATCTGCTTCAGGCAGCAAAAAACCTAGAGGACAGGGATATTTTCCTAGAAAAACTCAAATTGCTAATATCAAAGAAAAAAAGAAGTTGAAAAAGTCAACAGATCAATGACTGGAAACAACCAGGACTAGAAAGTGACTTAAATACCCCTGGAGAAGACAGCAAAGGATGCCGAAGGTAGACAGGAAAAATAAGTTCAAGAGATCATTTATGCATAATGATGCTATAGTTAGTAACAATATATTTGTATATTTGAAGACTGACAAATATTGTAAGTATTTTTACCACCAAAAAAAAAAGCATGAGTGGTAATATATATGCTAATTAGCTCAATTTTAGCCATTCCACAATGTATACATAATTCAAAATTTCACATATACAATAAACACATTTAATTTTTACTTATTAATTAAAAATAGATACTTTAAAAAGAGAGTAAATTGTGGGCTGGGGTTGTGGCACAGTGGTAGAGCGCTTGCGTGGCACATGTGAGGCACTCGGTTCGATTCTCAGCACTACACATAAGTAAGTAAAATAAAGCTTTATTGACAACTAAAACAATTTTTTTTAAAAAAGAGCAAATTGTTTCACAGGTAAGTTTTATATACTCTTTAAAGAATAGTTATTTTCGTTGTTATTTATTCTATGTTATAACAGGTATACACACCAATTCCTTTTATTAAATGAGTGTAAATTCAATACTAAAACTTGATAGGTTATTTTTAAAAAGAGGTATAGAAAAATATGATGAGACGTAAAATATCAACAAAGAGAATCTAGCAATATATCCGAAACAGAACTTTCTTCAGGAATGCTGGGGAGGTTCATACATAGAAACCTCACTGACTCAACTTAGTCAACAAATTGGAGAAAAACCATGTAGCTAGCAAGAGGTGCTGAAAGGCACTTAATAATGCAGCTATTCCTAATAAAAACCCTAAGCAAAATAGAAAAGAAAGTACTTACACATGTAATAAATACACTTACAAAAGCTAACAGTAACTATAATCATAAATGGCAAAACACCAAATCTATTTCTACTAACATCAGAACTATACAAGGATGCCTACCATCACTATTTCCTGATACAACAGATGAAGTTTTAGCAAATAAAAAGTGAGGAAAAAAAACTGGTATAAACAGGGGCAAAGAGGAGAATAAATTAAGGGTGTTTCTACTATCACTAAGATTATGTATACAGAAAACCCAAGAATCTAGGGAAAAACCCACCAGAGTTAAGATATTTTAAGATAACCACAGTGAAGACATCTTCATATAAATCTTAAATATAGATTGCAATATCCAAGGGCTTTTCTGTCAGAGTAATTAGAATCTAGAAACAGAAATTATGACAAATTATATAATTTCCAGAAATACATTTAACAATGAACAAGTCAATATGATAAAAGCTATAAAGCCTTATTAAAATACTTAGAGAAAAATGAAAATAGGTTCTTTGGTGGAGGTAGAGGGGGAGATGGTTCCGGGGACTGAACTCAGGAACACTCAAACACTGAGCTACATCCAGCCCTATTTTGTGTTTTATTTAGAGATAGGGTCTCACTGAGTTGCTTAACATCTCACTGTTGCTGAGGCTGGCTTTGATCTTGCAATCCTCCTGACTCAGCCTCTGGAGCTGCTGAGATTACAGATGTGTGCCACCACACCCGGTGCAAATAGGTTCTTTTTTAAAATTTTTTTTTTAGATGGACACAATATCTTTATTTTATTTATTTTTATGTGGTGCTGAGGATCAAACCCAATGACTCACGCGTGCGAGGCAAGTGCTCTACCACTGAGCCACAGCCCCAGCCCGCAAATAGGTTCTTGATTACAAAGATTTAATATTAATAATATGCGGACATTCCCCAAAATATCTAAATCCAATGCAATTACAATTAAATTGCTCAAAAATTTGTTTAAAAAATATTCATTGTTTTGAAATTAAAATGCCCATTACTAGCTTAGAAAACATGAAAAAGAATGATGAGATTGACTTGTTTCGCCAGTATCAGAAACTACTATCAAGCCACTGTAATTAAATTCATGTGGTAAAGATAGTGGGTGGAATAGAATGGAGCCTAGGAACAGTTCCCAGTATATACGGCAAGTTAAAGGGGACAGATCTGTTCAACTGGAAAAGAATACACTTGGTTAGACACACATGCCTATGTATTTGGAAGCAAATATAAGCAGCCTGCTACTTCACACCAAATGCAGGTATACATTCTAAATAAAATAAAATCTTTAATGTAACGCACACTGGCCACACTCAGACCATCCTCTCCATGAAAATTCCTGGGATTTTGTGAGTCAAAAACAACCTCTCCCTGCTCCCCGAACTCACACAGAGCTGTGGCTATACCATCTGAGGACACCATGAAGAGTAGTTTGAAACTGGGAAAAATCAGTAAACTATCTGTTTCACCTTTTCTCACAGCCCACGTATAGAGAATACCCCTCACTGCATGGCTGTTCACTAATACTGCCTGACTTGAACCCTCGATGCTCCCACCACTGATGGCTAACTGCATTTCCCCAGGTCTCTTAGCCCTGTCTTATTACACAGCCTCTTTCTTGCAGTCTCCTTGGGCTTGCCAGACATCATGCTGAGTCCCTGCCCTGTTTATGATCTCTGATCTCTGCTCTTGTCTTTATGCCTCCCTGCTACTTGCCCCAAGACTGGCTACTACTCCCCAAATTTAATCCTCATCTGAGTTGTTATTCCCTTCAGGCAGCTAGTTCTCCATTCCCACAGCTTTAATTAGCCTTAATACCCAGGATTCCCAACTGAGATTGCCAGTCTTTACCTGTTGCATCTATAATCCTCCCTTATTTCCTCTTGAATACCTTATATCCTTATCTCCACATCTCCACCAAAAGCAAGCATAAAATGTGATTGTGACCTTTGACTCTCATCCTGACTCCACAAGGCATCCTCTCTCACCCTGCAACACAGAGTCTTTGTCAGCCAGGATGGGCTCCTGGACCTGAGAGGTCCAGATCTACTGCAAATAAAAACTACTCACTAAACATGGACCGATTTGGGGAGGGTGAAAGGCCTGGGAAAGGAGAATTTCAAAAGGTAAGCCAACTGCAAAGCAGCTCACCCAGGTAAATCAAACACACATGTGCTTAAAGGGAGAGGCAAGAAATATAAAAAAGCAGTTAAGTAGATATTTGATCCTAATAAAGAATTAAATGTCTTGAAAGCAATTAAAATGAAGGGAGTAGAAATAGTAAGAGCAACAGTATCAAATCAAGGTGTCAGGATTTTACAAGGCACATGCCAATCAGCTGAAGGCCAGCCTGTTACCCACAATGCTGGGAATGCCCGTGGCTCTGGGGTGGGTTGACAGGGCCTGGCTCAATGTAATATTCCCTGGGACTCCAGGAGGCTGCACACCAAGGCAGCACAGGCTTCAGACACAGAGGGCTGTCACCAGACTTGCTACTTGCTTTGAGGTGCTTCCAAATCATTTGTCTTTCAAAGTAATAGAGGAAAGGAGGAGTGGGAGGGAAAGGAGGACACATCAAAAAAGCACAACTCTCTGTCTCCATGAGAGACTGAAGAAGGCAATGGGCTGCCCTTGAGTGAAGTTTCTGGTCACCAGAGGCCAACTTACCTCTACTTTTTCTACTACTTGCTTCCCAAAGGAGCACACTTTGGTAGAACAGGTGACTGTCATGTTTTCAGAACTCTCATACTGGCTGGTTACACCATAGAAAGCCCCAGCATCATCTTGGATATTGCAGTTTAAGTCGGCCTGTAGGAAAGGAAATGGGGGCAGGGTTATTCTCTCAGTTCTCGCTGCTGAGACAGTAATGCCAAGGCAAGGCCATGGATGATTGAGCCCAGGAAAGAGCAGTGAGGAAGAGATACTCCTCTAGAAACAAGGTCAGTGCAATCACTTTCTGGAGGGTGCTAACGCGGGCATCTTCCCTTGAAAGGCCCATGCTATGTGTTTCCATTCTGTTTTGCTTTCTTACATTCAGTATCAGAATAACACTGTGCCTTTGCAACCAAAGATAGGTTAGCAGTCTCTGAAATGTGTTTTACCAGTCCCTGAAATGTGTACAGAGAGCAGGACATAAATTAGACTCATATTCACTAGTCTTTAGAGATATTCAAAAGAACAGGAGACTCTGCAGCTGGCTAGCCATTTGTTATATATGTTAAACAGACACTTTAAAAGAAATACAGCATCCAGAGGGGGAATGGTTCCTACAAATGACTGACTTACAAAGATGATAAATAACTGCCACTCATTTACCACACTGTTAGTAAGTACCTACTACATGAGGTTCACACCAGATGCTAGAAAGGACTTGGTCACAACCTAATGTGGAAGATAGGCACATAAAACAGCTACCATGCAGATAGAAAACAAGTACCATGTCAAAGGCACTGCTTTTGGCTGGCTCTTAGTTAAGGGACCATTAGATGGGCATGTGCTGAGGGAAGAGTGGGCAGAAGCCTATAATGCTTCATTCCATGGTGTAAAGACTAAGGGGACGGGCAGAATGGAGTTTGGAAATGCAACCTGGGCTCAGGTCATACAGGGCTAAAGAACAGGTGTGGGTTGTGGCCTGTATGAAATGGGGACCCGGGAAAATTTTGGTGCCAAGAAGCAAAGAGATTAGTGCTGTGTCTCAGCAGCATAAAACATGCACTGGAGGAGCAGGCTACTGAAGTGTTCAGGCCACTGCTGTGGTCTGAATGTGTGCCCCAACATTTATGGGTTGGGAACTTAAATCTCCAAGGCAACGATGTGGGGCCTTCTGGGAGGTGTTTAGGATCCCTCTCTCATGAATGGATGAATGCAGTGTAAAAGGGCCTTCAGGAGGGCTGGGGATATAGATCAGGCCCTGGGTTCAATCCCCAGTACCACCAAAAAACAACAACAAAAAATGGTGGAGCTGGGCGCAGTGGCGCAAGCCTGTAATCCCAGCGCTTAGGGAGGCTGAGACAGGAGAATCGTGCTAAGTAACTCAGTGAGACCCTGTCTCTACATAAAACACAAAATAGGGCTGGGGATGCAGCTCAGTGGTCAAGTGCCCCTGAGTTCAATCCCCAGTACCCCCCCCCAATAAAAAGGGTGGGAAGGCCTTCTAAGAGTTGGCTTTTGTACCTGTTCCCCTTCTAAAATGTGAGGATGCAGCAGGCCAAGAAGAGATCAAGGCAGTCATTGAGAAATGGGTCCCTCCTCCCCAAATACCTACCAGCTCCCTGCTACACACCAGGCCCTGGGTCAAAAGCTGGGCCAGGGCCAGTGCCTCTTCTCCTGGGGCTTGTGATTTATCAAGGAAGGTATCACAACAGAGGGAAGCCTCCACTGACAGACATACAGAGGGACATGGGAACAGTGGGGAGGTCCCCCAGGGGTCAGGGATGCTTTGACCCTGTGCTGCAGCTGGGATCCAAAGAAAGAAGACATGGTTAGGTGAGAGGAACATTCTGTAAGAGAAAAGAGGGTCTTGGGAGGGCACACAACCAGAAAGAAGGACTTAAAACAGATGAGACAGAGACAGCAGAGGAAAGAGCAAGAAGCAGGAGAAGTGGGAGGGCTGGGCACTTATATTCTCAGACCAAAGGCACCTGGGGGTTGAGCAGATAGGAGCAGTGACAGGATGGAGTCAGATCCAAAGAGACACCTCTGACCACAGCTTGGAGAAGATGGGAAGAAATCAAGAGTGAGTGCACACAGATGAGGACATGACTGCCATCCAAACAAGAGATGATAATACGTGTGGTATCGTGACAGCTGTTGAGACAGAGGTGGGCAGGTTTAATACTCAAATGGGATTCTGCATTTTGTGAGGTTTAGTACAGTTTGATTAGCTGATTTTCATACTTTAGTAGGTCCTAACCACCATGGACACCTAAGTCACATATGTTTTTAACAAAGATATACATTTGGATTTCCTTTCTGAATTGAATATTAGGAAAGTGTCCATTCCCATAGGCAAACTTCATATTTTCTGCCTTTAAATAAAGAGAACCACATATTCTACATTTCCCCTTTCATCTTACAAGCCAAGAAATCCAAAGCCAAATTCAGTATTCAGCAATTACCTTGTCCCAGGTGCTTCCAGTAGCTGGCAACCATGTGCAGCTCCTTTTACTGGTTTCCAATCTGCTTTCACTTGCACTTGTCCAAGTTTTATACTATCCATACAGGTAGTGAACTTTCTCATCTTTTGCTCTTTGGAATTATATGGGGCATCGATCATAAATAAATAAAATACCCAGAGATGCATTTTTCTCCTGTTCAAGGTTTTAACATTTGGCTCTACAGAGCAGCTGCTTAGCAGGAACAGACATGAGCTGAGATCTGCATCTGAGCTTCCTAAGGCTGCAGGCGTTCCAGCCTCCAGGAGAGAAAGGCCAGTGAAGCATCCTAGGCACACAGGAGCACGAAACACTGGCATCACCCTAGAGCTTCCCACATAGTACCTGTGAATGGCACGCACTAAAAAGCAGGCCTTCAAGAGAGGCCCTTGTCTTGCTCTGCTTCCAGCTCCGGTATTCTGCAGTGGAGGGATATTAATGATGTTTTGTGTGTGTGTGTGTGTGCACGCGTGTGTGTATGCGTGTGCATGCACGTGCAAGAGAGAATTATGCTCTTATTGTGGTGTAATTTAGGCCAGAAAGTTTCAGGAGTTTTTAAAAAGTCAAATTAACTAATGCATGGTAAATGGAGAAAAAACTGTAAAAGCGATGTGCAGTTACATTTCTACTCATGAACTCGTCAACTTTAACAGGAGTAACTACTATTTCTCAAGTGTCCTTTTAGAAATATTTAGCAGATGTCCACACATAAACCTTTTTTTTTTGCACAATAGCACAACTGTAATCACACTTTGAAATCTTGTTTTTTAAAAAGTAACTATCTTAGTGCTCAGTATTGATATCAATATTAAGGCATTATTTTTTTTAAAAAATGAAGTTTTAAAAAATTAAAAAAAAATAAACAGCTGTATATTGTTCCACTGCACAGATACACCATAATTTAACACATACTCTGCTGGTGAATGTTTGGGATGCTCTCCAATAATGTGGCATAAGAAGTCCATGTTAAGCAGGAATGGTAGACTAGAAATTCTTGCTCTTTCTTTCAACTTAACAAGTTTCTAGCACCAGAAAGGACTAATTAGGTGCTATAAAGTAATTGTGAGCTAATATTGCAATGTAACATTACAACTGAAATGAACTAGCTATTCTTAATGACATCAAACTGTCTTGAAAGACAGGTGAACAACCCAGAGAGGTTGTTCTGGTATGAGGCGTGTGTGGAGGGAAGACAGCAAATACACAGTGGGGTGGGGGGGAAGCTGTCAATGGAGAGTAAATGGAGTGACACTGGTTTTAAAAAGTTCCACCCCAAGTTGCTTAAAATATACAAAATGATCCATTAATATATATGATTTAGAAACATTAATAAAGTTTAAAATGGCACTCATCGTGATCTGATGCTGGCAGTGTTGCTAAAATTTTTCGCATGTCATGTTCCCATTCTTCCCAGGTTTTATGCTGAAGGGAAGTAGCTGTCCCCACAGCAGCAACCTGCCTAGCAGACTCGACAACAAGAGTGGGTCATATTTAAGACTCCTTTCTGTATTTAACAAACTCATTTCTAGTATTCATCAGTGCACTATTTCAGCTGCTTAAAAATGTTAAACACAAAGACTCCAAAAGTAGAAACGGAGAACGAGAGAACTGAAGCACCTCCAGCTCACTCTTTCACCTCTGCATGATCACTGTGCTGTTGTTGCTCACATTTAACTAAACCAATGGAAAAAGGAGCACGGTGTGACTGCAGAACCAGCAGCAGGTCCAACTGACTCAAAACTGTTCAGAACTTACTCTGCAAACGAATCCCATGCTGTGCCTGTATTACTGAAGGATACGTAATACAATAGATGAGTGGTGTGTGTGCTGGTTGGAAGAATAGGTGTTATAAAAGTTGCATATATAAAATAGAATTCAACAATAACTTAGCCAATTTTTTATGACTTAGGCCAAGAAGGGATATTCTTTTTAGGATTATTTTATCCATGACATTATTTAGAACTGTGGGTACATTGTGATACTCAAGGGGGAGCCCTTTTATTTTGTGATGGTTCTACCAGTTTGTAACTTCCCTACAGACAAGCAATGTCCTTATTATCTGCACCTGTCTCAGATCCTGCTCACCACCTCACCTTTGGCTAACCACTGTCTCTTAGAACTCCCCATATAATTCTGCTATAGTTCTAGTGGGGAATGATTTGTAGTTATAATGATATGAATTATAACAGATGAAGTTATTAGAGTTATTATAAAAACCCACCCTCAGAAATCATGCTGATAACTACATTTTAAAGTTGTCAGAGTTAGGTTTTTTACATAAAATTGAAGTATTGCACACATTCAGAAAAGTGCATGGATCAGAATTTTCCAGCCCAATTATATTTCAAGTGAACCAGCATGCAGATGAAGAAAGAAGTCTGTGACATGGGCTACCTTCCAGACACAACTATCCCCACGCCTCAAGGGTGACCATGAGCCTAAAACATCATACCTTAGTTTTGGGTATTTTTGAGCTTTAAATCAGTGGATTCATGGTGTTCACACCCATGCTTACTTTTCTAGGCCCAGCATTTTGTGAGATCCAATCATGTGGCTGTGTGTTCATCCTCATTACTAAATATTCCACTGAATGAAAAATGTCAAAATCTATTCCTTCTACTACTGATGGACATTTGTGATGTTTCCAAATTGGGCTTTTTTTTTTTTAATGAAGCATGTCACCAAGAACATCTTTTGATGGACACATGAATGTGTTCTGTTGGGTGTTCCTAGGACTATAACTGCTGGGCTGTAAGGTCTATGTACATCTAGCTTTCATTTAGATAACAGGCACAGATAATTTTTGAATTATCTTGCTGCTTTTTCTGCAGTCTGAGAAAACTTTATATTTAACTATTAGTGTGAATTTAATAGGTTAGATTGTAAAAGGCTTCCCAACTAATGGTAATAAGCAATTTGCTAACAACTACTTTGCAATTAAATGCAATCCCTGAAAATGGAAAATAATCACGCAGCCATCCAACCATATTGAAGCTGCTCTTCAGGAATTTTTTAGGAGGAGGTATTGATGTGAAAGATAATTATCTGTCAGCTGATGGTATTAGGACTCTTCCAGAAAGAAATGTGGTCACCGAACTCCCATGGAGCAAAGGTAATATCAAAGAAAGAATGTTAGCCTCAAGTCAACAACAAAGGAGGCAAACTCTAATGAGTCTGGAATCCGTGCAGGGCTCATTACCCGCCCTACTGACACATTCACCCCAAATGAAAACTCAGGGGGTAAAGCAAACCTATTTATATAACACTGGAAGCAAGAAAATAAGGGGAAAAAAATGTACTGCTCTTAGGATTCAAACTATTTCTGCCTAATCGGCTTTCATCTGACCACAGGATGTTTTCCAAAGCAAATAATTAAAAAAAAAAATTTCAAGAAACAGCTAAAACCCAGCAACTCACCTTCCTAATACGTGCCAAATTAAGACTATATTCTAAACCCTGGACTAAACAAAACAGGTTGGTCATGGGCCAGGCTCTGATGTGTTAAAAAGAATATTTGCTGGTGTGGCTGGGGAAGGCAAGTCCAGGGACATGGGCCTTACTGGGAAATCTCCCAGTCCACTCCAGTACGAATGTAGTTCAGAGGACGACTTTTCTCCTGCCCACACCGTGGAAATGCTTCCACAGCATCTTGACCCACATGGCCCTGTTAAGTATTTTCAGACCCAAGAAAATCATCTTTTTAATTATGCTGGGCACTGCTGTTAGGTAGCCCTTCTTCCCATCAAATGCGCTCTCTACAGCTATTGTTAACAAATCACCACACATTTAGTGGCTTAAACCAACATTAACTGATCGTGCTCTTTGGCAGGTCAAAAGTCCGGCTCTGGTCTCACTGGGTATGTGCTGGGCTGTGTGTCTTCCTGGTGGCTGTGGAGAGAAATCTGCATCCTTGCCTCTTCCAGCTTCTAGGAACCATCCACATTCCTCATCTGGTAGCCCTTACCTCCATTCTCAAAGCCACCAAGTCCTTCTCACACTGCCAGCTGTTATTTCTCTGAATTTCTTTTTGTTCTCTCTCATTCACTTTTTTTGGGGGCGTGGGGGGGGTAACCTTGGTGGGGGATAGGAGGAGCACTTTAACACTGAGCCACATCCCCAGCCCCTTTACTTTGAGACAGGGTCTCACTAAGTTGATGAACCCAACCTTGAACGTACTCCTGCCTCAGTCTCCCCAGGGGATCACTGGGATGCACCTCCACACCCAGCTTCCCTCTTCCATTTTTAAGGAACCTTGCGACTACCCTGGGCTCACTCAGATAATGCAAGATATCCTCCCACTTGTGGATCAGCAATGTCCGTCCTCTTTGCTGTGTAATGTGACATTCTCAGATATGGACAACTTTGCCTGCTACACCTATTGAGTTGAGATCAGCTCCCTCCCAATCTTCAGACACTGCAGACCAAAGGACCTTTCTGTATGCCTCTTCTGCAATTCTCTCTCACTTCTCCCTTAAGCTCACCTTTCCTCTCTCCCTCCCCACCCATAGGGCCCTTCTGTTCTGTTTCCCAGGATTCAAGTTTTACACCTATTTTTATTAAGCCTCATCCTGGTTTCAGACTTCCACTCCACCCAGTCATTAGAGAATGTTGCCTCTCATCTGTCATTATCTCCCATTAGACATCTGACTGACAGCACAGGCAGCAAGGTCTCACTTTTTCACCTTTAACCACAGCGAAGGTGACCAGTGTCCAAAGGCCACTGTGATGAGGTGAGGAGATACTGCATATGAAACTCATCCGTAAACTATAATGTGCTATACTCTGGCAGCTGTTAATAATACCAACAATCACTCCTATTAACTTGTCAAGTTGAAATACTGGCCACGACAGAGCCTCATGTCACATCTACTGAGACCTTACGAGTATAGACAGTGGTTCAGAATCTATAAACATGAAGACTGTCAAGACAGTCAGCCTTAGCCCCAATCCTCATTCATCAGTGTGTGGCACACACCCAACAGTGGTTTTCTCCAAACAGAAAACGTGAGACTTTTTCTGATTTGTGTCTTATGACAAGTTTTACACACTGGGTATGATGGTTCAAGCGGGTACAAAACCACCACCTTTTCCACAAAGACATGATTAAAGACATTCCAGAATTCTTTCTGGAAGAGTCAAATATTGGCAAGTGTGTTGAGGGAATTAAAGGCTTTGAGCTCTATTTGCAGGCAGGTCCTGGAAAACAACACAGGGTGGAAGCAAAGGCAAGGTTTGAAGGTGGGCAGAGGAAGTGGGCTGTCACACAGCAAGAAACAAAAAACACACCAGTACAAAGTCCCCCGAATCTTGTCTAATATCCTGCTCCTTAGGCTCATTACTCCAACAGAAATACCTGGCAGGAGTTCAGATTAGTGTCGCCTCTATGAGCTCTCATTTAGTAAGCCCATTTATTCAAAGATGTGTCCCGCTGTTGAATTTCATGTTTTTGCCTTTTATTTATTTATTTGGTAAATACTTTAAATACAACCATCTTCAAAAGAGGATCCTTCCCATTTCACGGGTAAGGAAAAGTGAGGCCTCATCGAGGATGTGAGATCCAGATTCTTGAGGGGAGGCCTGGGCCAGGGGGCAGAGCAACTGCCCCTGTAAAACCTCCTCTGGCCCCTGGAATCCTGAATACAGGGACAGGAGTGTTAGGAAGTGAACACCCAGCTGCCACTGAAGGTCCGAGTGCAGCCCACACAGCAGCAGCATTTGGCTGGTGACAACTACTTCCGCCACCTGCTTCAACTGGGGAAAATCCTGCTGGAACAAAGGAGATAAGACAGGGGGGGAGGCAGGGGCCAGGTCAGGAGCAGGCTATGGACACTCCCTTCCTACCTATCTCTCCCTTCCACCCTGAGGGCTTGGAAGGCCTGGGCAGGAATTACTTGGTTGCAAAAATGAAAACATCAAGAGGATTGTCCCTGACAAGAGACAGTATAATAGGCACTGATGGATGCAAGGAGACGCGGGCGTTTTCAAACCACCGCTTTGAACCTCTCCTCTGCATCCTCTCTGAGCCATGATCAAAGGACCAAGATTTCAAATTGTGAAGCAATTTTTTCCAATGGCAGCATCTGGCTCCTTGGCAGGCAGCACTGGGAGCTGGCCCTGCTGTGGGCAGCTGTCCAGGCCTGCCACATGGTGAGGTTCGGCCAGGCAGGGCATGCCGCGCGGGCCTCGCAGCTGCTCCCACGGGCGCCAAAGGACAATTGCTCTGCACTGGGCAGTGAGCCGCCAGGCAGAAGGGCCCTAAGAGACAGTGCCGAGCTGGGGGGTCTGGAGAAAGCTGGCGGCCCTTAAGCCCTCTGGGCCCGTCTCATTTGCATGCATTTGCATCCTGGCCCAGACCCCCACTGGCATTCAGAGGCCTGGGGTGGGAGAAGTCAGGGTGATGGTGGAACATCTCCCCAGCTAGACAGCCAGCACTGGGGGAGAGTGAAGGAGCTGCCCTCAGGGAAGTGCTCAGAGGAGCACATTCTCTGTGTTCACTTCAAGCCATTGTGCTTCAGCCCAACACAACCAGCAGCAGATGCAGCTCTCCGGCCACAGCTGTTTTAAATAAGAATAATAGGAAAAAACTCAGCCGGGCCAGTGCTTCAAGTTACTTCCCACTAATTATGGCATATATTTACATCTACAAAATAGAGGATTTTTAAAAACACCACCTCGAGCCCCTTTATTGTGCAGATTGGCACCCCTATTTGAATTTCATAAACATTTAGTACTTGAAAGAATCTTAAAAGCTTGCTCTAATTACAATATGCACTGCTTGAAAGGCTCTATGTTTGCATTGCAAATTCCTACAAATATCAGCATTCATTTAAAAAAATTCAATTAATATTATCCACACAACTTCAGGTAACTGCCACTGGCAACTACACCAGCGGATGGATGAAGGAGTCAATGGCGAGGATGTGGTGAAAAAGGTACACTCAAGCATTGCTGGTGGGACTGCAAATTGGTACAACCAATCTGGAAAGCAGTTTGGAGATTTCTTAAAAAACTTGGAATGGAACTACCATTCGATCCAGCTATCCCACTCCTTG
>CM053399.1:44607723-44661365 GCA_028644305.1 Xerus rutilus
AAAAAAAAAAAAAAAAAAAAAAAAGGAGTCAAGGTCTCAGCCCAAACTATGCTGCTGCTCAGGCCAGTTCTTTCCAACAGAGACAGTTAATGAGGACTGGGTGCCCAGCTGAGCAGGCCCTGACCGCTTTGTGTTCACCAGGTGTGTGAACACTGGCCTAGAGACCCCCTTTTCCCAGAAAACTGGACCTTTTTCTGGGCTGGAGTCTTTGTGCATGAAATGTCTTAGAACAACAACAATCCAAAGACAACCGATTATTTATAGTGAAGTAACAATTATATGCAGATAAGATACAAGCACCCAGTTAAATTTGCATTGCAGATAAACACACAATATTTTAGAGATTTTTTTCCCTCCTGAGATGCTAGGGATCTAACCCATGGCCTTCCAGAGGCTAAGGCAAGTGCTTTCCCGCTAAGCTACACCCTCATCCCCCAAACAATATATGCACGTCCCAAATACTGCATGGGACACATGACCATCAAAAAAGTAATCGTTGTTTACCTGAAATTAAAATTTAACTGAGCAGCCTGAAATTTGTTTTGCTAAATCTGACTTTACTAAGAAGATGTTTTTATAAAAAAAGAAGAAAAAGACTTACTCTCAAATTCTGACTGCTTTCAGAAACACCCTGCACCCAAGACATTTAAATGGAGGTGAGTGAAGTTGCAGACTACTAAGAGCAAAATTCTTTTTTCACCCAAAGTAAAAACAAACCACGTATCTGTGTATGTACAATGTTCACAGATACATATTTAAAGACCTGGAAGGCTACATTCCATATCTTGGGATCTGGCTGACATGCACATGTGTGAGATCTTTTTCTTTTCATTCTATATTCTTTTAACTGCTTGGACTATTTATAACAAAGCTGTACTGCTTTTGAAATGTAAAAGTAAATTAGAATTGGCAGGAGGATGTACCTTGAATCTCCATCAGCACAGGGAGAGAGGACTTCCCATATGACCAAGGGTCTAGGTTCAATTTTAAACAACTAAGCATGATCCCTAACAATCCAGACAATCCATCCACTCCTTGGAAAACTGGGTCTGGAAATAAGCAGCCACTCTGACTGTGCCACATCAATTCTTTCCTTCGCAGGCCTTTCTTGAGGTGGAATGCCAGCAGGTCCACAGTGAAGCTAAGAGAGCAAGCACTGGGAAATGCAGGCGCCTCTGTGTCTGCTTTCTCCTGGACCTCAGGCTAGCAGCAGCTGGAGACAGAGGCTCAGTCTGGAATCATGGCAGGGAGCAGAGTTTAAACAGCCACAAGCAGGCTGGGCCCCTGACCTGGGTGCTGTTAGCAACCATTGAGCCAGCTGACCCAGGAGAGAGAGCATGGATTGTGAGGTCAAGACAACTCTCAATTTAAGAGATCCTGTCTGGCCAGGGTGTGGTGGCACACACCTGTAATCCCAGCACTTTGAGAGGCTGAGACAGGAGAATCCCAAGTTCAAAGCCAGCCTCAGCAATGAATGGCAAGGTGCTAAGCAATTCAGTGAGACCCTGTCTCTAAATAAAACACAAAATAGGGCTGGGGATGTGGTTCAGTGGTCGAGTACCCCTGAGTTCAATCCTTGGTACCATAAAAAGAGAGAGAGAGACATTCTACCTGGATGCCCTGAGAGCTTAAGAGTTCAAGGTCTAAAAGTAATAACACTATCTGGCATTGGCAGAGGTTAACAGACTAGAGAAAAGCAAAGTAAGCTTTTGTTCTCATTTCCCAGATTGTTCCATTCTTTTATTTCATTCTAATGTGTTCTAGGCTAGGGGTTCAAGAATGATCTTATAGAGTGGGTGGGTGCCCCCTTGGCCCATGTTTCTTCTCATTCTCCAGCACCCAAAAAGATCCTTATGACTTTCCAGTATAAGTCCCAGCCTCTGCAAAAGTATCCACCTGAAAACTCTTTCCTACTTTTTTTTTCAGCTGATCAAATTCATTCAAGACTCAGTTCAAATGTCATGTCTTTGGTGAGGACTTCCAGAATGTTCTCAGGCACAAAGGGTCCTACCTCTGGACATCCACAATAACCTCTGTCCACATTTCCATGGCCAGTCCAACCCCACAGTGCTGTATTCACCTGCTGCGTGCGCCACTGTGTGCCATCCCTCCGCAGAACCGAGGCCCACAAGCCAGAACCTCTCATGTCTATCTCCTCTTGGCTGAGACAGCAGGAAGAGCTTTTGTGTGAGTCTCTTGGGGGCTCCTCTTGAGGATGATTCCTCAACACTATCAGGCGTTAGTATGAGCTGGCAAAGTGGCACTACTCCCAAGGTACAGCAGTTCCTCTAGGTTTGTATACTGAATGAAATAAGAGTGACTTTTCAGCCAACTGATTAGAAAACAAACTTGAAAATCTATTCCACACATTATGCTGCTGGACAAACAAAGGCTACAGATAGAGACTCTGCTCCCTTGGGACGGCCTACAGAGAAGTTTAGGACACAGAACTTGGGAGCAGAATGGGAGCAATGCCAGGCAGCTGCCAATGCTAATAAGCCCCAGGCACTGTTCTTATTACATCAAACCAAAGTGAATGGATGTGCAAATGTACTGAATCCCATTCCTGTGCGTGAAACAGCAGGGCCGCCAGGTACAGTGGCGCACACCTGTAATCGGAGCAACTCAGGAGGCTGAGGCAGGAGGATCACAAGTTCAAAGCCAGCCTCAGCAACTCAGTGAGACACTAAGCAACTCAGTGAGACTGACTCTAAATAAAATACAAAAAAGAGCTAAGGATGTGGCTCAGTGGTTGAGTGCCCTTGGGTTCAATCCGAAGGAAAGGAAATGAAAAGGGAAAGGGAAAGAGAAGGAAGGAAGAAAAAGGAAAAGAAAAAGAATAGAAACAGGAGGGCCAGCCTATCAAGAGACAGGCAATCACATAGCCCTTGTCTGCTTGGAGAACATTTAACAAGTATTCGCCCCACAGACACCTCTGAATATGGGGCTATGGCTTTGCTAATCGTTCTTCCTTGGGTCATTTCATCACTAACCATGGTCCAGGTAACTTCAGAACTTAACCCACTTTGAGATGAGACAGAAGTAGGGAGAGAGATAAAACTTATTTAGATGAAAGTCATTCTGTTGCTGATAGCAATGCAAAACATGTGGGGAGCACATGAGTCCGTACTGCCAGCTCCCTCTTCCATGAATAGTAACAAGGACTTTTGGCTCCAAGTGACAAGATTCAAGTCTACAATTCCAACCTAAATCATGCAGAATCCAATTAGAAACAGGCTGAAACCCTCATGGGGGGGGAGGGGGGGGTCCATTTTGCCAGTTCACATGTGCACCAGTTTCCTCTCCTCAAATACAGCCCAGTTGTTTTATTTACACTGTCATTCGGTTGAACAAATCTGATTTCATCTCTACAAAAATAGATGCATCTTCTAAATGCCGCCCTCTTCCCAGATAGCTTCCTTCCCCTTTCTCTGTTTTATGTAATTTTCTCACGTCTATTGTAGTTAGCATAGGTAACTTTGCATTTTGTTCCTTAAAAAAAAAAATAAGGTTAGGAAAGCGAATTAAGTGACCTTGAACATATTATTGTTTACAAATGATCATAATTCCATGAATTTTAAAAAGAAATGCATTGTTAATAATTACAGCATAACATCATACATCCTCGTTTCTAAAATATAACAATTTGGAAGGAAAAAGAAACATATTAAATGTATATTTAAAAATTTGTTCTAACCTAACAATATGACGCACATCTACACAATTTCATTTTCACATTACCTATTTTTTTTTTTTGGTGCTGGGGACTGAACTCAGGGGCACTCAACCACTGAGCCACATCCCCAGCCCTATTTTGTGTTTTATGTAGAGACAGGGTCTCACTGAGTTGCTTAGCGCCTCGCCGTTGCTGAAGCTGGCTTTGAACTCGTGATTCTCCTGTCTCAGCCTCCCTAAGTGCTGGGATTACAGGCTTGAGCCACCGCGCCCGGCTCACATTACCTATTTTATTATTCCAATTAAATTAAAGTTTAAGACTAAGTCTTTACCATACTAAAGATTATTATGAACAGTTTTTGGCTGTAAGGCTTATAAATAGCAGGTTAAAAACAAATAGCGTTCTTTCAACCAGTGTTCCTGTGCCCTCTCCAAAGTTGTTAATTTTCATCTGCATGCCTTATTTGGTTAAATCCACACATAATTCCATCTCCTTCATATACTTCATAGGGCTGGAAATGAACTCCTTTTGACAGTCAGTTGCAAGCTGCAGGAGGGTCTTCGTTCTTCAGGGTGCAACCCTGCTGAATCACACCCAGGGTCTGGCGCTCTGGGAACTCTCTGATCAATCCCACAACTGTTGCCCTGTCTTTATCGTAAGTCAATTTCACTGTATACCATGTCACTGGCAACCCATGCGCATGACTCTTAATGCTGCAGCGAGGCCCAGCATCCACCTGGGGCAGATGGCCTCCGTTCTTAGTGCCCACACAGCACCAATCATTGTTTTATAAGGAAGAAAGAAGTGTGACTATCTGCCAGGGACAAATGTTGGCCTCATTTGTGGGGGGGGGGGGGGACACAAGCTGACTCCATAGTCCTCTTTAATCACAATAATAATTTTAATACTACAAAGATGTGTAATTTTTCTGAGATGTTTTAAATAGAGATTCAAATTTAAACTAAAATTCAACAGTTTGTGATATTACCACTACAAATTCCTCAACTGAGGTGACAAGGGGGATGGTGAGATGATTTCTATGCTAGCAGGGGTCAGGCAATAATTGAGTATATTAAACATACTCCTCTGCTTGGGGTAGGCAAGGTGTTTCAGGTGTTGGGTGTGGGAATCATCCCAGTTGTAGAATTGTTGGAATCGGACAAGCATGTTTCAGAACTGAGGGAATGTGGTAAGTGTGACCTTAACAAGAATAGCTGTTTCCATAGAGTATAAGAAAAGATTAAAGGCTTCTGAGTAGAAAGAAAATGTGACTGTGGGATTTGGAGGAATTAAAAACACAAAGTGAGGATAGAAAGTTTTTTTGTTTGTTTGTTTATTTTAGATTATGCTAGGGAAGCCTGATCAAGATGACTGATGTGTTCATTCCTGGCATGAGGGAGTAACTGCTACAATATTTTAGAAAGCAATTTAGCTATTTACACACTTACAAATATATGTGTGCATATACACAAAGCCACATAATCTAATAAAATAAATTATGATACATCTAGTAAAGCAGACAAGATGCAGTTATTAAAAATGATAATTAGGGATATGGCTACATGAAAGGGTGTGGATAAAGAAATCAGGATATCTGTTTAATGTACTCCTTCACTGAAACTACATATACATGTACCACACTAGATTGTATTTAAGGTGCATTTAGGATTGAATTAAAAATTATTACCAATTATAAAGTCATTATGCTGACTTTATAATTATAATGTAACCATTATGCTTCTTCCCATCCCCCCAAAGGCAAGTAATAGAATTTTGTTGACATTTCTATTAAGTTTTAGGACCAAACCTAAATTTCTTGGTATAGGTTAAGCATCCTAATCTGAAAATCAAAATCTGAAACTTTTTCCATGCCAACGCATGTTCAAAAGATTATGGACTATTTCTGATTTTGGATTTCTGAATTAAGGGTACTCAACCAGAAATCTATGCAAATATTCCATAATTTCAAAAACTCTGAAATCTAAAACCCTTCTGGTGACTAGTGTTTTAGACAAAGGATATTCAACCCGTAGTGGTAGATTATTCACCTGGCATCTGGTCTCCTCCTATGAGATGGTCAGTCAGTGCAGCCACAAGAGGTGGCACAGGAGGGGTTCAGGAAAACAGACTTCACCTAGACTCACAAGTCCCAGAGACGGGAGGTGCTGCACAGTCTTGCAAGGCCATGTGGGGACAGGGGTGGGTCAGGAGGCAGAAGACAAGGGGAGAGCTGGGGCCCAGGATGTTACTGGGGTTTCAGGAGGCAGAGCTGGGCACAGCAGGGTGAACAGTTTAGGACTGCGTAGTTCAAATGGTTCTGACCATCTCTGGGCTGTGGGTGTTCCCTAGCTGGCTGGTACCTGGCCCTGAGATAATTAAGGGAATTGCCTCCTGGGGTGTCTGGGAGGAGGTCTGCCTCTGAACTATCTAGTCTAAGTATCAAAGCCATGCTCCTGGATGAGCCCTTTGCTATCTCTAAGCGCTGGGCAGGCCTAGAAGGGGCAATCTCTCCCAGTCAGTAAGATTTTTATTTTTTTTAAGCTAGCAAAATATAATATAACATACACACACACACATACACCTTAAGCCCATGTAAACACACACCAGAGCATCCCCCTAAGGACAGGACTTCAGAGAGAAACCCTTGAGGTTGCTACACTTCAGTCACCACCACTGGTGAAATGATATGAGCACCTTTTTTAGTGACAGAATGGTGACCCTGGCAGAGGCCACACACTTTATGCAAGAGGTAGATGCAGGAGTCCACCAGACCTGGCATTTGTCAGCTGTGTGACTAAACAGAAGTCACTTTGCCTCTATGGCTCCATTTTATCAAGTGCATGGTCTCAATGGTCATGAGTACTTGACAAGGGTAATTCGGAGGAAGTGCTTATGCCTGACACAGGGCCTGGCCTGAAGAAGGTTCTCAACGATCATCAGGTTCATACTTTGCCATAAAAAGAAAAGCCCCTTAACTCCTGCAAAATCATCTTTCTTCTCTTTGAAATTAAATATAGTGTAGAATTAAAAGGTACAGGAGTAAATCTTTAATAAGGCAAAAACAAGGAGAAAGAAAACAAATACAATCAGAGTATTCTTAATCTGAAGTCTGAAATGTTCCAAACTCCGAAACTTAAGCACCAATATAACACTCATGAAGTATGGAAGTGGAACATTTTGGATTTTTAGATTAGGGATGCTCAATTGGCAAAGTGAATGCAAATATTCCAATATTCCAAAACTTCAAAATCTGGGCTGGGGCTGTAGCTCAGTGGTAGAGCGCCTGCCTAGCATGTGTGAGGCACTGGGTTTGAGCCTCAACACCACATATAAATAACAAATGAATAAAATAAAAATCCATCAACAACTAAAAAAAAAAAAAACCACCCTCCAAAATCTGAAACTGTTCTGGTCCCAAGCCTCTTGAATAAGGGATACTGAACTTTCAGACGGCTGCCATGAAAAGGAAAAAGTAAAGAATTAAACTAGAATACATAAAATGCAGAGGAAGTCTAACACTCAGTAACGAGAATATCATTACTATCTAGGCTGAAAAAAAGTTAAAACCAGAGAGCACTCCCTACTGCTGACACAACCAAACCCAGATTCCTTGTCTTTCCAAAACCCATGCCCCATCTTTCCCATATAAGTGGGGTCCCAGCTAGAACACTGCAACGCACTTCAGAGTCACCACACACACACCTTGTCTGTGCCTTTGCTCTCCAGTCCCCTCGCCTAAAAGATTGCAGACCCAATGGCTTGAAGGGGTGAACCCTTGAGATCTCTCCTGTGGGAATGTAAAGTGACATAAAAATATCCGGCAGTTTCTCAAAAGTTAAATACAGAGCTATCATATAACACAGCAATTTCACCACTATGTATCTACTCTATTCCCCCTCCCCAAATGAAATCATAGGTCCATACAAAGATTTGTACACAGACCTCCTAGCAGCATCATTCATAATAGTATAAAGTAGAAACAATCCGCACGCCTATGATCTAGACAAAATATGGCATGTCTATGCAATGGGACACTATTATGCAATGAAAAGGAGCTAACTACTGACTCATGCTATCAAATCAAGGTGTCTCAAATATCTTTTTTGGAAGTGAAAAAAGCCAGATGCAGAACATCATGCATTGAATAATCCCATTACATGTAATGTCCAGAAAAGGCAAATCTGGACAAGTAGATTAGTGCTTCCCTGGGACTGGGGTGAAAACAGGAACTGTCTACAAATGGGCAGAGGATCATCCTGAAGTGAAAGAAATATTCTAAAAATGGATTGTAGGGTGGTTACACAACTCTAAAAAAATTTTAAAAATCATTAAATTGTACATAGCACAAGTGAATTTCTTGGTATGTAGATCATACTTTAACGAGGCTTTAAGAAAAAAAAAAAACAAAAAACTCAGCAGATACACAGCCATTAAGAGAGGTTACTGGGGGTCCATACCACTAAGACCCGAGAGGCTGGCATGGCATAGACAGGCAGCAACCCTGGTTCTAACACTCATCTGTTTTTAGGGTCTGCATCATATGTGGTCAGCTGGAATCTTCTACCCTGCAATCACTGGTTGGCTTCTACTTGGCACTCTGCATCCTTTGCACATCTAAGTATCATATAGCCAAGAGCTGAGGTGCCCACACCTTGGACTTAAGTATGGGTCTTTCATGGAGCATTGAGTTTTTCTTCCATAGCAAACCCCTCCCCTGATCTAGCCCAAATGAGCTCAGGTTGGAGGTGGCATATTCTCTGAGAACAGTTTCAGGAACAATGAAATGAGCAAATTATGAGTCTACTTCTTAATTTTGACAACCCTGAGACTCCAGGCATTTTGATCAAGTGGAAAAAGAAAGGAGAGAGGTCTTAGTATTTTCAATTTATGAAATTTACAGAAAAATAAGAAAATCTCCTAAACAAGTTGCTGATACAAAAGATACAAAAAGGAAATGTTAGACTTACTTAAGAAGTACCCATGGGAACCTATGATGTCCAAGGATGGATGTTCTAAATGTCATTCACTCTCACTGAGCCATTAGAAGAAACCAGTGAGATGTCAAATTGCAAACTTAAATTGCCTTCACTCCTTTATTTTAACATAGGTACAACTGAATTTCCTTATAAAGGTTAAGTACTCCCAACAATTATACCAAAGGAGTAATTTTTTCCTATCATATTCATAGAAGTGTTCAATTTTAATCCTGTAAGTCTTAATTTAATAAGTAAGTATCTAATCTCAGAGTAACTGCTTCTGTATTTGCACACTTTACACTGGATGCCACACTCTGCACATCTGCCATCTAGATTGCATTATGTGGGAATTCCTAATTAAATGCATTATTAAAATCATTATTATTAAACATTATTATTAAAATCATGCACTGAGTAAAACAGAACAATTTTGGAAGCAAAAACTTAAAAAACTTCCTAAGCATATTCTCTATACCAATTTACATTCAAACAAAATGCTAATGATAAGAAATCCTATCAACAGTAAAAACTATTATTGTTTAATTTGAAAGTAATGAAGGTAATTTTTGTTATCTTGTAATTTTTAATAAGTTTTTAATTAACTTGAATAAACAACCTCTTTTTATATCTTTTATAGTTGTGGCTCTCAAGCTTTTTGCTCTCAGGACCCCTTCATTTTGAAAAGTTTTTGTTTACTAAGGATAACAAGTGCCTATACTTTTGGCATTGGCCACTAAAACAGAAAATTTTAAAATATTTATTATGTTGATTAAAAATAACAATCTCAAAAATAATAACCACAAAAAATAATAAGCTCATTACAGGCTAATATACACCTTTTAAAAATTTTAAGCATGATTATGTTTTTCCAAAGTAGAGGGCAGTGCTGTTTTACATTTTGCATTAGGCTCTTCAAGGACTACAGTCATTTTTCTTTAATATTACATCAAAATTCTTGAAGGTTAGCTGCAGTGTGGAATGTGAAATCCTACCACAAAGTTCTCATTCTCTGCTACACTAAAATCCACTGGCCTATCTAGCACAATATCAAACCACGTTTCTCAATAGACAATCTTTAAAGTATGGAGAAGCTGTCAAGTTCACTGAAGTGTACACAAATTTCCCAAAATTCTAATTTTCCTTTGTGAGCCTGAATTTGAGATCTTCAGCAACAAATAATGTTGGTTGTTTTCTGTGATGTGACAGGCTCATCACAATCAATTTTAATGTGTTAAATTGATGTTCAAGATGTAATAAAATTCATAAAAGACACTCTTGGCTGGATCTGCTTGTGTTGAATGGTGCATGCATTTTAGTTGTGGAGCTGATGTGACTTTTACTAAGCTGCCAGCACTTTTTTACCCCATTTTTTTTTTCAGGGGGTGGGGGTACTGGGGATTGAACTCTGGGGTACTCAACCACTGAGCTACATCCTCAGCCCTATTTTGTGTTTTATTTAGAGACAGGGTTTCACTGAGTTGCTTAGCACCTCGCTGTTGCTGAGGCTAGCTTTGAACTCGCGATTCTCCTGTCTCAGCCTCCCAAAGTGCTGGGACTACAGGTGTGCGCCACCGTGCCTGGCTTACCCAGCCCTTTTTTATTTTGAGACAGGGTCTTGCCAGGGCCTTGCTAAGCTGCTGAGGCTGGCCTCAAACTTGCAATCCTTCTTGCTTTAGCCTCTCGAGTCACTGGGATTACAGGGTTGTGCCACTATGCCCAGCTACCCCACTGCTTTTGTACCATCAGCGTGAGTGTCAGCGAGTGGAAAAGGCAAAACATGGCTTAGTATTATAATAAACAATTTTGACCTTGTCAATCCATTAAAAAGATACTGAGGAACCCAGTAGGGGTTTCCCGGCTGCATGTGAAAATTGTTTTGTTACCATATAACTGATCTCCAACCACCACCGCATCACTAGGAGGTGGTCACTAATTTAGAAAAGGAAAGTGACTATTACTGCTTTTTCAGGTGGTCCACATGAATAACCAATTCTATAAACATTAATTATAAGGAAAAGGCCACCTCTATCCAAGTTTCAATATGGACATACAAAAAATGAAATCCAGTTATCATGGAAGGATAGACTAAACAAACTAAATTTAATATGCAAATTTCCCCCAAGGGATTTAAAATGTGAATTTTTCTTTAAGTCGCTCATTTGTTCCATATTTGCGGGGCATTTGCTTGGTATTAGAGATAGAGTTTAAAGTTGATAATCTCTATGGCCAGGGTCCACAAAGGCCTATGTAGCCAGGAACAAGAGCAGGGGCATTAATGTTGGACAGATCTGATTTCAAGTGCCATGGTCCCTATCTACAAGAAGCATTTCCCCTGTCATCTCTGAGCTGGCTTTTTTAATTGGACACAAGGCAAATTCCACTTAAGCTGTGAGGACTAGATGAAATGCATGTTAAGCATTTAGCGCAGCCCCTAGCACACAGCGGGCACTCAATAAATGGAGGCTACGCTATGAATAAGGTCCCTGGGGGCAGTGGGAGTCCAGATGGGAGTGGGATGCACATCCAAATGATTATGACCCAGCATGGGAACTGATTAACTACAAAATGCAATGGGACTGAAAGAAAAATCAATGTTCTTCTTAAATGAGGACAGTGCTATAACAAGGGAGGACCTGGCTTGTTGGCAGAGGAAGAAACAGGAAAAAGAAAAGTGTACCCAGACATATTCAAAGTGCGGTACAGGACAGATAGGCAAAGGGGGTCAGGCAAAACCTAAAGCCAACTCCCTGGAACCAGGTCATTTAGAGCCTTTAGTGACATGTGAAGGGGCACAAACATTTTAAATGGCTTTCTTTTTATTTTTGTGAAGAATAAAGAATTATAAATTGCTAGAATCAGTGCTAGCAGGTTATTTGGTCTCATGCATCCTCCAGCCCTCAAATAGACCCATTATACCTATGCCTACACTCTGGGCCAAGCTTAACTAGTGCAAAAGGGACAGCAAAGTTACTCTTGGGGCCTGTGGAACATCAGCAAAGCTCCTGCAGTAAGGGGAAATTCCTCAGGTCCTTTTAAAGCAGGAATAAAGTATTTACTGTGCAAAGCCATTTTGTACCCTCTCTGATACAAGTTCTTGAGACACATAACTTTATTTTCATCCCAGCTCCAGGTCCTGTGCTCCAGTGAAATTTATAGGTCACCTAGTTTAATGGGATGAGAAGAAACAGAGGGCAATAGTGCTCCATGTTTTCCATTGTGACTCCAGCCATCTGTGAGTCACTGCGTGAGTAAACTCAGGAGGCCAAAGAGGCTGCCCGCAGTCTCTCACCCCTCAGAAGAGACTGCAAATGCCTCCAGGCGAACCAAGTAGATGCCTGCAGGAGGAAAGACCCACAGAAGCGAGTCTGTGCTCCCTTGGCAATTCTGCAGGAGCAGACAGAGGTGCAGTCAGTGCGAGCTGACGGCCAAAGGTGCCGCGCTGCACGCCTACCCATGACGTGACCACTTAGACACAAACCACAGAAATCACAGCGACGTCTTTACTCACCCAGAATTTTACGAGGAAGAAGGCATTTTGAGGGCCCTTTCCAAATAGTTCCTTTAAGCCACCTTTCTTTTCTGGAAATTTGTCATAAATCTGACGAATGTCCACTGATTCAAGCAATGGGTCACTGTAAGAATGGTTGGCATGCCCAATGTGCACGAAGAGGTGTTTGTTGTACTGTAAGAAACCAACAGAGACATTCCCATTACAAATCCTCGAATCAAGCAGGGACTCACACGTCTTGAATTGGATAAAGTGCAGCAATCTTGAAATTCTGACATTAGGCCTTGAATGGCCTTGGGTCTGTGCCTTTAGAAAGATGAATATGTTAAGAAAGGCCATTAGAGCTTAGGGTTAACACAGTTGTTATCTTTTATTGACAAGGTCATAATTTCTGAAGTGCCTAAAAAAGACTTTTTTGCAGACATAGTAATGAACAACACCATAACTGTCAAACTAGCAAACTAAGGAATAATTCTACTATCCAGTTTCACCTCACTCAGCTGAAGATGACAGGGACACTTTTTGGAGCCCATTATTTACAATGTAAACCCAAAAAAAAAAATAATGTGTGTAGTTAGATGATGTCATAACCCAGAATGCACTTCTGGCCTCAGGTCTCTGAACAGTAGCGTGTAGGCTGCGGTCTAAGCCATGGTACCTGAAGACTTCCTTCCTCCTCCTAGCAGGAGTAAGAGCACTAAGCCTCTTTGCCGTCAGTCTCCTCAGCAACCCATCTAAAACTTCTGCAGAAGGGCTGGTCAATATGTGGTCATCAGTGTAAAGTCAGGGTCCCAAGATGGCAGGATCTACTGTCTATATGGACAGTAGAAAAGAACATATGTTGTCACTTACTTGTGAATAAACAAACAGACTCTGTCTCAAAATAAAAAATAAAAAGGGCTGGGATATAGCTCAGTGGTAGAACACCCCTGGGTTAAATCCCTGGTATAAAAAAAAAAGAACATGGGTTCCAGACTCAGTATGCTCAAGCACAAAACCCTGTGCTCACTGCCAATCAGCTGTGACAGCAGCAAGTTCCTCCCTAGTCTCTAAAATGGGGGCAGTGTGGCCTCTCTCTCATTGGTTTGTTTGAAGGTTGAACTGAGATACTGTACAAGGAGTTTACCAGATATCCTAAATCCAACAAAGGAGTAAGCACTCAATATACACTGTTGTTGTATATAATAAAATCTTCTGAGATTCACAGTGAATACTAGTGTATTAAGAGCATCACCATAAAGAAACATTTTAAAACTCTGTATCAACCAAAGTTTCCCAAACTCAATTGGTCACAAAACCCTAAAAGTACACCCTAAGAAAGTGCTAACCTGCTACCATGCCATGGATCTTTGGCCCTGATACTGAAAGGCGGGAGGCCAGACATCTCATCTGAAGCCATTGTCCCATTGGGCCAGTATCTTCTAGGAGAGGGCCAAGCCTAAAGGTTTCAGATAAATGAAAAAGAGAAACCTATCCAGCTCTTACACAGACCCTGCTAGAGGGATTGGATGCCTGGTGGCCTATGGGAAAGATCAGAAGCTACAGACCACTAAAGAGGAAGAAAGTGAGTCTGCACTGGAAGAAATTTAAAAAATAGAAAGCCAAGGTTATTACATTAGGGGTGTGAGGTTATGGGAATGCAGGTCTTTGTACAGATTTTCTCAAATGTTGCCTCATCTTTTCAATCATAAGCAAACAAAGATCTGCAGAAAGGTATGAGGCACAATTACAGCTACTAAGGAGCTGTAGTCTCACTAGTGGGCAAAAGAATTAAAAAAAAAAAGTCAAGTCAGAGGCACAGACAATAGTGGTGCAAAGGAAACTGGAGGTATGTCTTTGCATCCAACTCTGGTTGATAACTTCTGCTTACAGCTAGCTCCCAGCACTACCTGGTTCTGGGAGAAACCACTTCCACCAGTTCTGCTACCTCCTGTAAAGACAGTTCATGGGAAAGAATGGAGCACAGCAAAGCCCAAAGACAGTGACTTAAATCTGATTCTCCACCTGAGCTCCATGCCCCCAGCTCTCCTGCCCTGACAGTCACCGTGGACTAAGTCAGGGATGAGGGGTGATGTTAACCATGGGCTAAGTCAGGGATGAGGGGTGATGTTAACCGTGGGCTAAGCCAGAGATGAGGGGGTGATGTTAAATAGCTGTGAAACGTGATGTCTTCTTTCTATTGACATTAAGATGTCTCATTTGGACTCAGGCACAATGGCTCAAGAGGTCAGGAAGGTATATTATTACTCTACTTCAATGGAGGTCATGAAGATGTAGCTGAAAATCAGGTACTGAGAACCAAATAGAAAGCCCTGGGGCCAGACCGATTCTGAAATCCTACTTCTCTCACATGTACAATGGGGATAAGATGTCTATAAGACACAAATGACACACAGAAGGTGCCTGGCAGACATGGAATGTTCAATAAATACGGGCTGCTAAGATTACTATCCTTATGGTTATTATCATGTGAGATTAACTAGATCCTGGGGTAGAAGCAAAAAACTTTCCTGTCATTAGTGATTCCTCCTGCCTGGTGAAGAAAAACAAACACGAATAAGCCAAGAGTTAGAAGTAAATTGTGAAGCCTCGTGGCAGTTCAAGTCCTTGATTATGGCCTCCCATGACCTGCTTGGAGTGGGGCCTCTCACCTGCGCTACAGGAAGGGAAGGCATTTGTGCTCACTGGCTGCTGGAAGCAACGTGCTCTTCATGTGTGTGATCTCAGGTTATCCTCACCTCACATCTGATGCTGTAGGTGGATTTTATTAAAATCATTTTACAGATGAAGAAATATGAGCTTAGGAGATGAACTGAGTTGCCTGAGGTCACACAGCCGGAAATAGTCCTGGAGTTAAGAATAAAACTTGGATCTGTAAACGCCACAGCCCTCGCATTTGCTGCAAATATCAACCACGCTGTCTGTCAAAAGAAAATGCCCAAGCCCTTCTAACTCTGCTCAATCAATGGTTCCTGAAAGTTCACTCGAGAAGCAAGTGTCAGGGGAGTGGGGGACTAAATAGCATTTCCAAAATTCTATGTAATTAAATTAGAACTCAGGATAAACATCATGATTCACAAATGCATCAGACAGTGTCCTCAAAGCTCTCTATTTTGAGGACATTACCTCTGTGTCCAAGTGGCTGAAAGGAACTGAGAAGGGGCAGGCTGTCATTGCCAAAGGAAATCAGGCACTGCCTCTCTGAGGCTGGTGACTTGAAACCAAACCCTGACCATTGGCATCTGAATGACTTTACTCCTGCCAAGAGGTGACTTTGTTTCTAAGAATACAAAGGACTAAAGGTGTCCTGGAGACTACAACATTGAAATAAACAGACCTCACTCTCTCCTTAACTCAACCTGGGTAGGGCAGGGATCCTTTTACTCCCAAATCTAGAGGGCTCAAAATGTGTACCTGATACACTGAAGTTTAAGTTTTCATGAAATTTAAATTCTAAAAATGATTTGGTGAGGCTGTCACTTCTCCCTATTCCGCCAGTTCTTCTTATGATGGAAAAAGGCTAGATTTAGATTTTTCTTTTCTTTTTCGGGGGAGTGGAGGGTACTAGGGATTGAACCCAGGGATACTCCTTCACTGAGCCACATTCCCGGACCTTTTTATTTTGAGAAAGGGTCTCACTAGGTTGTGAAGGGTCTCACAAAATTGCTGAGGCTGGCCTTCAACTTACGATCCTCCTGCCTCAGCCTCCTGAATCACTAGGATTAGAGGTGTGCAACACCACATCTGGTTAGACTAGATCCTTCGCTTACTTCCTGCCATTCTTCCCAAATAAATCTTTTTTTCCTCCATCTATGGTACTTTTCTCCAAAACTACAGGTGGCATACAAAACAAAACAAAGGGTAGTTGTCAGTTATATAGGGCAGAAAACAAACACTCTCATAAGAAAATTATTTGGGGCAATATATGAGCAGAAACACATATGCCAAAGCCCAAGACTAGATTTCCTCAATACCTTTAAAGTCTCATAGGCACTCAATAGAGACACAATTGATCTTCAATGTATCAAGGACAGCAACAGAAATGATACTCTCTCTGCACATTTCTTTGATGGATTTTAGTAAAGCCACCAGCACATCTATCATCTATTAAATGCCAGGCACAGTGCTGGGCACAGGAAATCCATGTGCCCACAAGGCACTCATCTTCAGACTCGAGAAAGTCACTATATGAAACTAGTTCATTGCTTCCATAGTCAGAATGATATGGTACCTATGTAAACATATGTTCTCATAGATTTACATCTACAGAAAAGATGAGGACATTAAAGAAAGCCATCTCCACCTCTCCTGCACATCACAGAACTTAAGCAGCATTTACTTGCTCTTTTTATAATTATGACCTTATTCTCCAGTACAGTGTTATTCATTAACAAGAACATATGCGGAATCTACCTAGAAAGTGTGAATAAAGTTTCACAAGACTAAGGTGAAAATCAAATTATCCATGACATGAGAGCGTAGAATCTACTCTTGGACATAACAGGTTTCAGATAAAATAACCTTCCTAGCGTCTTTTCTCAGCAGCTAAAGGACATGTGGCTAAAAGATGAGAAAGTAAATAAGATGGAGATAGGACCAGTCCCAGAAGAAAGGTCAAAGAACTAACCAGGCCAACAGCTGGGCACTGGCCAGCAACAAGTCCAGAGTAGGGCTCGTGGAGGGAGGTCACCAAGGAGAATGGACCTGCGAGATTCCCTGATTGACACTATCATCTGAAGGGTGTTAAAGAGCTGGTAGAAAATTTAAGGATGAATTCATGTAGGTATGTAAAAGCTGAACAAATAAAAATAAAAGGAGGTAATGATTTACCCAGGAAAAAACAAAAACTTTCTCTAAGAAAGTGGTTCTAATACATTACAGTGCTGTGTGCAAAATGTACACAAGTTCATAACAAACATTAAATGTTAATTAAATCAAAAGCTGTTGGAGAATGAGAAGGAGAGTGGAGGGAAGTGGGGGAGTAGGTGGTGCAGGCCAAATTTAGACAGTTAAATTCTAGTCCTCCACAGTTAGACGTCAACAGATGACGTCTAAAATTGATGGAATGAGACATACAATATAAGCATGGTATTTACACACGTGGAGAGAGATATACCAAGAAATGGTGGAAAGCATTGTGCATAGCTGTCCCTAAGGAGTAGAATTGGGAGGTAGAAGGCACAGAGCAGCAGATGGCTGCTTTTCCGTATGGGCCTCGTGGTTCAATCTGGCTTATACATGATGCGCAGGTGTTACTTTCTTAAAAATAAACAGTCAATCAAAAACTATTTTGGAACATCATGGAGTTTTTAGGAAGGGAATGAATTATAAAAGGAAACAAAAATATGACTTTGGGATGTTTATTCTACATTGGCCACAAGTTCCCTTGACTGTTAAAAAAAAAACTTGGGTCAGATTGCAAAGCTTTCATACAGTTCAAGTTCTCCAGGCAGCTGAGCAGGAGCTGGGGCACCTGGATGCATGAAGGGGCTTCCAAAAGAAAGATGCTATACCAGCAAAACCCCACCTGCATCAAAACCACCTGGGACTCTGGTGCACCTGACATAACCCTAGAACACAGATTTCTATTATGACTTTGGGAAATACCCATTATCTCCTATGGCTATAATGGTAGTTGCAAACAGTAATAAAGGTGAATGTAATCATAAAATCTCAACATATTTGCTTGCAAATAGTTATCTAGATTCCCTGGGGGTTGAATAAAGGTCCTTTATATTCCCCTAAAGCTATTCTACAGGTCCCTTTCTTCATGCTTCCTATATAACAATATGCCTAGCACATACTTTGTCATTATTGTTATTTGCCCTTATAATCATAATGTTTCTTTTTCTTTTTTTTGTACTGGGGATTGAACTCTGGGGTACTTGACCACTGAGCCACATCCTCAGCCCTATTTTGTGTTTTATGTAGAGACAGGGTCTCACTGAGTTGCTTAGCTCCTTGCTGTTGCTGAGGCTGGCTTTGAACTTGCAATTCTCCTGTCTCAGCTTCCCAAATTGCTGGGATTACAGGCGTGTGCCACCGCGCCTGGCTATAATCATGATGTCTGTTTGTTTGTTTTAGTTTTTTTTAGTTGTAGATGGACACAATATCTTTAGTTATTTTTATGTGGTGCTGAGGATCGAACCCAGTGCCTCACGCATATGAGGCAAGCACTCTACCACTGAGCTACAATCCCAGCCCATTCATGATGTTTCTCAAGAAAATTTGAAATCAGTGCTTTCCTATGACAGCTACAAAATGGAAATACTAAAATTTAAAGCAAAAATGAAGAGAGAAAAGTTTCAGACACATCAGGGTGATTCCTACTTTTGAATAATACCATGGACACTGGAATGCAGGGTGGCTGAGAGGGAGGCCTCTGAGCTGGCCCCTGCACCTCCCTTGGACACCCAGGGCCTTCTCCAGATCTCTGCATCCTGGGGTCCCTTCTCAGCAGCACATAACTATACTCAAAAGTGGAATGGGGATAGGTAGCCTGGAAGGTTGCCCATCACTGCAGATGAGACAAACGAGAACAGAACTTAGAAAAATGGTCACTGGTGATTTGTTTCTCTCTCTCATTTCTTTTTAAAGTACTGCTAATCTGTTCTAGAGACTTCTGATGAGGCAGTTTCATTTTTGTAGGAAAAGAAAGAAAAGCCTTACAAATCCGTGCCTCACAGAGCAGTGTACTGGCCTGAAGGTGGCAGCCTTCTCCTAAACTTGTCCCAAAAAATCCCAAGTATTTGAAGAACGTAGTAAAAACCTTGAAAAATGACTGCTGTCAAATAATACCAAGAGGAAAAAAAAATTATAATCCACTTAAGAATTTAAAGAAACCAAGACAAATAACTCATGTCAAGGGATGCTAATGTACAAGTTGGAACAGAACAAGGACAAATCACCTACATTTTGCATCTTGTCACATTCCCACTGGACTGTGGGTCCAGCCATCCCCAGAGCAGACTTTGATGGCCTCCCAGCCCTGCAGGGACAAGGAATGGCTATGGAGCCAACCCAAGAAAGTGACTTGCACAGGCAGTTCAGGATGGGGCTCGGGTTGGGGTAGCTGCACTCTGCTCCTCCTAGGGGGGAAGTGAGTCTGCAGCACGCTCTCTCCTCTGCTCACTACTCAGGGCATCAGTCCTGTCCTGGCCACCTCTGCACGCTGCTGCCTCTATCGGCTTATGCTCTTCCCAGAAGAGAAACATCATTGGAAACACTTCCAGGATCTCACACAGGGATTCACCTTCCCAACCTCCAATTTCCACCATCATGTCCATAGACGGGCTGCTGTTTTCTTAAGAGAGAGAAGTGCAGCAAAAAAGACACCCCCCGCCCCCCCGCCCCCGGCTGTGTGTGGGACGGCCACTAGGAAGGCAGGCAGGCGGGGAACTGACCTGCCAAGGAAAGCAGATGGAGGCCTGGCTGGGGTTCCGTGAAATGTCTATAAAACTCGGATTTCCAGATGCTTTCAATTGCATCATCCCTAAAGGCTAATGAAGAAAGAGGGTATGTTCCCAGACCTGCTCAGAGCCACTGAGAATAAACCACCCAGCAGACAGGCTGTTGCCACCGGGGTGTGTGTGCTGGGTATAGATGAGCTCACAGGGCAGCTCATCATTGCAAAACTGCAGGGGACCGGAGGTCCAGGCCATGCCTCGCCATCGCCTCCATCCTGGGAAAGCACTACACCTCTCATGTCCTAGTGAAAGACAGTGCTTGTTGGAACATTAAGAGGAAAACCCTGAGAGAGGCCCAAAGGACTGGGTACAGCTAACCCTCAAAACAGCTGCAGCCTTCCTCCAGGAAGATAGAATGCCAAATGTACTTTATGACCATTTATTCTAAGCATATGATTGACACGTTAATGACACATAAGTCAGAATCTAGGCTCTGCTATTTTTCAGCTATGTGGCCTGGGGCATGTTGTTTAACCTCTCTGGGCTTTTGCTTCTTTGTGGATGTGCCTGGCCTGTTCATCTCCAGAGGCCAGTATAAAAGTTAGATGGAACATAGACGTGAAAGTTCTGTGCAGGCCCTAGAGAGAGGCACAGGTGCTGGTGTTCTTTTGACTGTTATGATAGCCATATGCAAACACTGAATGGTGGGCAGAGAAAGAGGTTGCTAACCCGAGGACAAGAGATGGGAACTGCCCAGATCGCCATTCCCCACTCCAAGAAGAAGCCCCAGTTAGAAAGCTTCTCAAGTGACTCTTGCCCTTTTCCAGCCTCTCCAGGACAGAGGCAGAGGTCTTCTTGGCAATCTGGAATTGAAACTGTGCTTCTGATCTTACTTCTCCAAGCTAACCCTCATACACCACCATGCCCACTTCTCTGCACAGTGCTCGTCAATGCTGCATTTCCTTCAAGCTGCTCTGGTCGCATCCTCCAAACCAAAGTCAAGTTCTGGGGCCTGGCCAAGGAATGTTAGTCAACCTGGCAAAACAGGCCTTCGAAAGAAGCTATGAAGATAAGAGAATTAAGTCATCCCTGGGCCCACATGTGATGGACTGCTTTATGAGAAGGAGTAAAGTTACCTGCAGGAGTTATCTGCAGAACAGTCAGAGGCCTGCAGCTCCCCAGAGAGGAGAACCTGAGTTCCTTAAGCCATATAGACTGCTGACTCCCACCCCAACAGCACAGAAGCCCCAGGCTTCTGACCTGTTCCAGCCTCTTAGTAATGAAGACAAGGGGCCAGATGCTGCAGGAGAAAGAACTCCTTGCCTCGTGTCCGAGGGGGTCCAACACCCAAGCACAGGCCACCTTCAGGAATTCACTCCCCTCTTGGAGCCCAAATCAAGCACCCTGACTTTCCTCTTACTCCAGATGTTCATCTGTGAGACCTCCATCCGGCCTCCTCACTTACCCAGGTGGCAGGGTCAGTGTCACTTTCCCACACTGAGATGATATGTGAGAAGGCACTCGTGAATGACAAGCCCTCCCTGTGTGGTTATTCCTTGTACTTTCCCTAAAATTCCTCTAAGCCATTGGCTTTTAATTCAGACAAAGTTCAAATAGCCAACCCTGCTGTGCGATAACTGGGTCCTGGGCTATGTTACTTAAACTCTTTGAGTCTGTCCCAGTACCAATTTCAACACCTTTCTTGCGTACGGGAAGAAAGTGCATTATCACCCCGGAGATTCCTAGTCGTCTTGCCTCCTCCTCTGTTCCATAACGCCTCAGCTTGTATCAGCAAAACTCGGCCTCAAAAACTCAGTCACTCCACTTCCATCCCTCACAGCTAATTAATCCTCAAGGCCTTTGTGGTCCTTGGAAGCACCTGCCTGGACCAGCAGCATCACTTCCTTCTCTCCAGCCCGTTCTCTCAATGCTACAGCTGCCCTCTTCCTGAGCATACACTGGATCACAGCCTCCTTTAAGGAGGGAGGTGGGTGGAGAATATATATTCCTATTCTAGAAGCATCTGGGAAGATTCCTAAGAAAGTAGTAGCAATGATTACTTTCTTGGGTGTGGGACAGAAATTAGAAGAAAGGGAAGTTTCCTGTTCTTTTATGCTTGTTGTTTTTTAACCATGTAAATTTACCTATACAGAAAAATTATTTATTTAAAAAAATATTCTGGATCCAACCTGAATTTCAACAGACTCCAAACTATCTGGTAAGCACATTTCCCAAGCCTGTTTCCAATTCAGCTCTCTAGCCTGATCTCCCAAAATAGTACTATAAGACAAGTTCAAAAACCATTTGTGGAGTACTCAGAATGCCCAGATGTGTTATTAAGTGTAATTACCACAGGAATAAAGTGAGAGAGAACCTATTATGTCCGCTTCACAGACTGGAAACTGAGGCTGAGCTATAAAGTCATTTGTCTCAGGTACCATACAGCTGGTACAAATTCAACATCGGCCCTCTCCTTCTACAAGGAGAGGGTGCCACCAGAGGATGATGGAAGATATATTCTAGAATACAGGTGGGAACACTTCTCTTGCTCCTTGCCCTGGGCCTTGAGAAGAAACATAGAAACTTGCAGGTTGGAAAAGCAACTCAAGAGAAAGGTCAGCCCAGCTCCCTCCAATGTGAAAGGCCTGCCCCATCCAGCCCTGCCCTGCTGGGGAGCTCACACTTCGGAGGTGGCTGTTTTAGTTTTGCATAGTGTCTTCAAAAGTTGAGTGAAGTGGTTAAGGATACACAGTGGAGCCAAACCTGGCATGGCCACCACTCCTGGCAGTGGTCCTTGACAAAGTCACTTAGTGTTCCTGAGCCACGGTTTCTATACTCACAGCAGAATACTTGGCACCCAGCTCACAATGTGGCTCAGCAGGTGCTGGTGATCACCACTGCAGGAAGACACCAAGGAGCTTGCATGCTGTGCTGTGGAGCACCCTCCCTGGCCAGGGTTTTCTGAACCACATCACAGAAAACTTCCCTTAGTTCTCAAGATACTGCTTCTTCACAGTCTAAGAATCATCCCTCACCTCTCTCACTTGTTCTCTCCTCTGAAGTTTTCCCTTCTCCCGTTGCATAACTCTTACCTACGCAAACCCCTCACGTGCTCCCTTCCTGCTCCTGCTCCTGTTCATTCTGGCATCTGGACCACAGGAGGCACCAATCATCCAGGCTATTGCCTGCAAGGTGTGAACGGACTGAGATGCAAGCTGTGGGGCTGGATGCGGCTGCGCCAAGGGGCTGAAGGAACCCGCCAGGCCCCGGGGTCGGGAGAAGGTGGGGGCTGAGGAATCATCTAAGCTTTATCAGTAAAACTGCTCTCCAGGCACACACAGGATGCAGCTTACAGCTTCCCAAGATGAGTTTGTGTGCGTATAAAGCAGCAGCTGCCTAACTCGGTCTCCAGAAGCTGAGCCTTGATTTTAGGCCAAGCCTTTTTAAATAACCCACCCCTGGGTGGAGGATCCTGCACTTAGCACTTGACGTCCCTTTGATATGCAACATTAAAATCATGTAGAAAGTATATTTTCAACCATTACTAACCACTTCTAAAATAGTTGTTGTTTTTAGGCTCTTCCTTCCTTTCTTCACCCTCTGCTGTTTTTCTCTTAGCTTCTACTGGAGCCAAAGGTAACAGAGGGACTCACTTGCTGGTTCTCTACCAATATAAACAACCACCAACTTGGGTAGGCAGCGCCGTCTGGTGCACACATGACACAGAGCCAGCAGGGGGCGAGCATCCCCTGATTATTCTTCCATTAGCTTCTTATAGCCTTGGGTGACAAAAACAGGCCACTCCTCAGATACAAATGGACCAAACAGCCTTGTGGTCACAATCTCAGGATGTGGAATCAGCAGACAGGTCTAGATCTGAACCCAATTTCCAATATCAGATGGCTGTCTGATACCAGGCAAGCTACTTCTACAGATTAAATGAGATAATGCATAGTGTTGGCACACAGAAATAACATTTAAAAGTTGTTGGCAGACACCACTCCTGGTTCCAGTACCAGTATTAGTACTGCTAGAAGTGACCAAATCATTAAGTCTTTAGTGATGGCAATAATGACATATGCAATTAAAGACTGAGTTTCAAGAAATGCTGGCTCCAAGGGCGGCAGCCCTACATTGAGGAAGAGGCAAGCTAGGTCCTCGGCTTTGCTGCTCCCTAGGGATGCAGTTGTATCTTCTCTTGGAGATCGTAAAGGACACTGGTCCAAGCTGGCCACCACTAGCTCTAAGACAGCAATCTCTCCAAGCTTTTCTGTAGAAGGGAACAGAACTAGTGCCTCACAGAGGGTGAAGCATCACAAGACTGAGCAAAGAGGCGGCACTGCTTCCAGCTAGTCAGTTTTTCTTTGCTGCCCACAACACCCATAATCTCTCTTCTACTTAAAAGAAACAAACAAAAGACCTCTTATAACCCCATGATTCCAATTAGCTTAAGCCACCAATAAGAAATAGAGAATATATAATGGATGTATATGCCTGTATGCAGTGAAGACTTAAAAGAGTCCAAATGTGAAGTTTAATGGTTTAGGGCCCTTTAATTTATTAGTCACATTTCTGACTTCCTTATCAAATCAATAGCTTAAGTTTTATTCTTAGATTTTAATAATAGCATATCCAACTTGGTTAAAATGTACCAGTTGAATATTTTAGATGGCTTTAATTTTTCTATCAATGGAACAAAAAAAATAGTAAAAATGAATGTCCAGGAAGTCACAAAAAAAATCTCAGAGCCAAAGAAAGCATCCACACATTACCATTTTTCAGCATAACCTTGGTCCTGAGTTATTATGCTGTTACTGTAACAGCACCGGGTATTTGCTGAGTAAAGAACACATTATATGGAGCCAGGCGTGGTGGTGCAAGCCTGTAATCCTAGCACTTTGGGAGGCTGAAATAGGAGAATCAGGAGTTCAAAGCCAGCCTCAGCGATGGCAAGGTGCTAAGCAACTCACAGTGACCCTGTCTCTACATAAAACACAAAATAGGGCTGGGGATGTGGCTCAGTGGTCAAGTATCCCTGAGTTCAATTCCCGGTACCAAAGAGAAAAAAAAGAAGAAGAAGAAGAAGAAGAATACGTTTTATGGGCTGGGCGTGGTGGCTGCCCACTCAGGAGGTGAAAGCAGGAGGTTTGCGAGTTCAAAGCCAGCCTCAGCAATTTAGCGAGGTGCTGAGCAACTCAGTGAGACCCTGTCTCTAAATAAAATACAAAATAGGGCTGAGGATGTGGTTCAGTGGACAAGTGCCCCTGAGTTCAATCCCCAGTGTACCCTCTCCACACTGAAAAAAAAGAATACATTATATGATTTGAGAGACTGGTACCTGAGAACATGTCAAAAGCTTTAATAATTTTGATAATTCTCCCTCATTTCAATTAGTCGAACAATCATGACTTTCTTCTAGCAGTAGAACCACCCTTCAGGCCCCCACATTTCCACTAAAATCAAAGGCCTACCCCATTTCTGACCTCTCTTGTACTCATTTACATACATTTAACTCATGTGTTTAACTGCAAAATAAGTGCTCATAACATGTGAATATGAGAAGCAATATGCACAACTGAGATTAAGGTTGTAGAAAAATAATTTCACAGTAGTGGTTATGGCTTTGCTTGGCAATATCTGATATCATTTAACATCATAATGCAAGTCGTAAGTGTCAACATAAGTATTAGATGGTATTATTGTTTTCCAAGATCAAAGATTTCCAATTCAGGTAACTTCCATTTGTGAGGAAGTTCTGTTATCTCACATTAGCATTCACCATCGCTTGGATCCTAGATACTGTTGGCCCTTGGTATCCATGGGTTCTACATCCTCGATTCAAGCATCTGCAGACTGAAAATACCACCCCAAACCGCATCTGTACTGAGCATGGATGGATCTTTTTTTCTTGTCATCATTCCCTAACAATATAAGAGCTACTTAGACAGCACTTACAGGTATTAGATATGGTAAGCAGCCTAGAGATGACTCATAGTGGAAGAGACGCACATCTGTCATATGCATATCCTCCTCCATTTTGCACAGGAGACTGGGGCACCTGTGGGTTCTGGCATGCCCCATGGGGTCAGAAGGATGTCTACATATGTATTTTTTGCGTGGTAGTTTACCTTTTCCAACAGTGTGGACTCCAGACAGTAAGAATTTAGTTTCCCTTGCTGCTAAATCCCCAACGCCTGAAATACTGGTTGGCAAGTAGTAGTTCGAAAGGCTCCAATCTCTCTCAGCTCCTGACTCATAAATAGAATAATTATTTCCTCAAGGGGCCCAAGGGTGTTGACTCACACCAGCCCTTCCATTTAAATACCTTTGAAGTCACTTATTGGGGACCTAACTATCTAGACAACCTTTTTTTATTAAACAAAAATTCTAACTCTAGTTTAAACATTCAGATTAGTAGGTGTCATTCTGAACATGCATGAAATGTGTATTTCTGGATGCTGCAATTTGGTGAGCCCTGGCATTATTAAAATAGTCACCAATTTCATTTATTGCTTTAAATACTTCAGGTTCGTCACCTCTGGAATGTTCTTGTGCTTTATTCTTTCCTTGTCTAATCTTCCACCTCTCAGCTTGAGGGTCACATCCTCCAGCAGGCCTGGCCTGGTGCCTGGTCCCTCACTCAGGCATTTTGTACCCTGCCTTCCTAGCAGCCACCAAATGTCACAGAGCCCTCCCATGTAACTGTCTGTCTGCCCGTCACCAGGCACTACATTCCACCAGGTCACAGGCTGTGGCTATCTGAGCAGCAGTGGCCCCTCTTCTCTGTAGCCCCTTATACTTGCAGATGCACATGAATTTTGATCAAACAGACTAAATTAATCTGTCAGCGACTCAAAATTGTTTAGGCCAACAACAACTAGAAACAAGAAAAAGTAGAAACAGGGTCCACAACTGGAGAACACAACAAAAAGAAGGGGGTTGCCAGATTATCCTCTAATTTATTTATTTTTAGTGTGATAAAATATTTCAGTCTTTCAATTAGGGGTAAAATCATCTTCGGGCTTTCACTTTCCAGCACCTTGGAGTACTATTCCTAAAAAAACAAATGACCACATGCGGGGGGTGTGGGGGTGGGGCGGTATTTGCTCAGAGAGGAGAAATTTGGATTGAACAGGGAATTTAAGAGACTTTCTAGGTGGGAAGGCAGTGTCTGGGGCCTCAGTTTCACAGAACCTATCTCATGGGGAGCTGTGAGGGCAGAAGTAAATGATGGAAGATGAAGCCCCAGGTAAACATCAGGGAGTTACACAAACATGAGTCCCAGGAAGCAGAGGGCTGAAGCCCAGCCTTCCACCAAAGAGCCAAGAAGAGGAAGCCCAGGACATGAATGTTATTTATTCTTTTGATGGTTATTTTAATGCCCCTACATACATGGATTTTAACCCCCAGCACCACTTGTCTTGCAAAAGCACCCAGCTCCCAGAGAAGAGTGATCGATCCTGTGGGCCTTCTTTTGTCCCTGGTCTCACCAGCTTCATCTGCCTGATGGGCTCAATGAATTACATCTTTTTCCTTATTTTTCCCCTAACTTGGAGGCAACTCTATCTTCCCACCAGGTATCAGAGTTCATGATTCGTGGATGGGGACATCAGTGGGCCACACTTGGGTTGCCCTGTCCCTGCTCTGGTGATGGCTGCCAACCACCCATGGGAGGCTTCTCACCCAGCTAAAGCACAAATTCTCCTGTGAGGGCCCTTCCCAGTAATTTAGCAGACAGTGACTGCTTTCATGACACCTTTTCCTGATGACAGAATGACACAGCGTTGGCAACATGCAGCGAGCCTGGGACCTACATGTTTTTGGTAGCCCCCCGAGATGGGTGGGATGGGAAGAGGGAGAATGCGGAAAGGAGTTGGTGAGGATCCCAAAGACAAACTCCTGATTCCTTTGATTTCTGCCTTGGACTCACCCACACACAGATGCAAGGCTTATAAGCACAGCCAAGGAGTGGGTGTGGAGAAAGGGTACGGGGCTCGTGGGGTGGGGAAGGAGGGAGGATCACATATGTATGGGAAGTGATGGGACGATGGGTACAAGACGGGGCGGGGAGAGAAGGAAAGGATGACAAATAGAGTCCAGATGCCAGTGGTACTGGTATTTACGACATTATAATGCACTGCACTCTATGTTAAGCTGTTAAAAAGTACCACTTTGTTACTTCTCCTGAAGGAGATAACAACTTGCTATTTTGAGAAAACACAATCTTGGAAAAACAGTGTAGAATGACTATTTGGACTTGAGAATTTTAAAGACTCGAGTTTGAATCTTTTACCATGAGCTAAACTATGTAACTTTGGAGAAGTTGCTCAGCCTTTCTGTTTCCTCATCTGTCAGGCAGTACCCCCGTCATAGTGTCTCTATGAGATAAAATGTGATCAAATCTCTAAATACTTCACACAGTGCCAGCCACATGGCAAGGCTCAATAAAAGTTACCTGTTATTAAATTTTATTATATATAAGAGCCTATAAAGGGCTCTCCCTCCAGCTTAAGTATTCCCCAGAGATTATGGTGTAAGCAGCAATAAACACCCAGCTCTGGAGTTCCCATGTTTGCCAGGAAGAATGCCCTTCTCCTTGAGGGGAAGTTGCCAGGCTGCTCCAAGCCTGCTTTCACCCTGGGCATCTATCTGACAGGTACTGGGGAAAGAGAAGGACAAAAGACAGAGGAGCGAGAAGGTGAACCTGAAGAGACACAAGTCCTGGATCAAAACACACCTTTGGGGCACACTCACCGAGTCTGGGTCTCGCTGCTGTTCAAGAAAAGCTGAGAATTCCACCAGGCGAAGCTTGGTTGTGCCAATGGAACGCCCTTGCCAGGCAGGGACCGAGGGAGCTGGGGCTGATGTAGGCTCAAACCCTGAAAGACCAACGGTCACCTTTACACCAGGCCATTGGCATCCCCCAGGCCTTGGGATGGTACTGGGGCAGGGCTCCACAAAACCTGATCTAGAAGGAAAGGCCAAGAGTACCTTCCCACCCGCATCTAGGGAGCAGAACTCAGCTGAGCAGGGGCGACATTCTGGCTGAGGCTCTCAGAGACAGTGACCAGCTAGACAAGCATAACACAAGAAGCCACCTTCAGCTAACATTAAGGACCGTGGCAGGACTTCAAATCCTGAACAAAGGGTCTCAGCTAGAGACAAAGCTAAAAATGGCTGATGAGTCCAAGGGAATGCTTCCAAAGATGTCCTGGGAGACTAGATGTGCTATGTACTTATGTTTATCCATCTTTATTTTTTTTAAATTTATTTATTTATTTTAGTTGTAGACGGACAAAGTGCTTTTATTTTATTTGCTCATTCTAATGTGATGCTAAGGATTGAACCCATTGCTTCATGCATGCTAGGCAAGTGCTTTACCCTGAGCCATAACCTCTGCCCCCCATCTTCTTTCTTAAGAGTGTAGTCATAGCACTAAGAAATATTCCCTCAGGGTGCTCCACAGTATTGGAGCAGAGGGCAATGTGTGGATGCACTTTCAGAATGGGGCATCTATGGTGGAAAGCAATGATTTAATTTGGGTGGCGGGGGGTAACCGGGGATTAAACTCAGGGCAACTCGACCACTGAGCCACATTCTCAGCCCTATTTTGTGTTTTATTTATAGACAGGGTCTCAGTGAGTTGCTTAGTGCTTCGCTGTTGGTGAGGCTGGCTTTAAACTTGCAATTCTCTTGTCTCAGCCTCCCAAAGTGCTGGGATTACAGGCTTGCGCCATTGCACCCAGCTGAGAGCAATGATTTTTACATCACACCATGACTAGTTCTCAACTACGTGCACATGGGGGTGGGTAGTGTATGGCAGGTAGGGAGAGAGCTGGGCCAATCAGATTTGTTTACTACTTGGGGTTTCTGTGTAAGCTCTCCTTTACAAAAAGAGTAGTAGGAATTGGAATCTATGTATCTAAGAAAGGACAAGAAAAACTATCTGCGCTGAGGCTATGGACAGCCCAATGCAGCCACTTCACTGTGAGGAGAGATGGGCATCAACTTCCCCTTCTGAGCATGAGCTAGCATCTCCAGTGAAAGTGATCAGGCTTCCTGCTTTTCACAAACCATCTGAAGAGCTCTTGGGAGATGACTGAAGCTATTCAGGACCTGGCCTGGGACTCCTCTGTGACCCTCCTGAGCTCCAGCCTGATCTCTACCCTACAGGAGGCAGGGCTGTGAGGGGCAGGCAAGTTTCCACAGGTGAGAGGAGACCCACAGCAGTGGCAAAGATGAGCATCACCCCACTCTTGAGAACAGGCCTGGCCATTGGTTATGGAGGTCACTTACTCCCCTGGGAGGGAGAATGAGGAGACTCACCTGGAATGGGGGCCGTGACCGCTGGCTGGATGGGATAGGCCTGCTGCACGAAGGGCTTGACGCTGGGGACAAATGGGTGCCAAGAATCAGAAATCATGGATGTAGCAGTGGCCACTACCCAGGCCTGGCCTTGGCCTCCCAGTGGGGACCCCCCACACCAGTCCCTGCCTGCGGGGAGCCTGCTGGGGATCAAACCACCTTGTGCCAGTTCAGTGGCACCTGTTGGACAGACGTCAGCCTGATGCTCATGCACTGTGACATCTGCCTCTGAACCTCTCTTCATCCCTAAAAAGACAGAGGTCAGCAGTCACCGTGTCTAGGCAAGGCTTGGGACATGTCGCAGGCTCTCCTCCTTTAGGCCAAACAGTTCACGTTCTCTTAATGTACAGGTAGGATTTGCTTCTAGCTTTTAGCCCCAAACGGCCCTTATCTTCTGGTAGAATGAGCCTGCTTCCCTTGCCCCCAAGGCACCTGTAGGATTTTCTATTAGGAGGACACCCTCACACACATCGTGTGGGCACTACTACTGGGCAAGGCAGAATGGGAAGGGCTATAGAATCACCTCTGCTGACCTCTTACAGGCAAGACAGGCCTATGCTCTGTCCTCCAAAGCCATAAAGGGCCAGGGACCCACTTCCTATTCCATCTGTAGGATCTCCACATCTGAGTGACATGCTTGCGCCTCTTCTGGATCTGAGAGGTCATGACTAAGGATCTCAGTTAATTCTCCTTTCTCTGCGAAGCCCAGAGATCCCCTGGGAACCCTAACCTTAACCCTGTTATCTGTGGCCCGCCTGAGACTTACTCTTGCGAGGATCCTGGCTGCCCTGTTTGTATCATTCCAGGCCAGAACTGGAAGACAAAAGGCAAAGGCTTCAGGATCACGAGTTCACAGGAAGCAAATGCACTGCAGGCCCTGCTGAAGGGCAGCAGGTTCAGTCACCCACCAGTGGTAGCATCACCTTCCCAAGTACAGATGTGGTCATCACTGTCCCTCACCTGCCACCCAGGATTCCCCCAGCCCCTCTGTCCTGAAAAATCCTCCCGAGGGTAGAAAAGCGGCAGCTCTTCAGAGCTCTCACTCCACCCAACAGAGCGCTAGGTGTGCTGTAGGGGTTCATAACTATTTAGAGGAACCACTTTGCCCATGCATGCACCCAATCTTGCTCTCACTCCCTCTGCTCTGAAACACTCCCTGTGTACCACTCTGCCTCCATGATTTTCAGCACCCAAGGCCCAGTGGAGCAATGGATCAAGCTCGCAACAAGAGGGCCAGGAGCTCAGAGAAGAAACAAGGGCACTTGCTTTGCTGTGAGCGTCCCTGAGGCCTTCTGCACCTGCCGTTCCCCAGCCCAAGGCAGCATGAAGATAAAGGGAAAAGGTAGCCTCTGGCGCCACAGAGCCCTGGGGCCGAATCCTGACGTCACTGTGCATCTTCCTGTGATCTAGCTACCCACGCTCTTGTCTTGCTACCAAACAACCTCAGCTTTCTCATCTGTAAAATGGCAGTAGCAGTAATAGGCATTTATGACTGTGAGGTTCACTGAGACTATAACATAATGCTTCTCAGCCCTGGGTTGGTGTCAAAATGAAAAGACCAACCGAAGACTTTGTCCCTTTTGGGACTAGCTGACACAAAGTGACCCTGAGGTCACAGGGACAGGATCATGGGCCAGGAGAAAGAGTGCAGAAGAGGCAGGTCACAACTTAAAAGGGCACCAGAAAAGTGATACTTAATTCCATATCTGCAAGGACTAAGGACCCCTCTCCCTCTCTCTTGTCTCTTTTCCTCCACTCCTCATCCCCATCTGCTCTCCCTCCCTCTCTCCCTAGCTCCTGCCTCCCTCCCTGCCTTTCTTTTACCATTTTGCACCCAGCATCAGTTCACCATAAGGTGGTCTTTGTCCTTTTTATATCTGATTACTGGCGCGAAGTGCCAGGAGGAGGTCTCGATGCAGGCCCGCACCCACCCACGTTCAGAGCAGCTCTTATTCCTAGACCTGGCTCCTGACTTACCCCAGGTGCCCCTGGGAAGGTGGGGCGTGGAATCCCAGGTAGCCCCAGCTTGTTGTGAATGGCAGTGGCAGAGACGATCTGGGCTGATGACATGGCTGCCATGTGCTGCAGGGCCTTGTCCTTTGCAGTCTGATCCTTGAAGGTGACAGTGACACACTGACTTAATACAGAATGCACGGCTACCAGGCAGGTTAGACAGCCACAGCCACGAGCACATGGACTAAAATACAGAGCCACAAAAGAGGTCGAAAAAGCAGACATGCATGGATAAATCAACACGGCCAGGAGGCTGGAACACACTCCACTATCGTAATGCTGAATGCTCACGGAAAACACCCAGTGGAGAGGTTTTTTGAAAAATCTGAATCCATTTTCAACAGAATGGGGAAGCCTCTGAGATGAGTAGACAATGTATTTATTTTTTCAGCTTCCAGAAGGAGATTTCTCCAATTACTTAACACACTGGAGAAAAAAAGGTGGGAGAAAAGCAGGTGGGAGAGGCCCTGCTTTTAAATACACAGATGAGAGGAGCGGAGAAGAAATGTGCTGGGAACTGAGGGCAGGACCATCCATAGAGCATGGGGAGCCTGTGTGTGTGCGGGCTGTCACAGGGCCACAGTCTCAGGAGCTGCTGGGGTCATGCGAGGCCCGGGAGCCCTGGCAGACACCTGGTGAGGGCAGCTCAGAAGCAGCGGGGAAGACAGAGGGGACGGGCCAAGCAGCATGCTGGCGGGGCGCATGCTTTCTCTGAGTATCCCCGCCGTGGGTCTAAGGCTACATGGCTTCTTATGAAAGCTCAGGAGGTAAGGGACACTACAGGTGGGTGGTTCCTCCTTTTCCCAAATGAGTCCTTTCTAGAAAAGCCAAGACTGGTAACACAAAGCTAGCCAAAATAAAAGTCTGCCAAGCACAGCTAAAATACAGAATACTCAGTTTGGTGAAAATACTTACCATGCTTGTTACCTGGATACAATAATAAACAATTTGTTAAAAGGATTGCGTACAAAGGCAGGATTATTTTTCTTTTTCATTTTAAAAATATATATATATGTATACAAATACAATACTTGGATACAATAAAATGTATAGGAGCATTGACTTTTTTTTCATATTTTAGGAGAAATGTATGATCTACATGGCTATCTAGAAAATCCATCATCAACAAGAGTGCCCAACAAAAATCAAGAAACTGCCCCCAACTCCTTCATGTTGTTCTATGCTTCCCAGAACAGAAGGAGCAATGGTGAGAACCTGATGTATGACAGGTCCCAGTGCTGCCGGCAGGGCTGTTCTAGGTCAGCATGTGAAGGTTCCTGGCTGCAGGTAGATGGTCTGTATACCAGTCCCAGATGCCATTGAAGCGGGAAAAAATGGAAACACCATAATCAATGGTGTGCCCTCCACAGCTGCCATTCAGAGTTCACAGTGAGGGATGGTCAAGGCTGAGATGCTGAGTGCCAGCTGAGAGGCAGCTTCCATGTTTACAGATCTCACCAGAGGTGAGGAATAAACACGCTGAGGTGCCAAAGGCAAGGCCAAGAGGACGTTGAAGAAATCAAAGCCTACAAAACAATGGAGCTTGGTGGCAGAGCACCTACCTGCCTAACTTGTGTGAGGTCCTGGGTTCCAACCCCAGCACCAAACCAAAAAAAAAAATTAAACAACTTTAAGGGCTTCTAAGAAAGACTCACTAGGTACTGCCAAGGTGTAGACTCAACTGTACCCCATAACCACCAAGAACAACATGTGAATTTTTCAAAATGCTCGTATTAACCCTTGAAAAAGAGCAGGGGCCGGTGGGGGGAGGAGTCTAACACTTGCATAAATTTTTATATTTTATATATTTCTGTGACTCACAACTGAAAAACTAAGGAACTGCAAATACAGCTTTTCAAGGGTGCGCATGGTCACTATGAACACCTGCAATGGCACCTGCTGAAACTAAATGACACTGTGCAGGCCCTGGAAGCTTGCAGGATTACTAGTCCCCATGGGAATGGCCCCTGGTGACTCAGAGTGATGCCTGTTATCTCTTCCCATCATGTGACACTGTTCCAGGTGAAGCTCCATTTGCTAACTTGCCAAATACTCTCATCTGAAGCCAGCTTCCTCAGGTAACTTTTTTTTTAAGTTAAAAAACAAACAAACAAAACACCTGAAACATCTCACCTTCTGAGAATACCAGAAAAAAAAAATCTTGAAGTTGATAGGATTTTATAATAAACTGACTAGGAGTGTGCACATGCCATAGAGCTGGACTGGGCCCAAAAGAAATGGATATCAGTGCCTGTCAATCCACTCTTAGATGCCCTGTGGCTCCACCTGCTCTATCCAGTCACACTTACTCCATTCAGAGGCAAGAACACCTTGACATCAAGCCACACTTGTTGGTTTCTCTTTGGACCAGTCACTTTGTACTCTAGCCCCAAGCCTCTTAACCCTTAAGAGAAGTTATAAATGCTCTCAAAGTGATTTCTGAAACTGAGGTAATGGCACAGGTGTGACCACAGGCGCCTTCCACAGCACACAAAATGCCCTGCAACTTCTCTGGGGCCCAAGCTAGGGGAGCTGGGAAAACAGCAACCTGGATGACTTCTCTCCTGCCCTACTGAGGTGAATTCTGAAGACTGACAAACTACAAAAGAGCTGTGGGCTTGGTTCTATTCCAAAAAAATATATCCTGGGGTCTCTTATAGACATGCATGCTCTGTGTTAATAAAATGCTGGTGACAGGGTTGATTCTCCTTGCCCAACTACAGGATCTGTTTGGCACACTTGGGTGGGGAAACTTACAAAAGTCCAGGTCCAAGTGTAAAAGAGTTCTCTGTATCTCCGTAACTCTTCTCTATTAAGAGTTCCACGAGATGTTTCCCTTTGCTAGGCTTATTGAAAAGTTCTTCAAAATTTTCACAAAAGCTAGTTTTTTTTGCACCAGGGAAGCCAGTCAATGTGGGAAAGAAGAGAAGTATCTTTGCTGTGTATGTCACACAGCTTCAGAACATCTTTTTCTTTAAAGTTTGACTCTCTTATTACCCAGCATTCCACCAGGTACTTAATGAAAAGAGTTCAAAAGCAGGTGGCAATCATTTTGACCACACCAACATGCTCTCTGATGATAAAAGGTGCACCTGCTGGGGTGACAGCAGACCTGGCTCCCAGCCTGCCTCTGCCTGATGTAAATGGGCTGGGTTACCTTGGGCAAGTCATTTCACACCCTGGAATTTTCCTCATCTACAAAATAGAAAGGTGCATTTTATTCTCTAATGTCCTTCTGGTTCTAAAAGTATTTTTACCTAAGTGGTGCATTCCCTTATAAACAAATCCATCTTAATACATTTAGCCAAAAAAAAAAAAAAAAAAAAAAAACCAACCTACAAATGTGAGGACAGTAGATGTTAACATTTGGGCAGCTCTTGGCTGCCTGTCCTAAGAGAAAGAAAGTCAAGTGTGGAATGGAAATTTTACCTCAAGTAGTAGTTCTTTCTGCACTTGACCTACCTATTGGAGAATACGCAATTTTCTGCAAATGGACTAAAATGTCTATACCAGTGATTTCCTATCTTTTGTAGTGGATCTGCTCTGTTCGTTTAATTTTATAGCATCACTCCTTTATCTATGATATAGATGTGAAAATTAAAAGGATTAATTTTTTTTGCTTAAAATCTAAAGTAACCCTGGAGATAGATAATAAGCACAGTCAGGGATACTGGAAATGAGAACCAAGAGGCTTGCCGCAGACCCACTTATCCTGAAAGGGGAGTCTGGAGGATGCCGGGCTAAGAGACTTCAATGGATGGATCTCTCAATTGTCATTTTCAGGCCAGAGACACATGCCTGGCTTTGGAAAATTTATAACTGTAAGTGTCAGACCCAAGTAAAATAGCTTCCCTGTGTCATTCTGGTCTTATATCCCAGTCTTTTACACATTCAACTCTATCGTCTCCTCTCGCCCCCATTAGAAGAGGAAAGGGGCTAATCTATCCAATAGGTGAGGCTTTAAGGACATCTAAAAGTGCATGCTACATTTGTACCCCAAATTAATTTTATCCTAAGATGTATTCACACCAACATTTCTGAGATGTGGATGAGATTTGCAAAGGAGGATCACATGGTTTTATCTTGAAAATCTGCAATTAAGTCACTACGGAGTTATAATCCTCAGTGTCTTAGATTACAGGAAACACTCTGAGTATCATGTGTGTACATACGGCATGTGATCATGGGAAGAAAACTGTGTCCTAGAAAAAAAAGCTTGGACAAGTTCACAATCCTCCTCCTCACTGATTTTTAGGCCCTCTATCCCTAAGATTACAAAGAATAAAGCCACAAAAAAGATTAATGGGGACTGAGGAAAGAAATGGCAAGCCTCCATCTTCCAAATGAATCCTAACTTGATGCCCTGATCTGCAATAGGAGAAATACTTAAGGAGCAGGAATTGTGAATCTTTAGACTGCTGACAGGGCAGTGGGTGGGTTCTAAGTACAAGTGGTCCAAGTGACCAGAGAATGAGGGCAGACGAAGCACTCTGCCCAGGGTGCGTGTCTCACTACTGACCCTACTTTCTTCACAATCCAATTTCAGGTTCACAGTGCCATCAATGGCCTCACTGCCCCGGCTCACGGTCCAGCAGGCTGTGGTCAGACAGAAACTCCTCAGCCTGAAGCTTTTCAAATTGTTATTGTTACTAAGTAAACAGGCTTTCATATTTCATGAAGCAGAGCAAGGCTGCTGCCGTGACTGTACCCTGACAGCCTCCTCTGCAGGACTGCACTGGACACAGTGTTTGGAAATGCCTGCATGTAACACAGGTGACAGCACTACCACCGTGATCCATGGCAAGCAGGTGCTCTCAGAACTCCAGCACATCTTAGGGATCACAGTGGATATTAGCAGGGTCTTATCCTCTTTTCTCCCCACTGCTTACTCAGCTTCTGATTGTCCTGAAATATCAATTACCTCATACTCTTTAGGCATTAACCATAGACAAATTTTAAAGGTGATATAAAAAGGTCACGAGCTTGCATATACAATATACCACAGCTGCCATATATGGAATGTTAATGAATAGCATACTAAACCAGCATAACCAAACAGTTTACTCATGGGCCAACATTTCAGAGTTTAAAGATTCCAATTAAATTTATTCATATGGAAGCTTACCAACATAACAGGAAAAACATATAAAGACAAAAAAGACTGAATTTAAAAATTCTTGATAGCTATGAAATGTTTGCCTCAAGGGCTGGGAATCCGGCTCACTGGTAGAGCACTTGCCTATCACGCACAAGGCCCTGGAATCAATTCCCAACAATACAGGATGGGGTGGGGGTGTCCTTCCAAAACTACATTTGGAATATACAGCAATACAAAACTGAATACAAAACTATAGTCTGTTTGCTTGAAAATTGCCTTTCTCAGAAAAAGATACAAAATATTTCCCTAAGAAGTAATGTTGCTGATGTTTTTTCTAACCCTGTGTTAATGTGGATTGACATGCCCTCTGCAATTATCAGCTTTAACCCTGGAACAGATAAACATCAGAAAACTATATGATGGTTTTGAGAAAGGACGGAGGACACTTGAATTTTTTCTAGCCATGATCTCTAATTTGCTTATTATTAGAGAAGGCAGGAGTAAACACAAAAGGGGGCTATTCTGGTCAGGCAGCCGCTAATGTGGAGGAGAGAAGCCACATTCATACTTCTCCTGACTTGCCGCCTAATGAGTAGCAATTAATTCATCTTATTGTATTTCCAAATGCCAAAGACTCCATTCACATCAAAGGAAAAATTTTCAAGGCTTTTACCATTGTTCATTTTTAAATATACTGAGCTATATTTAGTATTTTATAATTGTCAACAGCAGTTCTTTTAATTCTGATGTGGGGCTTAGCATCATAAAGGACCTTAGATGAGGAGACTGGTAGGTGTGCCTTATGTGCTTTATGGCCATGGAGGACAGCTTTGCTTCAGACCAGATCTGAGTGTTTGGGAGAAAGTACCCTCTGACCTTTGTCCCTTCTCTGGGAGGTGACAGCATGGAGCAGGAGATGGGTCCCGACAGGCCAGAAAAACCCCAGCTGGCTCAAGCTGAGCTCCAGAGTGAGCACTAGCTGCCACTGCTTGTCTCCTGTTTCCTCAAATACAGAGACACAGGAGAAGGGCTGAGCAGAAGAGCCAATGCCCAGCATCTCAAGTCAGAGAAACAACCCTTACCCGTGACCAGCGCTCCTTGGGGAGGCAGCATGGGCACTATGCAAAGAGCCTGGGCTTTGGTACCAGACAGCCCTGGAATCAAATTCAAATTTGTGGCCCTTGGCAAGACACAGCCATTCTGAGCCACTGCTGCCTCTATGAAGCAAGCGTCAGAATGCCCCTGCTCGGGACTGCTTCTAGCACTCAGCACAGGGCCCTCGAGACCAACTGACCTGCTATCCAGGCTTCATCCTGCTCAGAACCTGTAATGCCCAGGAACTTGGGTCCTCACAACAGAATCTTAAAAATAGATGTTATTCTAGGGCATTCTCTATATTGCAGGTTCTTCAATGGAAGTTGATTAACAACAGGATTTCTCTATTTAGGGATTAAAAATGTAGAATGGAGTTGTTTCTAATGCTTGTTAAAAGAAAGTTGAGATCTGGCTCAGTTCACATAGAAAAGTCAGGCGTGGTGGCAAAGCCTACAATTCCAGCTACTCAGGAGGCTAAGGCAGGATGATCACAAGTTTGAGGCCAGCCTCAGCAACTTAGTAAGGCCTTAAGCAACTCAGATAGATCCTGTCTCAATATAAAAAATAGCAAGGAGTGGAGATGTATCCCAGTAGTAAAGTACCCACAGGTTCAATCCTCAAAAGAGGGGGGAAAAAAATCAGTTCATGTAGAAAGGTCAACAGGCCTGATACTCAGGGCTACACTGTCCCACTGACCTGAATTGCCATACTGCTGTTGGGAGGTTCTGCATCACACTTGGGACAAGAAGTTGCCTCCCATTTGAGTTTTAATTCAGTTAAACTAAAAACAAGGTAATGAAAATATCTTTAGGAGAAAGGGTACATGTCACGAATGCAAAAGAACTTGGAGAAGGCTGGGAAATGCCAGAAAGACTGCACAACTTCCCAACCTGTGACTTGGCTAAGTAACTTGTTGCCACACAAAGGAGGCTGCTGTGCAGACCCTCTCTGCCTCCTGTCCTGCAGAGGGCCTTCTCCTGAGGAGCAGAGCAGCCCAGCGGAAGCATAAGAAGCACCACAGGGGAAGTAGAACAGGTCTGTTTTCTCTGTGGCAGGCTCTTCCTGGGTGGACTCAGTGGAGATACAAATAGGAAGCAGCAGGGTGGACGTTAGAGACACCCTAGTAAAGTTCTTCAACTCGAGAGAACTAAATGAGCAACATGAACTTAAAGTTCTCTGCTTACTGGAAGGAACAGTAAATTGGAAAGACCTGTTCAGAAATCAAATCACAAAGGCCACCAGGGCAAGAATGAAAATGGTCCTGGGGGAGTGCACGTTGCTCATAAATTAGTCACCAATGACTGGACATAATCAGAGAGGCTCGGGTCTTTTTCTGCTGTTGGGATGATGCAATGTCAGCCAGTATAGGAGTCTCTCCAGTATGCACCCAGGGCCAAACATAAACACATCTCCTAAGACATCCTCTTGCTGAGGTTAGAGGCAGGGCAAAGTACCAGTCCCACGTCATGCACTTCCCCAGACACACAAAACATGAACTGTAAGTGGCTTGGTCCATCTTCTGTGAAGGTGAAGATGGTCCATGGTGTGGCCATAGTGTCTGCAGAGCCAGGTTGTGGTTTCCACAGCCTCTGACACCAGCAAATAAAGAATAACCTCTCTGATGCTGGTGGGGAAAGATGCCTATGGGCAGGGTCAGGACAACTGATCTACATAGAAAGAGATTCAGAGCAGAAAACTACATAGGAACTCTGAACAGGAAAGAAAAACTGCTTAATGCATGGAAAATACTTCCACACTCTTTCTACATGCTGGGACAATAAATCCCTGGAGCTTAAAAGAAAATGAGGGTGGGAGAGGTGGATGACTTTTTGATGAATTAATGGTGAGTGAAACAATCAAAGTGGAGAATAACTTTTAACATTGCAATCTAGTCCTCAGACCATGCTATTTCTCACAACTCAACTGGAGATGCTACTAAGGGGCTAAACCAGGGGAAGATAGATGAAAATAAATGAAACCAGTATGGGTGTCACTGCTGTAGATGCAGCTGTTGGCACAAAATCCAAGGCAGAGTCCTAACTCTCATCCTAGGAATTCCTAAGTGCACGTTCCCCCCAGACTTATAAGCCACCTGCCCCCTGTAACTCCACAGAACCATCTTCTATAACTGGAATCAGGCCTGGTTACAAAGCTGTGGATCATCTAAGACACACCTACCACCTGAAGGTCACTGAGTCAAAAGGATTCTGTCTGCACAGGGGTCACACCTGCAGCACTCCTATTACTGAGAGACGACTCAAGCTCGCGTCTAGACTGACAGTCAGCACTTTTGCTTCCCTCTTACACACTTTGGCCCAGAAAACCAAACTCTGACTGTATGTTTAATTTTTAAAATTCTGGTGCTCTGGCTGCAAGTGCATTGTATTTCCTTCTCCATCCTCTCAACTGTAATCTGTGGGTGGCTCTGGCCACTTTGCTCCAGGTGCGCCATCTCCTCACGTCACTCCCTCACTATTTCAATCATCCTCTCTATTTTCATGCTGTGCATTGTTCTCAGGGTCGGCTGTGTTCAAAGTCATTCCAAATTGTTGGCCAAATCTTGACTTAGTCTGCTGCAAACTGCAGAGAAAACATCTTGTGTTGGTGCCAATGATTATAGCACAAGTTCATGGCTGACAATGGGTAAATGTCTAGATTAATTTTAAGATTGGGGGGAAGGACAGTTTTCACTGGATTTGAATTTCTCAGGGAAACAGAGGGCAAGAAGACAAGTGGAGGGACTGGTTTTGACTGGGATAGGAGGGTGGACAGAGAAAGTTAGAAAAAGTACAGAATAATGTTTTACCCTTTGATTTGTTACTTCAAGAGACAAAAGAAATTATGTCATAATGAAAATGATCATTTCTGGAACATACAAACATGAGTATTTATTTATTTATTTATTTATTTATTTGGTACCGGGGTTTGAACTCGGGGGCACTCGACCCCTGAGCCACATCCCCAGCCCTATTTTGTGTGTTATGTAGAGACAGGGTCTCACTGAGTTGCTTAGTGCCTCGCCATTGCTGAGGCTGGCTTTGAACTCGCGATTCTCCTGTCTCAGCCTCCCTAAGTGCTGGGATTACAAGCATGAGCCACCGCGCCTGGCTACAAACATGAGTATTTAATATGTTCTTCTCTCTCCTAACTTCTATGTGTCTAAAATTTAGCAACAAGAAAAACTTCATAGTTAGTTTTGATGCCTACTCCAAGTTAATTACTGTTACTTTGAGAACCTAATTTTAATACGCCAAGTCTTACATACTACTATTGAAAATTTTTCTGAAAGTTCTGGTGGATATTTTGCAGACTTCATAAGGGCAAAACTTATAAACATAATCTACTCTTTAAAACAGTGAGGAAGAAAGAGCAAAAAAGTATTCATGGTAGACTGGAGTGGGGAGCCAGCCAAGGACAACCAGAGGATTGGTAAAGGCCACAGAGTGGGGTGAGCTTCAGGTCCAGGCCCCCACTTCTTTCAACCCCAAGTCTCCAGTCTCCCTGCCTCCAATTTGACCTCCCTCTTCTTAACTATCCTCCAGAAAACAGCTAGAGAGATTTTTCTGAAGGATATAACTTTGGGTACTCCCAAAAGGACCAGTGAAGCCCCCTCCTTAGGGGATGATGCAGGCCTCCCTGTAGGGATCCCCCAGCTCACCTCCATAGAGCTCTTCATGGTATCCCAAACGCCCATCTCTATAACAATCCTCTGCCTTTCTCTATGCTTGGATCTAATTGCATCTCCTCCATGAGACACTCCGCAATTCTCTCAGAATTAATCATTCCCTCCTCTGGGAAGCCTCTGCATCACCCTGTTTAATTTCTCCGACCGAGCACCTAGCTATGGACAAACTACCAGAGAACTAACAGAAAGGTTTAGTGTCCCCCCCAAATGCAGGCTATCCATATTCAACTCTATATGCCTGATATTTATGAGGGCCTAGAATACATTGGATTCTCAATGAAATGTTTGTGGGCCAAAGTAAGCATGTCTGTACTTTTAAAGTTCAAATCCATGAGGAAGTCTTACACATTTACTAGCATAATTTATCTTTTGCTAAAATTAAAATGAAAGTCCACACATTGGGGGTGAAACTAACCTGCAAATAAGCAGCAGGTCAACTCCGAGAACTACTGCAGTTAGGCAGCACCCAGCTGACCTTTGGAACTTTTTCTAACAGACTTTTAAGAGTGAGGTTGCAGCTAGGGTGACTCATCTGTGGGTGTGACAGGAGAAGGACCACTATCTCTCTGAGTCTTTTCTTCAGGGGAACACAGACAGCAGTCCACAGAACTTAGAGCATGAGCTTCAGTGGGACTGGCCAGCTGTCCTAGAAGCTGATAATAACAGCATGAAATGTAGTCGCCTCTTTCTCCTTCTGCCTAAAGTAGGGTGGTCTCTCAAACTCCATTCTGTAGAACAGCCAGAGAGGACATGGCTACAGATGTGTGAGTGAGCTTCAATTAGAACAGTTTTTACTTATTCACATATTTAAGGTTTCAGTACAATTTCAATTTGAAAAATGAGTTCTGCTGCCTTTCAAAAAGAACAGCAAACCAGTTGCCTCAGGGATTGTGCCACCCTCTTCCCTGGGAAATAAAGAGAGGCTTAGAAGTAAGAAGAGTCACAAGAAAGCTGTACTGGGCTATGGACCCAGGTGTGGACACAGAACTTTTCAAACTCGGTGGGAGGTCAGGGAAACCTGAGCATAGCTTTGGTCTTCACTGGAGGATCACAGACCTGTCTACCCCTCTGATTTCTGAGTAGTGTGGAACAGCGGTAACTAGCCTGGTGGAGCAAGAGTCCACCAAGGACAGAACTTGGGATGGAGAGTCCATCAGTCACCTTTTGTAGGAAGACTCCAATATATTCTTCAGCCAAGTACAGCATGTCGTATAATCTTAAGTACTTTCTGCCACTCCCGCTGCCTGCCCAGAAGCTACCCTTGGTGCCTTCTGGGATGATTTCACCTTCGTGTTTTGAGTTTATCTCATTAGTTAGTACAGGAGGCCAAAAAGACTATGGCTCTCAGCTCCACCCCAAGATGAACTCAGAGAAGAGGCTCCTCCCTGTCTCCTCACCAGAACCCAGTCAGAGTGCAGACAGGCAGTGAGCCCAGCCTCGCGAAAGAACCAAAAGACCAGAGGCTCATCCTGGTACCAGTTGATCAGGAAGATGAAGGATGAAAAATGTCATGGAAGGAGGGCTGACAGCAATATCGCCAGCAAGCAGGGGAAAGCCACCCTTACTCTCCTGGACTGCTGCAATGCCCACTGAGTTGGTGACCCAGCAGCTCTACAGCCAGGACTATCCCATGTTATTGATGATCACTACAGTATCAATCCCAAATTAAGTCCAAATGCTGGCCAATGGCTCAAAGGGAAAACGTGGATGCACAGTGGCGAGCTGGTAGCAAGTCTACACACCCAGCTCCAAGGAACACAGGGAGAACATATTATCTAAAGTGTGCAGGTATGGTGCCTTCTGCTTGAAAACATCCTCCCGTCTCTACTAGATGAATGCCCACTGGAAAGAAAAGTAGTTTAGAATTCAGGAGGATCTGAGTTCAAACTCTCCTTTACTAGGCTGGGTGACTGAGCCCTACATTGTAGTGAGCTCAAATGAGAGAACATACAACAGGCTCTGCATGAAATAAAACTCGTGTCCAAACTCAGAAGCACATTCTTTGTGAGCTCATCCCTAAAATTCCCTACAAGTTTCACTGTGGCTCTTTGTGCTAACCCATGAGTGCCCTAGGTTTCACATTCCCATTCACATGGCCAACACTGTACTAGGGAGTTGGCTGCTAACTTCTCATCGGGATGAGCTCTATGCCTGGAACCCTCAACCAGTATTAGCTGATGGAAACACAAAAGACTCCAGTTTCCAAGAGTCATGTGGTAGGGAGGAAGGAAAGGAACTAAAAGAAGACAGAGGTGGTTTTGGAGCTTACATGCTTTATCAGTTGCTATTCCATAGCCTGTTTCCACCTCCTCTTTGTGCCTGCCCGCAACAGTGAGACAGGGCTGAAAGTGTGGGGAAAGTTATCTTCTCTTTCATTTATTGGTGCATTAGAGCTGTACATAATGGTGAGATTCATTGTTACATATTCATACATGCACACAATATGATAATATAATTTGGCCAGTATCATTCCCCAGTAGTTCTTTCCCTCTCCTCCTTTCTCCCCCTGGTCCCTTTGCTCTACTGAACTCCCTGCTATTTTCATGAGACACCACCCCCCCAACCTTTCTTTGCTTTTTCCTCTCTAGCTTCCAGAGATGAGAGAAAACATATAACCCTTGACAGAAAGATTGTTTTTTAAAGAATAATCCACAGTACCCAACATCTCACATTCCCATTCACACAGCCCATTCTGTGCTAGGGTGTTGGCTGCTATTTGCGCACCAAGATGAGCACTGTGCCTAAACTCTTGAGCAGGACTTACAGCAATGTCTACCTGTATGTATATGTACAGAACAATAGCAAAACTGTTTTCATAGAATAAAATTCATAAAATCATCAAACAATTTTCCTGTATCTCACAGCAATTCCTTATGAACAGAAGAACATCGTTCATTTCTTAACAGGGTTTCCAACCTAAGGCTGTGTGCTCCCTTGGGAGTCAAGAGGAAACACACAGTACAGAAGCAATTCATAACCATCTCAGATGGAAACACAAAACTGGTATCTGTAAACTTCTTTGTACATCATTAATTCATTAGCTCAGAGAAACTAGAAACAGAGTCAGAACGTGAGCAAACACTGGGGTAGTTACATCCACATAGAGAGTACCGCACCTTTGGTTAAAAAGCAGAATCTATGAAGTTATCTTAGTTTTTCAACTGCTCAGCCAGTGCAGCTCCAAGCCAGCCACCATCAGCCACACGTGCAAGCGAGCCAGCATGCTGCCCACTGCAGAGGGCACATCAAATGCTCTTCCTAGCTCTAGTCCTATGCCACAGCCAGCCTCGCTTGCATTAAAAAAGTTGGAGGACTTGGGGAGGGGCCCAGTGCTCATCATTGCGTTTGCTGTGAGATGACACTGTTTTTCAGCGCGGAACAAAACCACAAATTTAATTAATGTATGGTGGGGGATAATGGAAAAGTAATGATATGCTCTAAAAATTAAATTTCACTATAAACTATAACTCCCTCATGCAAGCTATAATTCCTTTGCACTTCTAAAACAGGGCATTATAGAAAAACAAAGGTCATGCAAGTTTTACTGCAAATTTTAGAAGGGAAAAAGTAAGAAGAGCTTTTTAATTTTAAAATTGTCCCATGCCTTCATTTTTGCTATGAAATGCGTTTTAAGAAACTGAAAAATGAGGCATGGGTAAAAAATTTTAACTGGGACTGCAAACATGAGTTTGATCAAGAACTTTCCCATCTCAAAGATCCATCCTTTTTTTTTGCTTAAGGCCACACTTTAAATTTCCTTTTAATAAGAGAGCCATTCACTTAAAAAAGAACATTAAGCAATGTGGAAGAAATCTGGCTAAAAATACTCTATGTTGGAAGAGACACACATGAAGAAGATGTACTTTTATAAGCATTCTCCAAAATGCATCAAAAGCACAAATCAAAATAATTTCTAAATATTTTTAACAAGTAATTTCATGATCATTTTGGAAATCAATTTTTAAAAAATAATGTCTCCATCAACTCTGCATCTGTGGCCCGACTTCTTCTGTTATTAAAGCTCTCCTCGCCAAGGGCTGCTTGGTGGACATTCAAAGGTGCTAAAAAAAAAAATTTGTCTTTCTGTGCTGAAAAGTTATCAAGGCCAGCTCTCTGCTGCATTTGCATTGTTATTAGGAACACACACACACACACACTCACACACACACACACACACACTCTCACCCGCACATTGAGTTTAATGTGAGGCTAGTACAGAAACAGAGAGATTAGACACAAAGAAATGTAAACAGCTCTCACATGCGAGGAAACTAGGTTACCAGAATCCCAGCACCAGGCATTCACCAGTCACCATGGAAAACAGGAAGTGAGATGCATAGCAACCACAAGCCAAAAAGCAGAAAAGCGCATACCTTTAGCTTGGAATGAAAATCACGAGATTTCCTTCTGGCAAGAACCTGAATGTGACTAGACACCTGCAGGGTAGGGGAAGGGAGGAAAACAAAGGAAAAGCCTGTAACCATGGAGATGAAAAGCCCCCTACAACTGGGCAAGCCAGACGTACCTTAATGGCGGCTTGAATTTCTCGAACTTTCTTTCTTGCTAAGACCTGTATATGACTAGACACCTACATTGTTCGGGTTTATGAGGGGAAACAAAAAACAAAACAAAACAAAACAAAAAAAGGAAATCAAAGATAAAATCGCTACTCCTTGGGAGGGTTTGGGGAGGGGGGAGGTTATTTGCATCTCAACAAAGCTCTGCAGTTAGGAATACACAGTCCCAGCCAGACACCAAGCCCCCAGCACTGCTCTAAGCTTTTCAGACTGGGTCATCACTGCAGTGACTTGATTCAGGACCAAAGTTGAGGCTCATCTCAGTTTTCCCACCCGGGAGAAATCACGGGCACTGGGAAAAACATATTGGGAGGGATGAGAGGGGGAGAGTAGGATTGCTTTTTTTATAAAATTAAAAAAGGTGGGGGTAGTGGTAAATGAAAATATTTATAGCTTCTCAGCATCAGTAGGGAAAATCCCTTTTTCTCAATTTAGAGGAGACGGTCCATAAATTAGCACATAGTACAGAATCAAAAAGCTGAAGCTGTCGGTTGTATTCTGATCTCATTAAGAGCTCTGGATTCTGTAGCAAATGTTAAAATAATACTGACATGTAAATTAGATTTCAAAGAGAAATGGAAAGACCCAGTTAGCAGAGCTTTTTTTTTTTTTTTTTTACTTTTTTTTTTCCTTTGCCCTTATAAATATCTTTAATCCTTCCACTCTTTTGGGTATTGACTGGGTGCCAAGTGGATTTGCATATTATTACAAAGCGAAATGTGTGAATACAGCCAGCCAGCCAGCCATCCTGTTAAAAATCTGGGTTGAAAACCACACGGATTTGCTGAACAACAAATTCACATTGGAGAGGTATCACCAACTGCTGCCTAAAAACATCCCCAGGATGCCGGGGTGTGGAAACGTAGCCAAGTCTGTAGCCAAGTCCAGCTTCTGAAACACAATGATTCCACTGGGTAAACAAATTTGCATCTCTTTCAGTGAAACTTGGTTAAATTTAGAAGAGTCCCCCAGTGAAGGGGGTCACCAGGCAAAGGACCTGAGCTCACAGGCCAGCAGACAGCCCAGGTCCAACACTTTCAGCAGGTAAGGGATCAGCTTTGCCCATTTCCAAAATGCAAAGCCTTCCATTTAGGAGTTCAGGGGCTTAGACTTCAGAGTGATTACCTCATTTCAAACTCTCTAGTGACTCTAAAAACAGAATTTATGGTAATAAAATACCCTTTGATCTTTAAATGTCTTTGCATTTCAATTATTAAATTTTCTTTTGTACTTTTTTTTTTTTTTTAAGTACAGAGAAGCAGGGACTCCCCCATCCTCTTCACCTCTCCATCTGGCTCCTGCCCGTTATTTGTTTTCACCAGAATTTTGTTCCTCTGTGATTCTCTGAATTGATGAGGGCCATGGTGGGGGGGACATCCCCCAAGCAGACAATGCCCTGCCTCTGTGCTGGCAGGCAGCCACCCCCTTGTGCTGACTCAGCACAGGCCCTGGGGGTACATGTAGCATTCCCAGGAAAAGGCCCCAGCCCCTCACCAACACTCACAAAACAACCCCTCACTGGGAAGGGAACCAGCTGTTGCTCTGTGGTAATGTGAGACCACAGGTTAGCTCGTACTATTTGATTATTACTTTTTTTAAGACGGGGTTCAAGTTGCCCAGTTTGGCTATAAACTTGTGATCCTCCCAAGTCTCAGCCTCCCAAGTTGCTGGGATTACAGGCGTGCGCCACCACACCTGGCAGACTACATTTTCTAAAGTCTGTGCCGTATCATTCAGCATAAGTCAACACTTGAAAAAATAATTTTTTCTGTTAATAACTCACCCATGAGGTGTTCTCTGTTTTCCTTTTTCTTTCTCTCTCTGTTTTCAGTTAAATACTAACTAACTTATCCATTCCAGTTCTGAACTGGGTCACATCAGCGATCTGGGCTGCTTTATATCTGAAAGAACCAGGGAAGGCAGAGCCCTGGCAAAGGGCAGAGGAGAATCCCTGCTCCTGCCCTGCACAGAGGTATTTAAGTTGTAACTTCATTTCAGTCACGGCAGCTACTGACAAAAAGCCATTGCTTAAGCGACAGTGCCCTGGATGCACATCATTCAATATCACGCTTGGGCCAATACTCAAGGCTGCCAGCGTTATTTTTTCATTGAAAGGATGACTAATATGTAATTGCTCCAGGATGTTATAATGCACAAAATCTCAAAACTGCATGACTTGCAGGTGTAGTTACACCTGCAGCTTTTGCGATGTTACAGATATGTTTTGGGAAAGAAATGCCAGCTTTGAAATACAGCATAAGGGACAGTGGAGACACTGTCCTTAGCAGCGAAATTTTCCCACATTGAATGAAAAGAACTTGGGAGACCACATACTCAAGGGTCACTGAAATGATGAACAGTGAAAACAGTCAATTTGAAACACCTACTACAATGCTGATGTCCTTACAGGGAACTGAGACTGGGGCTCCTAGGAGCCAAAGCACAGCAGCCACTGCAGCCAGACGCCACCTGGGGCCATTCGCTGACATGCACAACTCCCAGGATGGTTACTGTACCTGCTTTCTGGTCCTTGTCTTCCCTGTCCTGAGTTTGATGTATCTGGCTATCAATTCATTCCTACCTGAAAGAAAGAAGAATTTCTAATGAGGTGGGTTACATACCAACACACATACCCCTAAAAGCTAGAAATCAGAATCCATAATTTTTAAATTGCACCTGTAAGTTTATTTATGATAAAAAGAAGAAAAAAAAATCAGTACAATTCTTTGGAAAAAAAAATCTACTAGAGAAAATTAAGAGAAACGGCACTTGATTTTAAACTTTTGCTCTAGTGAGGACAGAAATGTATGTCTTTGGGGTTGGGGGCAGTACCAAGGATTGAACTCAGGGTCACTCGACCACTGAGCCACATCCCCAGCCCTATTTTGTATTTTATTTAGAGACAGGGTCTCACTGAGTTGCTTAGTGCCCCACTTTTGTCAAGGCTGGCTTTGAACTCCTGATCCTCTTGCCTCAGCCTCCCAAACTGCCAGCCTCCCAAACTGCCCGGAGGTGTGCCTCCGTACCCAGGAAAAATATTCCTTTTTGTTTGCACCTAAATGGGTAGTCACTCCTACAAGTAACAAATACAAAGGATTAGTCTGGGAGTAAACAAAACCAGTTCTGTTTTAGTCTTCTATTTTTCATGTTCATTTTCCTCCTCATCCCTCATCAGGGCTCCTACCTGTAGATACGTACAGTTAAAGTCATTATTGCCACAAGAGAATGAATCCCTGTGGCCACAGAAGCCCTACAATGACAAGAAGCTGAACAGGGTGAAAAGCAGGTGGTCTTCCTGCCAGTAACGACACAAGTTTGTGCTAGCAGAAACATGACAAACTCCAAGCTTTTTGGGGTTTAAAACACACACACATACACACACCTGAAAGTGAACAAAAACCTTCCATCTCTACTCCACCAGAAGACTGAGAAGTCATATACAGAGAGTTTGACTTGGAAGAACTATAATATAACAGGAAAACATACCCTCAGAGGCTAGGCAAGGAAATGTATTACTAAGATCCCACGAGAAATAAAAACCCACTCTGCAAGCTGTGGGGCCTTCAAGAGGGTCAGATTTATGACTTCAACTTTTGCACTAGGAACTGAAAATATTTTTACATACTCTATGCAGTAAATGGAAAACTCCCGCTTTACAGCACTGCTTTTGGCTGTCTTTAATCTATTTCGTCCTGCTGTCCCAGATGTTGTGGAACACCTATAAAATTTAAATATATATAGTATAATGTGTATTATAATTATATAATAACATAATTATAGTATAATATGACCATTATAATATAGTAATATTAATATTATATAAGCTCTGGCTTATTATTTCCAAACTATTTTAATGGACCTGGGTCAATTTCCTTGGAATTCTCACAAAATTGAAAACATGGGTCTTGATGGGCTAATCAGTTCCATCCTAACGAGAACGCCCATGGTCTAGAACACATCTGAAGTTTATTGCTGTGGCATTGTTCATGTGCTTATTGCCCGCCAGAGGGCTGTCAAGCTGAAGTCCAGTTCTCCTTCCAGGTTCACCCCTCAGGAAGTCTTGAACCACCCAACAGGGTCCGGCTTCCTTGCTCTACCTGCAATCCATGGCAGCACAACCTGCCTTCTCCTTGCTGACATGTTCCATTTCTCAGCTACAGTCAGAGCGGCAGGGCTGGCTATGTCATCTGTGTTGGCTAACTTCCCAGCCCTACTGCGCACCCCAAGAAGGCAAGAGCTGTGTCTTGCTCCCCAGTGTCCCTCTAGCACCCTGCAGGCACACAAAGACTGAAAGGGGAAATAACACAGCCTCATGAAGGAGTAACTATGTCCCCCAGATCTCCCTAGCAGAGTCAACAGCTAGGACACTGAGGAGGATCACTGTGACAGCACGCACATGGACATTGTGTCTGAGATTCTAGTCTCTCATTACTGCCCAGAATGTCCTGTAATCATGACACTCCCTGTCCACCTCCTGTCCGTGTTAGAATTGTGCAGGACGTGGTCACCACCAAAAGGCAAAGAAATCATGGATTCTTGGAGCTAGAAAATGAGTCATCCACTCCCACCTTGAAATTCCAAATCTTCATAAGCCAAAGTCAGCACTTCTACAAATTGAAGAAGTATCTTGAAATATGTTTAAGAATAAAATGACCTTATTTATTTGGGCTTCCTGTAACTTTCATCCTCAAGTCCTCTTAACAATATGGCCAGTTCCTCATGCACATGACTGCCTGCCAGCTTTTCAGATATCAACAACTGCTCTCAGGTCCTCCTGGAGCTACACACATGCTAAACTGTTCCTATTCCTTTGGTAACTATGATAGGCTTTGGAACATTCCAAGGTACCATCTAGTGATCACTCCTTTCCTACTTTCCTTTCAGAGCCTGGAATGCAGAACTGTGGCAATAATCCTGCTGTGACAGCAGAGTATGCTTATCATCTCCTCCTCTTCCTAAAACACTCTACCTCTCTTTTCTTTTTTTTAATTTTTTTTTTTTTTTTTAGTTGTAGATGGACACAATGTCTTTATTTTATTGCTTTGTATGTGGTGCTGAGGATCGAACCCAGGGCCTCACGCATGCGAGGCAAGCGCTCTACCACTGAGTTATAATCCCAGCCCCCACTCTACCTCTCTTAATGCGGCCTAACACTGCATTAGATTTTTAAGGATCGTGACAAATTTGAACTCCTAAGTCTTGTTCATATGGGCTACTCCTCAGACACATCCCTACCCGTTCTCAGTCTTTCCATGCATAGCTGGGAGTTTTCAGAGCCAAATGCAAAACTTTACATTTATTTCTATTCCATTTCATCCTATTAAATTCAGCCTATAATTTCAGTCTGTCAAAATCTTCTCAGGTCCTAATTCTGTAACTAAATGTACGCTTTAAGGGTAAAGGCCTCCAAAATTCAGTTTCCAGGATTGCTTTGCTAAGCATTCTCTTTCTGACTTTTGAGAACTACCAATATCCCCTGTAGTGTCATCAGGTCTACTTGTCCATCTCTCAGATGGTTGTACAGATTTTGCAATTTGTCTCAAAGGCTCACTGACAGCAAAGCCTAGCTAGGAGTGCCTAATTACCAGAAGCCAGACCTAGAAGACAATGTCTGCAGACAAGCCAAGCATCCTCCAGCTCAAGGCTTCACTGTACTCCCTGTTCAGGGCTGTCTGAGTAGCCAAGAGGAAATAAATCCATGGCTTTGTATGACATGCACTGTCATCTGAACCTTATCCAGACTGGGGGGAGAAATCTCTCCTGCCCCAAACTTGTTTATTTTCTGTGAATACAGACAGAACAGCTTAATAGATGAGACACATAACCTATACAACTATTCTCAGTTTTTTATGGCACTTTGTTGAATTGAATAAGATCAATATACTGGACAGCTAGGTACAGCCTGTAGTCTATGCTAATGGAACCCCCTGGAGCTAAACAAGATCATATTTTAATCACACTTTAACTAAATCACTGTTTCTACAACAGACCCAGAGTAGTCAACATAGACACCAATTTACCGAAAGCTCATCTCAACTCTCTCATAAGCTGTTTTTTTTTTGGTACTAGGGATTGAACTCAGGGGTACTCGACCACTGAGCCACATCCCCAGCACTATTTTGTGTTTTATGTAGAGACAGGGTCTCACTGAGTTGCTTAGCACCTCACTGTTGCTGAGGCTGGCTTTGAACTCGTGATTCTCCTGTCTCAGCCTCCCCAAGTGCTGGGATTATAGGCATGCACCACCACACTCGGCTTTGGAATATCTTTTTGATTGCTTAGGTTGTATGTATATTAGTGATATCAAGTAGGTTCTGATCAGACACCATGAGACCTATTTATGTTTCTACAGCCTTGCTCTCTAAAAGCAGTGGTCTATATAGCCCTGGATTTGAATCATGTTATACTAAGGTGCAGAATTCCCTGACCAAGAAGAGGAGGGGCTTAGCAACACCAACCACCACTGATGTACCTGGGGATGGGTCTCCAGTCTGCACAGCATGATCTTGGTTTGCTGCCACGATTCCAATTTTAGACATTAGACATTTTAACCCTTGCTTCTAATTCTTCTTGTGGGTGCACACATGCACATGCATGTGAGCTCTCTCTCATACACACACAAGCACACACATGCTTAATCCAGTAAGCCATGCATTACAAAATGACTTTCAACAAGGTCAATTTTAAAGTTAATTACTACTTTCCTAAACTGATCTTGCAATCACTCAGGGATGATCTCCTCAGTGCTTTCTATCATAACTGTTTGACATATCAGAGAGGGATGTCATACAGAAGATGATGGCATGCCTGCCAACAAGGAGTTCACTGTTTGATACAAGGGCTATGACCAGAGCGCAAATCAGCTCCACACACCCAGTGGCAGCTACTGCCATCAAAGAATTTCTGGAACATGCCTGGGTAGCAGAACACAAGCAATTTGGGAAATCTAGAAAGGCTTCCCCACAGTACTAGAACATAAACCAGGCCCTTAACAACAGGTTACATTTCCTCCCACATTTTATTGTGAAACACTCTGAACTTACAGAAAAAATTTTACGGCAAACACTATATTCCCCATCTAGGTTCTACCACATGCCAAATATCCCTTATCTGAAATGCTTAGAACTGAAAGTATTTTGGATTTGGGAGTTTTGTATTTTGGAAAATGTACATATCCATAATGAGTATCTTGAGCACAGGATATAAGTCTAAACATGAAATTCATCTATGTTTCACATACACC
>CM053399.1:44661465-44688056 GCA_028644305.1 Xerus rutilus
GGCAGGAAGCTGCATTTCTTTAAAAAAACAAGCAGGAAACTGGGACTCTTAAAAAAACTCTGGTCTCCTGACACTCAAGCTCCCTAGCCCACCATCCACACTTTCTCCAGGGCAATCATGGCATCCACAGCATTCCTGCTTCATCTTCACACTATCTCTGCAAATAGTATGATCACTTATAGAGCTGAGTGGCTGTGTCACATTTCACCACTAAGTGTCACCATCCTATAGCTTCTTTGGGAAATAACAATTCTGGTGTAAAGGAGCAACATTCTTCATCAAGTCAGATTCTGCAGCTACAAGGGTACAAGGGTAGCTCCTCAGAAGACCAATAGGACCTGGCCTGCCACTATGGTTCCAGCATCCTCACCAAGGCACTGTGATCTCAATTTGATTTGATCTTTCCTTCCTCCTAAACAGCATGACATAGCTGAAAGTGAGCCCATCATTGGCTTCTCCAGTATCCTAGGTTGCCATGAAATCTCCTCCTAAAGGGGCAAGACAGAGAGAGACTGGCAGAAAGGCACTGAGTCTGCACTGGGCTTGTCTTACCCAGACAGAAGACTGGTTAACGTTGTTGTGGGCTGTGTGTGTAATGCGATGTGGCCTCAAGGTCATGTTTGAGGCACAGCAAATTCAGGGTCTGTGGCTAGAAATTGTAGCCCAGAGACACTCAGCTTTAACAGTGTAAGAGCTACTTTGTAATTGAATGGAGTCAGGGAGCCACAAAGAAAGAAGCAGCAAATGGAATGTTCCTCTTTCTGGCCATAGCCAATTCTAAAGCAAACTCACCCCTGCAGGGCTTAAGCTGCCCTGAGCCTGGGGAAGAGGCTCCAGCTCCTGTACTCTGAGATCCTCCCTCATAAGCAGGGACGTATGTGCCAGGATTCCCCACCCTTTCTGTCCACATTAAAAGACTGAAAATCAGAGAGAAAGCCAAAGCGTCTCCCATTTACTAGAACACACTGCATCAATAGACAGCCCTGCCACAGGTGCAGCTGTGGGCTCCTGTCACCACCCCACCCCATCCTCCAGACCCTAACACAGCCCAAAAGACTATGAGGCTACTAGAATGTCCTCTATCAACACCCTGAGTCTTCGAAGCTCTGTATTTGTGTGAACAGTTGCTCTCATGGCCTGAATGTCCTTATTTCTGCACACCTGGATTCTGCCTGCCTTACAAAGGCCTTGTCCTTCATGAGTCTTTGAACTAGAAAAGGCCTCGAGGCCTCCCTTTCCCTCAACAAGACCACATACATCTCTTCTCTGCCCTACCTTCCAGGCAGCTGTTTGTGGAGCACATCCTTGATCACAGCACAAAGGAGGCTCCTATATCCCTATGATGTACTGGATCATCATAAAGTACAAAGAGAAAAGACGACCCAATGGGCAGAAGAAAAGACAGATGCCTCCACAAGGTGACATGACCATGGGGCATGGCAACCAGATGCAGAGAACCCAGTGGTGCTGTCCTCCCATGCTGGCAGCAGCACGAAGCACACAGACAGCACTGTGAGGACTTTTCAAGGAAGATGGTGTTAAAATAGTTGCTAGCCACAGGACCTATTTCATTAGCTGAAGGGAAAAAATATCTTAGGACACAAAAGGCAACAATCAGAATGTCCGGATGTGGGCTGGGATTGTGGCTCAGTGGTAGAGCGCTTGCCTCACATGAGGGAGGCACTGGGTTTGATCCTCAGCATCGCATATAAATGAATGAATAAATAAAGGTCAATCAACAACTAAAAAAAAATTGGAAAAAAAAAAAAAAAAGAATGTCCAGGTATGTGGTACCTGGCAGCAAACCAAGTGTCACCGGCCAGGGCAATGTCTATAGAAGGGGAGTGTTTGTTTAATGAAGCCATCCAGCCACCCTGCTAATAATCTGGGGACCGGGGAAAAATTTGAGCAAGCAGAACATGATCTTTATTAACAAACTGACAAGTGAAGAGTTAAGAATTGGCCATTTCTTTCACACTGCCACCACTGCATCTTGCCCCCAGCAACACTGTGAGAGAAGGGATGTCTCCAGGGCTGGCCAGCAACCTACTAGTCAGACACCAACTGTATGTGCACAGATAGGGGCAAGCACTGTGCTAGAATTACGGGAGTAGGAAGTCACCACCACTGAGGGCCGTCTGGAGACCTCACCCGGGAGAACAGGCTGGATGCTCCCACTGTGTGCTCTCACAGTGGCCCAGGCCACATTCACAGCACACCACACGTCTACTGCGTTCTGTTGATCACGCATGCCCACCTCCCCACAGCTGCCAGATAGGAAGCTCCCCAGGGCTCAGGCAGAGCTGAAGTTTGGCTCATGACAGTCCCATGGTGGTGAAAACACATTGGGTCCTCAGGGCGTTCAAACCAATGGAGTGAAAAAGTGAAAAGGAGGGATGGAGATCAGCAGGAGAGGCAGCAGGCCAGAGGGTAAGGAAAAGTACGTGAAAAAGAATACAGAATCAGTCCTGAGCATCGTCCATGAGGAAGCTGTGACGCCAGTGCCTCAGTTAATCCCAATATAAATCATTGACCAAAACTCAGGCCTATGTGGAAAATCACCAGAAAGGGGCAGGCAGCCTGTTCTGGGTTGTCAGGGGCTAGCACTGCATGTTCCAGAACTAAAGGTTTGCAGAAAGGACGGACGGCTTTCAGGAGGTGAGCAGTGACAATTCCGAGATAACTGTTCTACATTCACCCAGGGGCACATAAATAAAGAACAGCTCTGGAAGAAAGGAAATACAGAAGAAGGCTGTGTTAACCCTGTTCAGTCAGAATTTCTGTCTGAAATCCCTATAAAATGCCTGGCAATAACTCAAGCTCCACCTTCTCGGGAGTCTGTATCAGTCAGCGGCCCTGATAATAACATCAAGTGACAGTTCCATAAGACACTGTGTTCTCCTTCATCTTGGCGGGACAGCTTAACCACTACACATTTGCACTGGATTACAAGGGTTGAAAAGAGGCAAGCAAGTAAAAAGTCTAAGGTTATATACTAAACAAAACACCTCTAGTTCTCTGTGTTGCACCTATGTCTAGAATAAAATTAAATATAAAGTTTTCTAATGGCTCATTCTTTATGAAGCAATAAAGATATGTCATTCAGTCACCTTTTAAAAGGTGGATAGTTTGACTAGTCTTAATATTTTCACTATGCTTTTAGTCACTCTTCTCTATACCTAACATAGTTTCCTGAAACAGCTCCAGGTTAGTGACTCCATGCTCCCAGACCTTCAATGACTCCTCGTTTCCTACAGTCTGAACGCATAAACTATTTTAGTGTGGTATCCAATGTTGTCTCACCCTACCTTATTTTTCATGACACTCTACCACCACCAGCTAGCTAATCCACTTTGCACACCTAGCTTCCAGTTCCTTGAACCCATCCTGCCCTCCTACAATCTTACTCAACAGCAAAGTGCCCCTTAAGACAATCAAAATCCTTCCAGTTCCAACATAGATGGTATGTCCTACATGAAACCCTGCCTGAAATGGGCCTAGAAAATGCACTTGACATTGGTGCAGGTGAAGATGTGTGAACCTGGGAGCTGGGTGACTGGAGCTCACCTCATAGGCCAGTGGCTGGGAGAGACCTTCATATTATAAAGTAAGATAAAACAAAGATACTGTAAGTAAAGAAAAGGATGAGGGCTTGGCTCAGGCTAGGAAAGGAGCATGAGAGTCAGCACAGTTCTTCACTTCCTCCTGTGCCAGAGGCCTGCCTACAGGCTGGCTCTCACCAGAGTGCCTTATGCAACAGGCTGTGAGCATCTACAAGGCTGCCCAGTGCCTTCAGCATCTCGGCATCCCACACCTTGAGGTGTGTATGGCATTTAATGGAATCTGAACTTTGCTGCCCCCAACTGTGACCTAAACAGACCCCAATCTACAAGCTTTCGGGGCAGTGTTCCTTCCTGACATTTGTGTGTATGTGTGTGTGTGTGTGTTGTGTGTGTGTGTGTGTGGGCAGGGGTAGGGATGAAACTCGGGCACTCGACCACTGAGCCACATTCCCAGCCCTATTTTGTATTTTATTTAGAGACAGGGTCTCATTGAGTTGCTTAGAGCCTTGCTTTTTGCTGAGGCTGGCTTTGAACTTCCGATCCTCCTGTCTCAGCCTCTGGAGACGCTGGGATTACAGGTGTACGCCTGGCCCTTCCCAACATTTCTTATCACTCATCTCTTTCAGGTCCACTTGTGATTAATTTTGCCTTCCAACATTAGGAGGATCCCATCTACTGTAAGAAAAACACCTACTCCTCAGCACACTGCTGTACAGGGCTCCTGGACTCCAGGACTAGGAGCTTCACAGGAGTTAGCAAAATCATCGTGTTTTCCCACCCCTCTGCCTCCTGCAGCCACCTGCCCTCGAATGTTCTTCCCCTTCTCCTTAGCCCGCACTCCTATTCATCCCTATATGCCTCATCTAGAATTACCCCCACGCCGACCCAGGGGAGTCTGGGAACCGTCCAAATTGAGCTTCTCAGTTCCTCCCCTGTACCCTCAAGTACTGAGCACATACCCCTGCTGGCTGGCTGGCTGCAGTTACTTATCCCAGGGGCTATTCATGCCCTCTTTAGAACAAAGACTGCTCCAGGGAAAGCATCCATCTGGTTCTCTCGGAACCCAGATCTGGTACCTCTTAGGCCAGTGGCTGGGAGAGATCATGATATTATAAAGTAAGATGACACAAAAGATAACATGAGTAAAGAAAGGGATGAGGTGTTGGCAGATGCTCAACCAATGTTTTCTATTGTTGTTTTTGTTGTGGTGGTGCTGAGGATGGAACCCAGGGCCTCATACATACATTGGGCAAGTGCTCTACCACGGAGCTACATCCCCAGCCCTTGATAAATGTTTTTAATAAATGAATGAGCCTGCCCCTTCTGTATGAAGAATATCAAACGAGAGGATCTAAATAAAAGATCATGAGCACTGCTAACACCAATTGAAGTCTCTAAGCCTTTCTCAGTACAAGGATTTCAGAGAGAGGTACCACAATTTTCCAGACCTTCATTCTGGTCTCTCAGCACAAGTGTGCCCAATGGCACAAGCGTGACCTATCTGTGCTCTTTCCTTCTTCATGCCTCACCCCTACCTCCTGACATGCCACATGCCACAGTACTAGGGACCTGGTCCAAAAAAAATCTAATCTCAACATTAACCCAGGAAAGTCTTGTTAATGAAAAACTCTGCTAAGAACACTCTGTTTATTTGTGATTTGGCTTTAGAGAAGTGTGAAATCCACACGTCAGAAGTGCTGAAAACTGCTCTTTAATGGAGAATCTTTAATGGTAACAATAGTGTAGATTTGGGGGGTTGCGGGAAATTTGTTTTATTTTTGTGGTGCTGGGGACAGAAACCAAGGCCTTGCATGTGCTAAAGCATGTGCTGTACACAGAGCTAGATCCTGGGCCAGACTTCTATATTTTTTTTACTCAGACGCATGACAACCTGGATCCTTCTGGGGAAAGGTGACTTATTAGTTGAGTGACTTAGCCAGCTGAACTCCTCTGAACCTCATTTCCTACCTATAAAATGGGGCTAACAGCATCCACTCTGAAAGGCTGCTGTAGGCATTAGCAGCAACAAACGTGAAGGCTCTTGTAACCTTGAGATGCTTTAAAAGAATACTGTAACTATTATGCAACGTCACTGCACTGGGTTTATATGTTTTCCTTGCTTGAACTAATACATAAGGTCCTAAAGAAGGTTTGAAAAGGCTTTCTGGGGCTGGGTTTGTAGCAATGCCTAGAGCGCTTGCCTAGCACACGTAAGGAACTGGGTTTGATCCTCAGCACCACATAAAAATAAATAAAATAAAGGTATTACGTTCATCTACAAATAAAAAAAATAAATTTAAAAAAAACATACCACTTGGCATCTAGTATAAGCCTACAATGCTCCTTACTTTCATGAAGTTGAAATTGAACATTTTCCCCATGTTACAATGAAAATGTTCTCAAAATCTTTGCATCACCCTCGATTTTCAAAATGATATGACCATCAAAATTGTCTCCAAGTAAAAGTAGCACTTTATTGTGGTATCTTAACATCAAGAGGTTACTATGCAAGCTACTTTCTTGGTACAGTAATCTTTTAATTTGAAATAGATTATTCACTGAATAAAATGGCAAGAATTGGGTTTTTACCAGGGGCTTAATGTGGCCAAATTTCTTTAAAATTTGTGACACTGTAAAATTATCTCTGTGGGTAAGCTGGAGGCACTGCATTCCGTAGCACTGGACTTGCAGAATCCAGTTCTCAACATAGAAACATAACTCTTCCCAGAAGAATCAGAGCTTAGCTCCTGTATCTGCTAAACAATACACACAGGTGAGTCATTTAGACTTCAATAAAATGACACTTACAAGGAATTACCTGCTGCTTTGAAAACATGCTAAGGAAAAATGTCTAGACACTTAGTAATTCTTTTAAAGATAATATGGAAACTGCGATCTGAAGGACATCTTTAAAAGGCACTCAAATTAAAAAAACTGGAAATTGAGGGTTAAGCTAAATGAAATCCTATTGTGTGGAGGCAGAAAAGGTATGAAGTGGTCGAAAGCCAGACCATGACAGGCTGAATACCTACTATGTGCCAGCACTATGTGAAGCAGTATGCTTCTACACTCACACGTTTAACCTTCAATCTCACCCAATTCCCATTTTACAAATGCTGAAATGCAGGTTCAAAGAAGTTAGGTTCCCAAAATTAGCATGCAGCAAAGCTGGGGTCTGAAGTCAGCTTTGTCTTGCACACTCATTATTCCTTATCCTTGGACCAAGTGCTCTGAAAATAGCCTCTGCAATAACTGACTTCTCATAAGATCATTACTAAATGCTTAAAGAGAGCAAAATCCTAGAAGGAGGCCAAGTTCAACCATGAAATGGACTGAATGTTACGTTCACCATTTTAAAAGTTCTCTATTCAACAACCATAACACAGGATAAAGTCTCACTTGCTCTCCATGCGTCCAAGGTCTTCACAATCTGCCCCAGGATGCTCCCCACCCCACCCATTGCAGAACATTTGCTACAGAGAAGGGATTGTGCCAAGCTCTGTAGGAGATGCACGCCAAAATAAGTCACACTGTCTTCCTTCAAAAAGCTAAAGGTCTAGAAGGGAAATTGAGGTAAGATGCCAAACAAGAGTAGTAAAGGAGTATTAGAAAGGCAGAAAAAAATATAATGAAGAAGAGTCTGACATACAAAGTCCAGAGCCTTGTCCTCCTCTGGCTGTCATGCTTTGGGTCATTTGACCCAAGTGCCCTGGCCGCTCCCAAGTGTTTTACACCCAGGAGTAGCCAAAGGCAAACATGAGGCACCAAGGGGAAGGCATCGGCCTGTGACCAGCCTTCCCTCTCACATGATGGCCACCAAGCAAATGGTTGCCTTTGTTACTGAGTTTTAGATTCAGAAGAACCTAGCCATTGTTATTCTCCTTGAAATTTCTAAGTATCCGGGATCAAAGTCTTCCTCACAAAACCGTTGCATGTACAGAGCAGTTTTTGCCTTTTCTCTCCCCCTACTTCTTGCTGTCCCTAAAATATCCTTATTCCTCGTCACACGGGGTGCTGTTCCTTTTGCATGAAATGCCCTTGCAGCACCCCCTGCCCACGCCGGCTCAACACTTATTTCTGAGTTCCCAAGACCCTGTGGCCAGGCCAGTGGAACCTCTGGCTCCAGCTTATTCCCACATGCCCCTAGCACAGTGCCTGCCCTGATGAACTCTGCCCACAAGTTGTTTTGCCTATTTTCTTTGACAAATTATGAACTTTGTAGAGGCAAGGGCCGCATTCTACTTCCCTAATTCTCCGTCTTCCCAACCTCTGACAGTGAATTAAGAACATGCTACTTAATGCTCATTTTAGCCTCTTCCTGGAAGGGAAAAAAAAAAGACCCATAATAAGAGGTGATAATCATGGCATACAGGAGGTGGTGTCTAAATGTGTGTGCTCATGAAACCAGGACAATGAAAAGGGAGAAGAGAAAGAGTCCATGTGACCAGGCACAGGGTACAGAGAGGCATAAGGCTGGGCATCTGCCTTCCTGGAACTCCAGGTCAGGGCGAAGGCTTGTGGAATGCCAGCAGAAGCCCGGACTTCCCACCTTGATCTTCCAGAACCTGAGGAGGTCTTCCCCACTCAAAATCAGCAGGGACAGGGCAACAAGCCAGGCTCAGCGGCTGTTTTATTCTACAGTGGATTGAACCCGGAAAACTTAAAGCCTTTCTTTTTTCAACATTCATTCAGTCTTCCCTGTTTTTGTTGTTTGTCTGTTTTGGGACAGATTCACAACTTGTTGTCCAGGCTGGTCTTGAACTTGTGGGTTTTGGCAATCTTTTCACCTCAGACTCTTGATTAGCTGGCCTGCATCACCAGGCCTGGCTTCTCTCTTTTTAATTCTTCTGATCTTTATCAATTTCAGATTTAGCATCTTGCCTCAATGTAAAGGCTAACATTCAGTATTTCACTGAGAAAAACACTTTTTTAAAAGAAAAATCTTTACTCATTCATGGGTAGGATAGGTAAGATTGAACTGAACAAATAGCAAACAAATGGGTCACCACAGGACCATATTCCTGATAGACACAATATTTTCTCAAGACACAAGGAATATAGATAGTCGGTGTGGCTTCATCTGCAAGCTCTTTCACCACACACAAGTTTGATTGTTTTTTAAAAGGCAGAGCCCAAACTACTTATCCATATGTGGCTCTAGCCCTGAAGGTTGCTTTGTAAAGATATCTCAGAGTGAAATTATCCAGCAAACCCTTGTGTGGATAGAAGGTTCCACAAGTCAACAACCGCTTAAGCAGTTTAAACCAACAAGCAAGATGCCCTCTATTTAAATGCTATGAGTGAATCTATTTTAAGCCTTTAAAAATCCTTTGGGCAGGTGTTTAAGCTGTGTACAGACTGAGCCTGTGGAGGCTCTGGGGGCTGGGGGAGGGTGGGCTCCACTCTCCAGTGCAGGCAACATTTTGTTCAGACAATCTTCCTGCAGCAGGTCATGTGATAAAGGCCAAATAAACAGCATCTGGGGATTTTCAATTACAGACCTTCGCCCAGCATGCCTGCACTGTAATCTCTACCAGATGAGGCTCAGGCCTCCCTATTTTCAATAATTCGCACACTGTGTACACATAACATGACAATAAGGGCATTCATGGCGCGGCCTGACTCGCAGATCAAAGCTAGCAGAGGGCCAGCTGCAAGCATGCTCGGATGCTGGATGATTCGTGCTTTTCACAGGCTTGGAAAGACACTCCGCGGGACCTGGCAAGCCGGCCTCTTTCCTGTGTGGTATGCTAAGCAAACTCTGAACAGCAACGGGATCCCCCCACACCCCCACCTATCCCCAAAGAGGCGACTAATTCCATGTGCATTTGCGAGTACTGGGCAAATTTCAACCTCCAATCTACTAAATAAGCTGCCTCTTGGCTGGTGTTAAGATCTGTGTAAAAGACCACCACTCACAGGGCCAGGTGGTCCTTCAAAACAAAACCTGTTCTAAAAAGACTGGATGGTTCCTGTACTTACTAAACCCTCCCTCAGCCAGGTGCTCAAGTTTACAAACCCACTGCCTGTGCAGTTTACAACTCAGCTTGCGCAAACCTATTCAGACACAAACTACATCGAGGTGCATTTCTAATGCATGTCACAGAGCTTCAGGTCTGGGAAATGAAAGAAGACACTCTGTTGTTACAACTGAAATCCCTACACATTAACTCAATTAACTCGCGTGCATAGATTACTGCACTGAGCCACTGTGGGTGGGTGTGCGCACGCGCAGGAGAGTGCTTTACAAAGCATTCAGAATTTGCAAGTCCACAACATTCCGAATGCCTCTTGCCCTGCTGCACCAGAGTCACGGGTAGAGGAAGTAGGGACACTGCTTCCTCCTACAAAGATTTCACACCCATCAATCAGAGGAGGAACCAGGAGAGAGCCATAATGGTGACTTCCTTGGAGCAAACACATGCTCTCACCAGCTGTGGGTTGTGTCCTTAGCCCCTTTTCTCTCTCATTCAGAATGGTTTCCTCTTAATCACAATAATCCCAAAAGTGCTAAAACATATCAATCGTTGGGTAAGCCCTGCCCACAAAGGGCCAGCCGGCTGGCTTTTATGGCCTTGTCCAACAGCAGCTGATACTTCATTCAGTGACAAATCCAATTTAGCAGTTACAAGAGGTTTAGCATCGCTGAAAAAATATTGGGGTTGATCTGGCACTCAGAAGTCAGCAAATGCTCCATTTCCATATTGTTTTAGAGATTTCTCTGTTGTCATATTTGCGCGTCTCCAGCCAACTGTCTCACACCCTCCCCAGCCTTGACCCCCCACGATCTGATAGTGGTGGTGGTGGAGGCAACAATTTAATCTGTGGATTAAAAATGCAATAATTGTACATAGAAGCTGAATAATGTGATTTTCCAACACCCCCACAAACACAGAAAAGGGAGTAACTAGCTCTACTCAAATAGGAATTTCTAACATATTGAAGGAAAAAAACTAAAAGCTATAATTGATTTTATGCTTAGCCTTTTGGATTTTGGTTAGCTCTGAAGCTAAAAGGAAATAAGCAAATGTAAAGATTTTACCCTTGGATTAAAATTCATTTTATTCAAAACTGTTACAGAACTAATGTAAAAGCCCTGTAATTAAATTATTCACGTTCTTTTTAAACATCAAAATGTTAAAATGATGAAAAACTTTAAAGTCATCATGAGGGAAAAGAAAAAATTGACAGGAAGAAGAGTTAGTGTTTGAATGTTTAATGTATATTCTTTACAGATATTATATAAACTGAATTTTTTAAAATCTCCAAAGAAAATGACTTGAGTAATTTATCCACAAAAGGAATTTTTCACAACCAATAAAATGTCATTTTTAAGCCATAAAGTAATTTGTAAAGTAAAAAGGAAATGATCTAACAGGAACATGGACTGATTATTCCTTTAATATTAGGCTTTGTAGTCAATAGTTAGTTATTTATCATAGCTACAGTTTTAATGATACTAAAAAAGTGACCACAGAGACATCTGTTTTGCTTTTTTTTTTTTTTTTTAAAGTTCTTCAGTGCCATAAATGAGATGCATGCAATTATGGCTGGCAAGATATCAACAATGGAATATTCCATACATGAGGTACTTGTTTCATGTGGTTTTAAAACTTTATTCTTTTCTGTGGATTTTTTAAAGCATAAACTGAAAACTAAAACAAAACAAAACAAACACGCAGAGCCTGCAAACTAGAGAAGACATTTAGCTTCTGTGAATAACAACCCATTAGATTAATATTTTGTCAATGTCACTTGTCACAACAAAAGCAGCAGCATTTATAATTTACTCTAAGTCTAGTTTAATTAAAATTCAAAAAACCACGACAAAGCTATATTGAGTTTCATTTGCTGCATTGTAATTACTTACTTTGTAGCTAACTATAAACGGTATTTTATTACATCCACAAAAATGCATTTAAATGCTAACAGTAATTCTCAAACACTGGAAGAACTGAGGGAAGAAGTCCCTTTGCTTCTACTTTGAATAGAGTGCGACTTCCTACTTTAATAAGGACCCCAATCTCTCCCAATCTGAGGGGTTCCATGAATCTGACCACACTCTCTTCGCTCAAAGCAGGGCTTGGGCTCCTTACGAACACAGATTTGGCAGAGCCTGATCTATGTATCTCCCTCCCAAGACCAATAGAAAGAGTCTGGCTTGGCTCTAACCCAGAATCGAGACAATAGATGCTGCCAGGCATGATGAATGACTTAAAGGACTTAAAACACCACCATTTGCATCCTCTCAGATAAATAATGAGCTATGATACATATTAAATAATGATATAAATCTGCATATATATTTGTAAATATATAAAATAAAACACACACACACACTCCCCCCACACCCAAGCAAGTTCCAATGCTGTTGTGGAAGAGGAGAATGAGTTTAGTGAAATAAGACTTTAAAAACCTTTGAGATATTATACTAAAGTGTCTCATAGGAATGGGGGGGGAGGTACTCATTTTAGATTTATTTTTTAAAGCTTAAAAATTTAAAAGTTAGGAAAAGCTTTAGAAACTTAAAACTCCCTTAAAGTGAGTATCAGAAGGTTTTTAATATATTTGTTTGTTTTTCCATCCCTTCTTCCTTCATTTTCAACCCATAGAATCTAAAAGCCAGCATGATCAAAAAAACTCACTTATGGAACAAGGCAGGCAGTGATTTAAGCATGAAAGGAAGGAGACAGCCTTCAGACATGCTTGCCAGATAAAAATCCATGGATCTAAAACTACATACAAGCAACTTCTTCAGCTCATAAAGACTCAGGAAGGAATGCCTGAGAAAGGACAGAGAATTATCTGAAAAGTCAACCTGCATTTCTCTGAAATGGTTCACAGGACTGGGTAAGAGTACCTCGGGAAGTTCACCAAGCCGCCATTAATAGAGGAGGCAGCAGTGTGGTTTCCGTGGCAACAGAGACTCCCTCTCCAGCAGGCTCCGTGTACAACTGCCAAAGATTTCTCCTCAAATCTCAACTTCCTGTTTGCAGGTGCTGACAAAACCAAACATACTTTTAAGCCCAGAGAAACAGTGCAGGGATTTTCAAAACGGATTCTCATAGCCTTGGTTTGGTCAAAAGTGACCTGGCTGTATCACAGAACTGCAGCTGACCTTGCTGCAGAGGCCTGGAGACCAATTTTAAAGAGAGTTAAGAGTCCCCTGAGAATGTTCGGTGTGTTAAATATATTTGCTGTAATATTATAATGTGTTATGACAAGCTATGCATCATTATAATAGGCTCCCATGATTAGTAGTAGTCTGTTTTTTTTTGTTTGTTTGTTTTTTGTTTTTCTGTGCTCTGTAGGAGTGATTTGGGGGTTAGGAGCTGCTCGATCACCAGAATTTGGCACTTAAGGGAAATTTGACTACATTTCTTTAACATACATAACCTTGACATCTCTACTTTGTGAGGTCATGATACATTTTATAAAAGGTCTTTCCAGACTGTCCCATATCAACAGGAAAATGCAGGAAAGTGGTAAGAACTCTGCCATTAATAGTCACTGACTTCAGGGAAAGTTAATAACTTTGACTCTTGGTTTCTCCAAAGGTCTAATACCTACACAATGCTATTACTGCATACTGAGCTCTAGCTACTTTCATTTTCCTTCCAAACATATGCAAATGACACTAGAAAGCTCTGGTATCCTTAGATTCTCCATCTCCCATTTCCCTCTGAACACTGAAGCTGAGTTTTAAGGAGCAAACCAATGGAAGATGGCCTGTTCCCCAGTCATCTTTAAGTCCCTCTCTGCACTACATAACAATGTAACATCCCATATAACACTCACACATGCCCTGTCCTTAGCATGTTTTCACGCTAAAGGCTTTAACAGACAGCACAAATTCCTGACAGCTCCAGCTGATAACTTGAGAAGAGAGAGAAAGTATTCTGTTTCAATTTTCAGACAGGTCTGGCTCAGGGACAAACCAGATGAAAGACAGACAGGGTAAATTTTCAGTAAAACTCTCCCCTGTAAAAGCCATAACGTTACTACCAAGGGGGAGCAATCAAATATCTACCAGAACTCTTAAAGCCACTGCATATCTAATTCCATTCTACTCATGAGGTCACATGCAAGGAGTCGCCACTTACGCATCAACTTCCTTTATATGAAGTCTCTCTCTCATTTTTCTACCTCAGAGAGAAATAGGAGGTATGTAATGTGAATGAGGTCCCTCCACCCTTGAAAGAAGGCCTGCAGAGAACTGGGTATCTCTCAACATAGATAAGCCTGTCCGAATTCATGAAGAGCACACAGCCAAACGCTTAAGACCTAGGCATCAGGGGCCAATAAACAGATGGTCATTTATTTTATGAAAATAAAAATACATAAAAGTTAAGTGAGAAAGACTATTCTGCAGAAACAATCATCCCAGTATATGTTGATTGACCCTTCTCTACAATTTGATTAAGTGTGAGCAGGTAGGAATATTCATTTAGCTGGATTTATGAAGCAAGTTAGATTATTCTAGTATTCGTGCACTCACTCTAAGCAAAATGCATGTCCTGGAGGATCAGAAAAATGAGCTCAGCGAAGTTTCCTATAGTGGGACACCAGGCCTAGAGTTTAGGTGGCATCCAGCAAACCATAGAAAGTACCAAGAGATGCATTTTAGATGTTCAAAAACAATCTTGATGTTAGAAAGATAAATCTAGCAACAGAATGAAAGAGAATGGAGCAACAGTTCAGGCGAGAGGTAACGAAAGCATGAATTTGGGAGTTAATCTTGGAGAAAGTAAGGAAGGGGTTGAACAGGGGAGAAGGACTTCTAGTCTCCCTGACATATTTGGTATGGATGGAAAGAAAGGGTTTCAATGACAGCTGGCATTTTCCACTTCAAGATGGTAGCAATGTTTTAAAAACGAAGAACAGTACAGGAAAAGCAAGAGAAAAGGGCAAGGGAAGCAGTGAGTTTCATTTTGGGTGTTTGAATTTGAGGGAATAAAAGGATGTCCATGTGGAGCCCTCTGGTAGGCAGCTAGACATGCAGAGTGGAGGTCACGGGGTCTGGCAGAGCAGGAGGCATGGGTCTAGGTGACAAGACCCTACTGCTGACAGAGGAACCCTTGAGAGGAACAAACCACACCCAGGCAGAGAGCTGAGGAGGAGAGGCTTGAAAAGAGGGAAAGGTATCAGTAGTGGAGAGTGAGAAATAGAAAAGAGAAACGTACCTTAAATAGTCCCATGGAAGACCAGGGTGGACAGAGTTTAAAGAGAATAGGGCATGCAGGATGAGAGCCAGGATTAGGTTAGGGGACACATTCAGGGACAGCTCCTAAACACAGTAATGAACATGCTCAAGTGCAAAAGGAGTTGTGGTTAAAGGTGCCACTTGTTTTAGTCAGTGTTATCAGAACAACTGTAGGAGAAGTTTATTTGAGGCTCATGGTTTCAGAGGTCTCAATCCACAGACAGCAGGCTCTATTCCTCGCGACTCAAGGTGAAGCCGACCATCATAGAGGAAGAGAGTGGCAGAGGGCAACAGCTCACATGATGATCAGAGAGCAGAGGGAGAGACACGCCACTCACCAGATAAAAACATACACCCCCAAAGCCACACCCCAATTCCTACCTCCTCTAGCCACACCCCACCACCTCAGTTATGGCTCAGTTAATCACTATCAGGAGTTAATCACTGATTGGCTTGACTCTCACAACCCAATCATTTCTCCTCTGAACCTTCTTGCATTGTGGCACACCTGAGCTTTTGGGGGACACTTCACCTCCAAACCATAACACCACTCATCAGTTTGACCTAAGGTGAATCCTATTCTGAGATAAGGATTCTCAAGTGGGGTTCCAAGGATCAAGAGAGCATCTTTGGGATTTGTGTGACTCAAATAATCCCATACACTTGCACTGTGGTCACTGACCAGGAGTGTGGAGGAATGAACAGAAACAAATTCCAAGAACACTGACTGAGAGGTGTGTACTCAGGCAGAGTGTTGGCAGAGTGGGGACCTCTGGCAGAGGAAATGAGGGGGATGTAACAGGTCCCACATATTATGCCAAGGCTGGGGTAACAGGTGATCACATCCATTTGTCAAGTACTATAACTACTGAGCTATGGGTACAAAAATTTGAGGGCAAAAGATCAATGAAAATATTCTTTGCAATCAATACCTCATGTAGCATTTATAACAAAAATCACTGCATACTTTGTCGTTTGTAAATCGTATACTATGAACGCTTTATGTCAGTGACAATTTCATCAATACATACCGTGTGTATGTAAATAGATGTGTGTGTACATGCACATACATGGTTGCAAAATATTTACTGGCATGCCACTGGCTACCACCTCTTAATTCTAGTCATTGCTCTAAGCTTCACCAAAGGAGAAACAGATCTCCAAGTCAGCAAATAATGTCACTTTGAGTATCCCAGGACCGCTCGCTTGCCAGTGAGTTAGGGTGAGCCAACCAGCTGCCACAAGTTACAAACACCACCATCAACCTGGCTTCTTGGCCTCACCACTTCCTTTCTGATCTTTCGGAGCATCCTCAGAACTGCTTTCCTTATTTATCTTCCATCTCCTCCCAGCCTCACTTTTCCATAAGTCTACGGAGTGATCTTTCTTAAAATAACTCTTGTCATCTTACTTTTAACGCCTCCCTCCTTTCCTACCGTACCGACACCGTGTGCCAACTCTAACGGCTGCCATCAGTACCAGCTGAAGGCAAGCCTCCCCTCACATGTAGTTAGTGATTCTCTGAAGACACTGAGTCCCTGGCTGGTATAACCTCTCCATGTTCTACTGTCATGTTTCCAGACGCCCTCTCTCCTAGTCTTTAAAGTACTACATGGCAAGGGACTTTTCCTCTCATTTCTTTATCCCCAAGCCCCAAGGACACTGCCTAGCACACAGCACACAACTGAAAATTGTGCTAACTAAATGGACCAGAAATATGTACAACGTGTATACAGTATTTAAGATTGGGCTCTTCTAAAAAACAACAAAAAAATTTTTTTGAACTAAGTTGGAATGAAATTATTATTTTGGAAAAAATTTTTGGGAATTTTCCCAAGTCTATGAAAAGCAATGCTGAGTTCTTTTATGAGTTGCTGTGTGGTGACATGTTTTCTGTCAAAGAAATTTATAAGCCCATGTCCCCAGTTTTAGCCACACAGATTTTCTGTTGAGAAACTCTGTAATTCCATGTGTGTGGTTTCTCATCTATCCAAGTCTCCTAATTACAGAATATTATCGCTCTAAAACCAACAAGCAAACAGTGAAAATATCTGCAACTATACTGCCTGGACTGAGAGGAACTCTCTGGGGACTTTAATATCAGAGGCAGGAATATGTGGCTCCAGAAGATACTTTAGGAATAAGTTCATCTAACTATTTCACTCTTGCAGATGAGAAAATGAAAGCAAAGGGAACTCAAAAGACATGTCCAAGGTCACAAGGCTGGGATATTCACAGCTTGGAAGAACAGAGATCTGATGCACTGCTGATTTTACATCCCGACTATAATGGACCTTTGTTTTGTAAGGACTTACTTAAAATGGTAAAAGTTATATTTAAAGTGCATTTAGTAAACAGATAAAACATGTTCTTAACTTTGCTCTCAATAAGATTCAAATCCAAAATTCTTAACTAGAGAGAGTTAGCTACTTCAGATTATTTGGAATTACGTTCCTGAGCCTCCTCCAAACACAAGTACGTAATCAAAAAGTAAAACTTGGTTTTCCCTGAAAGCATCAGAGGCCAAGGACATTGCGGGAGGCCATGTAGCATCATCCACATTCAGTGTCACCCAAGGACAACACAGTGTTTCCAAAATGTCCCAAGCAATGGAATCCTGCTTCTCACACATTCCTCCTAAATGTTTCACAAAAGGAAGTACCACATTAACTCAGAACCCAAAACTTCTGCCATTAGGTCTCCCAGGGACATGCTGTATGTCATGTAGTGACAGCATTTTAAAACTCCCATGGATTCAAAAGTTCTTCTGAAAAGAGACAATGAAATACCTTTTCATGTAACCAGATTGATGATACAACAGAGGTGAAAGGAGGTGAAAGATTGATTCTACGCAGATCCCCAGTGCAACATTAAAGGTGGCAGACATTGTCACTGTAAGCCCCTGCTTTGCCCCCAAAGGATTATTTATCTGGGAGGTGACAGCAAATACCTCCTGAGCTCCCGGGACCAAGCTTCCCTGAGAGGGTACCTCCCATGTCCTGCAGGGGCAAGTGGAGAGGCCTTCTAGTCCTCCATCCATAATTACACCTTGAAATTTTAGAGTCCTCTCTCCAACCTCACTGTTTCTCTGAACTCCCTATGGATCATTACTTCATCCATAAATTAAGTGTGAATAGTTTAAATTTTAGCTGTTAAGATATTACAGAGTGGGCTGGGATTGTAGCTCAGTGGTACAGAGCTTGCCTAGCAAGTGTGGGGCATAGGGTTCCATCCTCAGCACTACATAAAAATAAATAAATAAAATAAAGATACTGTGTCCGTTTACAATTAAAAAGTATTTTAAAAATAAAAGATATTACAGAGTAACAAATATCAGATAACCCTTTGGATAGCCTAAAAATACTTGTGTATCATTTCTAGTCATATCTACATTGAGGTCTTTAGGAAAACACTGGATAAATCTGTCTTTAGCCTTTATGGTATTAAACCTCCACCATAGCTCCCTTCAGCTTCCTTCATCCAGAAAGAAGGGGTGAACTGTGTTCAGTGCGTCCTTACCCCAGGTCATTTTCACGGAGCGACAGTACCCTCCATTTGGAGGTGCAGAAGACTGCACACGACATTCCAAGGCCCACTCCATAGTGACCATCGTATCCTTGTATAAAGTCCACAAAGCACCTCACACAAAAGGCAGGTTTAGAAGGAGGGGCCTTGGCCTGGGGATCAGGAGACCTAATTCTAATTCTAGTTTGTATTTGTCCAAACCTCAGTTTTCTTATCTGAGAAAAGGATTCAAAACTCCCATGCAGAACTATCAAGAGGATCAATCAAGAACACTTCTGTAACAACAGATGACACAGTAGCTAGCACACAACAATTACACTGTAGATATTAGTTAACTCCCAAATTAGATATCAACTCATTAGCGTTGTAATTTTTCAATCACATTGTTTTAAATGTGATCTTCATGTAATTATTCCTTCTGTCAAACAGGAACAGGCCCACGCATCTCCAGCCCTCCTCACTGCCACTTAAATGAGGAGAGAACTCTCATTTCCCTGAAGCCTCCTGTTTTCCTCAAAGCATCACTGCAAGAGTAAAAGGACTGGCCAAATGACATCAAAGTCTCATTCACAAAAGAGGAAACAAACGGTTTGATAAAAGGAGAAAACGTTCATCCTCACATGTACCCAATCAATGCAGTACACAACAATAAAATACCCAGTGCTGCCCATAACAATCACTGCTCTGAGATGCCAACACCATACATTGCTCATGGGGCCATATACTGATTTAAGCCCTTTGGATAGCAATTTGCTTACATTTATTAAGAGCTTTAAAAATAAAAGCTGTTGGGGGAAATCTTCCTTTGGAATTAAGATACTCAATACGATTATGTAAAAATTAAAGTACTAGGATGTTTTAATGGAAACATAAACATAGTCACAAATCAAAGTCTTAAAAATAAATAAATACACAAACTTTGCTACTAAGGATAATTTAGGAATAGCATCTGAAACCAGGCTGGGCGGGGGTGGGCAGGGGAGGCGTTGCTAACAGATGTTTTCTTTTTTTTTTTTTTTGGGTACCAGGGATTGAACTTAGGGGCACTCGACCACTGAGCCACATCTCCAGCCCGATTTTGTGTTTTATGTAGAGACAGGGTCTCACTGAGTTGCTTACTAACAGATGTTTTCTAAGTGAGATAAAAGAGAAAGCCAGGGGCTGGGGTTGTGGCTCAGTGGTAGAGCACTCGCCTAGCATGCGTGAGGCACTGGGTTTGATCCTCAGCACCACATAAAAATAAAAATAAAAAAATAAAAAGTATTGTGTCTATCTGCAACTAAAAAATATATATTAAGAGAGAGAGAGAGAAAGCCAGGGACAGTAGTGGTACATGCCTGTAATCCCAGCTACTTGGAGAATGAGTAAGGAGGATTGCAAGTTCAAGGCCAGCCTGGGCAACTTAACAAGATTCTGTTTCAAAGAAATACATATAAAAAAGGATGGGGAGGTAGTTCAGTGGTAAAGTGCTAGAGAGCTTGCCTATCATGTGCAAGGCCTTGAATTCAATCCTCAACACCACAAAAAAAAAGAGTGAAAAGCAAACTAAAGGACAAAAGATAAAGACCTGTTACATAAACTCCCCCTGAGTAGAACATTAAACAGGCATTAATTTAACAGGAAAGATTTAAATCAAGAAAACAAGTTGAAACGCACATAGAGGATGACTGGGACTTGATAGAACATAGACATGGCAACAAAACACATTAAAACACTAACTGTGGGTTGAGGATGTAGCTTAGTGGCACAGTGCTTGCCTAGCACATGTGTGGTGCTGGGTTCGATCCTGAGCACCACATATAAACAAACAAAATAAAGGCATGCTGTTTATCTACAACTACAAAAAACTAAACAAAACAATAACACTAACCATGGTTATCTCTGTGTGAGGTGGGCTTCTCCCCCTTTTCTATCCTCCTGCTTTTTGTGTGGACACACACATCTCCCTTCCTCACTCACCTGGTGCACACCCCGCCTGCAGAGGCGGCACCTGCAGTGGAGAATGGGAGCAGAGACAAGAAACCCAAGCAGCGCGGCCATCCAGGGGAGAGAACCCAGGTGTTCCTATCAGAGGGCAGCTGCTCCCACCTGGAACTCTGACTCCCCACAGGTAAAAGGTGACTACGTTTCATCAGATTTTCAAATCCAGCACCTCTCACTAATCCAAGGATGAGGTACCACTGAGTTCTACAGAGCTCACAGATTTGAAGACTATACAGTTCATGGGTGCAGACATCCAAGACCTAAAAATTTCTAAACCCAGTCACAGTCAACTATCCACTACATTCTCTGATGTCTTCTGGAATTTCATACACAGAGCCCAGGATACCTGTCCCCTACTTCTTTGCTGGCCAACTCCTCCTTCTATGTCAATTGCCATATTAGACTTTGTCCCCAGTTAAGTGTGTTCTGATGGGATCTGGTGGGGGAAGCTACCCCAACCCATGTCAATGACTGTTAACAAGTGTTATGGTTTGTGTTCATATGATGAAGCCCTGATCCCCACTGTGGCTGTACTTGGAGAAGGAGCCTTGAAGGAGGTAATAAAGGCTAAATGAGGCTGTCCGGTAGGGCCATGATCTGACAGGGGTGGTGTCCTTATAAGAATAAGAAGAGAGATCAGGAATGCATGTGCACAGAGGAAAGGCCATGTAAGGACACACTGAAAAGGCAACTATCTACAAGCCAAGTAGGAGAGGCCTCAAGGAGAAGTAGGACCAGCTGACACCTTGACCTTGGACTTCTAGCCACCACAACTTGAAGGGAAAATAACCATCTGGGCTTGAGCCACCCAGCCTGTGCTCTTCAGCTGTGGCAGACCTATCAGACTAACACGTTGTGGCTATAGCTTCCAAATAGACAAACCTCACAGAGGGCAGCAGCCCAAAGTGCCCTGTCTACTTCTGAGGGCTCAGTGAAAAGATAACAGAAAGCCCTGGGTATCTGTAGAAACTAAGGAACTGAAGCACAGAGCCCAAGAGCATGATGGGAGTGGCCACGATTTGGACTCACAGCTAAATAGAGAGAATGAGATGGTAACCAAGCATGGCTCCTCCTAAACGGATTTTAAAATATGCTAGTAGTGTAAGCTCCTGGATACTGTAAGTGTATTTTTTTTCCTTTTTTGCTTTTTGGTACTGGGGATTGAACTCAGGGATACTCGACCACTGAGCCACATCCCCAGACCTATTTTGTTTCAAGTAGAGACAGGGTCTCACTGAGTTTGCTTAGCGTTTCACCATTGGCTTTGAACTCGTGATTCTCCTGTCTCAGCTTCCCAAAGTGCTGGGATTACAGACACGTGCCACTGTGCCCGGCTATAAGTGGTTAATTTTAAGATAATTATGGATGGAGAGTAAGTTAATTAAGTCATTCGCCTTTATGCACTAGGGTACGTGCAACTGCTGAGGAAAAAGAGTCACTATGGGACATAGCAGTTAATTAACTTGCACCTAGTTGCTAAACAGGAGAAAAGGCACACAAGGCTAAATTAGGTGTGGGTTTTTCTTTCTTTTGTTCTTTTTTGTTTGTTTTTTTTCTTTTGTTTTGAGATGAATTAAACCCAGGGATTCTTGCAAGCTAGGCAAATGTTCTACCACCAAGCTTCATCCTCAGCACTTTTCATTTTTTATTTTGAGACAGGATCTCATTAAGTTTGCTGAGGCTAGCCTTAAAAATTGTGGTCTTCCTGCCTCAGTCTCCTATTACAGGTATGCCTCACCACACCTAGCTAATAAAACACTTTTGGAAGATCTTTACCAAAGAAAAACTAACTTACTTTTTCTTCTTATGACAAATGTGTCCTTATGCTCCACTGTCTGTGCCACTGTGTCCATGGTATAGTGAATGTTTATTAAAAATCACTTGTAAGGTAGAGAAACTCACTGGGGGAGCACCAGTACAAGAATAAGTTGCTTTCCACAGCTTAAAGTCAGAAATTGAAACGTGCCATCAAGATGAATAAATTTTGGAGAACTAAAGTACAACATTAGATTTCTTTTTAAGAAAATCTTACTATATACTTGAAATTGGCTAACAGGGTAGATTTTAAAGTGCTGTTGCCACTACTGCCACCAAAGAACTACCTTAGGTGATGGATCCACCAACTAGCTTGATTGCCATGATCATTCACTGCGTACATACCAAAACATCTTAAACATACACAATTTCTACTTATCAATATGCCTCAATAAAGCTAGGGAGGGAGGGAAAAAAGATGAAGGGAAGAAAAGAGGGAGGAAGGGAAAGTAGGGAGGGGAGGAGGGAGGAAGGAGGTGGGAAAAGAGAGAGACGGGGAGGGAGGCAGCTGGAGAGGAAGGCTGGAAGAGGAGGGAGGGAGGCAAGGTAGCATCCATTCGCCTGAAAAAACAATATTTGATTGTTTTTTCCAGCTAATTTGATTTCCAGCTACTCCACAAAATCTTGAAGAGCTCCTAAGTGCGAGACCCATCCACAAAAACCTACCGGACCTGTAAGAGCAAGGCTGCTCACAATGACCACCTGTGTAACATGATATGACGGGAAGAGGGGACTTTGCCCACTTTCTGCCTAACCCAGTAAGGAGCAACAGTTTTCTTCTGTCCTCTCCTCTTGGCTTTACTTCTTTCCCAAATCCTAGTACCTCTTTTCCCAGGTTACAGAGGTCCTACCTTGAAGGTCTGCTAGGTTCCAAAATGACTAAGCCCTCTTTGCTCCAAGTTAAACTCCTATTCCCTAAACACCAAGATCCCAGCTTGGAGCTAGGAGAAAGCACACTATTCGAACTTGGTTGCACTGAACTAAGGGATCTCTTTATTCACCACTACAGAAAGAGCAACATTTTAAAAGAAGATCATTTTTCTTTTTTAAAAAAATTTTTACTGTTTAATTGACAAATTGTTTTATGTTTGTGAGGTACAATGTGAAGCTGTGAGATAAGTGCATGTTGGAGAATGGCTAAATCAGACTAATGAACTGTCACCTCGCGTACTTACCAACTCTTTATAGTGAGTGCATTTAAAATCTACTCTTCCAAAAGCAACACATTTTATTAACTGCAGTTACCACGCTGAGCAGATCACTAGAACTTACTCCTCCTGACACTCTGTACCCTTTGACTAACATCTTCCCCCCAAAAGATGATGATTATTACACAAAAATAAAACCCCAAACAACAGCATGAATACACGAAGAATCCCTGAGTCAACCTCTTGGAACCAAAGTCTTCTTCCTCCATTTCTCAACCCGCAGGTTACAGAAAAGCAATATGTTCCAGGCCATTTGTAACTTAGAAACTAGGATCTGTTTGCTTAATTTCATCATTTAAAATCTCACTGCCAAGCAAATTTATTCTCTTGCAAACATGAAAATACTCAGTAAGTATAAAATTTTAGACCTACGTTGGGTAATAAACTATTGGCATCACCAGACTCTATCCTAAGACAGGGTCAATCAAGTTACAATCACAATGGTATCTGCACTGCTTTCTAGTTTGGAAAACAAAAACAGGCTTTGCTATCACACATATTTACTCCTGGTGTTGGTACATGTGCTCCCATCCTCTCTCTGCAACTCTCTCAAGCTGTAACAGCAACTCGGAATCCTGTGGCAGTGACATACATCAGAGGCAATAGCAGCCTCCTGCGACTAGAGGCTAGATACAACTACCAGTTTACTAGCTCTACGTAAAACCCAAAGAACTCCAAAGCATTTTCTCTACCTGCACAATTGTATTTGCTCTCTGCTTTTCTGAACTTTTAGATGAAGAGTCAAAATTTATCTTTAACTAAAGACAAGTACTACTTATCAAATGCCTACTGTATACCACTAGGCACTGGGCAACACACTGTGAAAAAAATCTAAGACAGGGACTCTTATCATTCCCATTTTACAGATGAGGAAACTGAGCCTAAGACTAGTGGAAGAACTCACTCAAAGCACACATCTAATCAACAGCAGAGCTGGGATTTCAGCCAGGTCTGTCAGGCTGTACTGCCCTTAAAAGGAGGTTGCATCAGATGTTCACAAGTCCAAAGCCTCCATAGATATCTGTTCCAGCCACTGCCAAGTCACACGACATATGACTAAAATTTGATGCACAGTCTAAGTAAATCAAATGCTAGAAAATGTATTCTGGCCAGACACAGTGGTATATGCCTATAATCCCAGAGATTCAGAATGCTGAGGCAGGAGGATCTCAAGATCAAAGGCAGCCTTAGCAATTTATCAAGACCTTCTCTCAAGATAATAATAAAAGGACTGGAGATTATACCTTAATGGTAGAATGCCCCTGGATTTAATCCCCAATGCTACATTAAAAAAAGAAAAGTAGCCGGGCGCGGTGGCACAAGCCTGTAATCCCAGCACTTAGGGAGGCTGAGACAGGAGAATCATGAGTTCAAAGCCAGCCTCAGCAATGGCGAGGCACTAAGCAACTCAGTGAGACCCTGTCTCTACATAAAACACAAAATAGGGCTGGGGATGTGGCTCAGTGGTCGGGTACCCCTGAGTTCAATCCCCGGTACCAAAAAAAAAAAGAAAAGAAAAAAATCTATTCTACCCAATTCATACTTCACCCTCCTCTCTAAATGTGAACTGAGTAATTTATCTTCCACACCTCAAATGGTTTGTTTTACACCAAATTGTAATTATCCTCTGGGGCTGGTCAACAGCCACTTATTCACACCAGCTATGCTAGGTATTACATGACATCTAATTTTATCCAAGTCATCTCTCTTGGATTCAAACTTTAAATTCTCATTCTTCAAAATGTAACTATTGCAACTCAATTCAATAAACATTTATTAAGTCCTTACATAAGCACCTGTGTCAAGTATTCAGCCACAGCCCTTAACCAAGGCAAGCTGAAGGTCTATTTGGGGAAATAAACAACCAAATGTGTAAACACAGGAGGGGGTAGCTAAATTGGTTTGAAAAATCCAGGAGGCAACCTAAGGAGTTCTTGAAGAATGGGTAGGAATTCAAAAAATGACTATTGGGAGAAAAGGTACAAGACGTACAAACAGTACAAATAACCATTATCACTTGGAAATACCGAAGAAGTCTGTGCAACTGCACAGGTAGGAGGAGTAAACAGCAGAGGCAGGTTGTAAAAATTTTATACATAAGAAATGTGATCTTGCAGGAAGAAAGGGACCAAGGCTTTCCACATGATGTGGTGAGAGGAGTGAATTTAAGTTTCAGGAAGATTCCACAACTTACCCAGATGTTCTGGCTCTTTCTCCAAGTAAGAGGCAGAACAAATTGCTCATTTTCAGATTTTCTCTGAGCACTGTGTTGGATTATTAAGGACCAAGGTTGAAAAGAGCTACGCACGACTCTCTTTTGTCTGACCTTAGCTCAGGTTTAGAGCATGGTCCTGCTCTTCATGCATTAGATCCCAGCTGTACCCTAGTTCAAAACATTTCAGCACACAAAAGGCCAGGCAGCAGGCAGACCTGCATTTCAGCACATGGCTGCAGGCTGGAACGCAGTGTTCATAAGCATGATGATCTGAATTCCCCCCAAATCATCTTTTGTTCCCCTCAATTCATTGATAAAGTCTTGATTAAAAATACAGACATTTTGTCATCGTTACTACATTTACCTCATCTCAAAACTCTCCTGACTGGGTGAAAGCTAATGCTGCCTCCTCTGTCTGGTCGATTATTGCACGGACACAAGGGACCAATTAATGCCATCCATAAAAGCCTGAATCATTCTGTCAATTAACGAGAACTAACTATGTCATCAGATATATTACTGGTGAGCAAGTCTATTTGGTTGCAATATGTCTTGAAGGAGAGCAGTATCAAATGAATCACAATTGACTTGGACAACTGCTAGCATAATTTCGGAAGATGAAAAGACAGATGTGGTAGTTATTAGTGGTCCCCTGAGGAATTACAGGCAAGCAATTGTAATGTGCTAAGGCTGCACTAGCAGGTGCCTGCAGTACAAATCAGACAGAGGGTTAAATCAATATTTTCAATTTCTTAGGATCAATCTGGTGTTTGAACGAGATGGAAACTTGTTAGCAATTGGCAGGATGTGTAAATGAAAAGTCAAACTTCTTATTATTTGTTAAAAAGGAATGAGTGTACTGCATCATGCCCTTGGCACGAGGTAATGCTTTCCTGATCCAGTAGCTGGGCATTCACTGAGAACCAAGCGGTTCTTACATTTTAATAGAGTACAAAAGGTTAGCTTTATAAAGGTTGAACATTCAAGATCTTTAAAAAATGATTGAAGTGTCAATAGGAAAGTTTTGAGCTGTGACAACAGTACAGTTATTAATGATTAGTGCAAGAAGCAGAAGGAAC
>CM053399.1:44688556-44757340 GCA_028644305.1 Xerus rutilus
CTGCACTGGAACACACACTTCTAAGTTTCACCAACTGCTCCTTTCCATTACCAGGAAATGTCATTTTCTCTCACTCGTTTATTTTTTCACTGGCTAAGAATACAACAACTCTTGCCAAAGGGGAAGGGGAAGTGACAGAAGCATCCATCTGAGCTGTCCTAACACAAAGGGGGCTAGGCACAACACAGTATCAAGTCCATAAAAGTATGTCAAGAGAGTTTAGAGAAAAGGAGTGAACACTTTGGTCCCAAGATCCTTCCTGTTCTCCAACTTACTCAGTATGAAAAAACAAACAAAACAACAACAACAAACCCCCATCTTTGTTCTATAAATCTGAAAATAAGAGAGCAGGACGCATTAACTACCACTAGGAAAAACACCATGAATTGGAGGTGTTGGATGCACGGAGTCTACAATATACAAGCAACAGAAATACCCATAGGACCTAGAATCAGCAGATCTGAGTTCAAAACTGCTCTTCCTTAAGAGCTGTATCATTTTTAGCTAGTCAGTAACTTACCTGGACTTTACTTTTTCTGTTTGTAAATAAAGATAAGTGTTCTTGTCTCACACTCGTGTACTTACTCTTCCCCCAGGGATGTTGAGAGAACAAAATGAGGCTATGCTGCCTCTGAGCTTCATTTGACATGAAAGTAATCCAATAACTTCATCTCTTTGGAAACTTGGAATATACCAGGTACAATCGCAGCATCCCATGAATACTTACTTTCTAAAGGTTTGCTTGGCACTGAGAAAGGTGCATGAGAGATGCAGAGAACGTAAAGGTACAGTTCCTGGCTGCGAAGAACTCACAGCCTGGTCAGAATTTAACTTCAGAGCTAAACCAAGATCAGGCATGGCTCACTGAAGATAAGCAGTCTAAATGTTCTTCCCTCACCTCCTTTAATGCTTCTACACTCAAGAAAATCCACGGGGAGTCGGGTGCAGTGGCGCACGCCTATAATCCCAGCACTTTGGGAGGCTGAGACAGGAGAATCACAACTTCAAAGCCAGCCTCAGTAAGAGCGAGGCAGAAAGCAACTCAGTGAGACCTTGTCTCTAAATAAAACATGAAATAGGTCTGGGGATGTGGTTCAGTGGTCGAGCACCCCTGAGTTCAATCCCTGGTACCAAAGAAAAAAAAGAAAATCCACTGGATTCAATCCAGAAAGCTTACAGCCCTAAAAACAATAACAACAGAATTGATGAGTGACATCTCACCCACACCCAGAGGTATTCTGAGAGACAGAGAGTTGAGAGGAATTCCCTCTTGCCCTTTAGTGACTGTATGAATTCAAACCATGGGGAGTACATCAGCCCCAAAGGAAATCACAGCTGGACTGACAAAAAGAACTTGTTTCCAAGCTTTCAACTGAACTGTATTTTAAAAATAAGACTGCATGCAAAGCCTGGGAGAACCCAGGGTGGGAACATCCAGGGCTTGAGTCCTAAGCCCCCAAGGCCTACAAACCAACTGGTGGCAATATTAACTAATAATGGGTTCCTATGTATGAGCCTTTGAACAATTTTTTTTTTTTTAAATTTGCAGCTCTAAGCAACCCTAAGGAAAAAGTGATTTCCTTATCTCTCTTTTGCAGATGAAATGAAGGACTTGATGACATTAGGTTACTCGTCCAAGGTCTGCACAGCTGGTAAGAGTTCGTGAGCCATGATCTGAATCTAAGCAGGTTGATTTCAAGTCCCATGCTAATTCTTATCACACCCTGATGATTATTTGTCTGATCTATGTCCCTTTCCCACTCTGCTGTTCATTTCTTGAAAATCATTTGCTCATACAATTTTCTTTTACAGAAGAACCAAAAATGCAATGGATTTGCCCCAGGTATGCTTAAACACACAGCAGGGAAAAATAGCATCCAAGGTACAAAGCACCCAACTTCATGTTCTTCTCCAGGGAAATGTTTTCTCCAGAAAGGCTTGGTGGGTTAGGAGAAGATGGGCAGAGATCTAGAATAGCCTGATAAAATGTTAATAATTTTGACTTAAACTTTATTAGGAACAAGAAAATAGAGTATTCACTTTTCACCAACTGAATAAGCAAAGATTTTTTTTAAAAGGCAATCTTCAATGCTCTCAAACCTTCCAGATAGCAATTTGGCATGCTATGCTTCTGGTTGCATATCTAAGAATTCTTTCCCTAGCTCAAGGTCACTTAGAAGTTTTTTACTAAGTCTTCTTCTAGGAGATTTAGTTTTAAATTTTTCATTCAAGTCTGTGATTCTTTTTGAGTTATAGTTGGTATATGTTGTTTAAATTAATCTTTTTTTTTTTTTTTTTTTTGCATGTAGATATCCAATTGTTCTAGCAGTATTTGTTGAAGACTACTGAACTGACTGCTTTGGCACCTTTGTAGAAAAACCAATTAGAGATAATTCAATAGTTTATTTGTAGACTCTCATTCCTGTTCCACTGTCTATCCTTATATTAGTAACACAGTCTTGATTACTGTAGTTTTATAGTAAGTTTTGAAACCAAGATGTATAAGTCCTCTTATTTCTTCTTTTTCAGAATTGTTGTCTTTATCCTTGGTCCTTTTCATTGCTGTGTAAGTGTTAGAAAACAAATTGTCAATTTCTCCAAAAAGCAAATGCTGTGATTTCTATAAGGATCATACTGAATCTATAAATCAATTTGGGGAAAATTAATAGTACTGAATCTTGAAATCCATGAAGATGGTATCTCTACATTTAGTTAGATCTTTAATGTTTCTCAGCAATGTCTTCTAATGTTCCATATATAAGTCTCATTATTTTACTACATTTACTCCTAAAAGTTATATTATTTGATGTTATTATGAATGGAATTATTTTCTAAATGCTATCTATACATTGTGTGTTGCAAGTATAGAAAAATACAATTGATTTCTATACATTGATCTGGCAACATATAAGCTTGTTGAACTAACTGTTAGTAGGTTTCTGTTTGTGCAGTGTGTGCTCCTTGGGATTTTCTAATGCAGGCCCAACCTGTCCGCACATGAAGGCAGTTTTACTTCTTCCTGTACAATCAGGATGACTTTCATTTCCGAGCCTGCAGCATAATTTTGAATAGAAGCAGCAAGAGTGGCCATTCCAGCCTGCCCTCCTTGGTCTAAGAAGGAGGCTGTACTCATAATTTGCATGAAGTCTTCTACCCAAAAAAATTATAAAACAAGAACTGGATAAATATTTTCTTATACTGATGACCCATGAGCACACACAAATGCAAAACATATTTAAGACTTTTTTCTTTTAAGGAAAATCAACATATGTTTTAAATTAAAGAGAACTGAAAATGTCATCTAATAGATAAGTATAAAATTACTAACAACAAAAAACAGCGCCATCTCACAAACGATGGCTCCAAGTGCAGAAGAAGTGACAGTAGGGAGGGCATACAAGGCCAGCCGCGGTCTGGGAAAAGCAGAGCCGCCCTCACTGCTGGCTTCTGAGGCTGGAGGCTGGTACAGCGTATAAGGCCAGGAGCTCAGGCTCACCAACAACCTTAGCCCTGACTCACCCAGGGCCCAGGCCTGGGGGGACTAGTGGGAAAGGGGCTCTAGTTATCAGGGCCAAAGGCTTTCCCACCATCCTGCGGGCCAGCCGCGAGGGAAGTAGCAGGGCTGGATGACAAGGAACCTCTGCTGGGAGCCCTCCCTCAGCAATTTTCACACAACGGTCTCTTATCTTAACAAAGCAGCCAGACTTCTTTTTAAAAACTTGGTTCCAGGATGGAAACCATCAGACAGCATCCCGTGCTGTTTGAAAGAACACACTGGTTCCAAAGACCTTGTTTTCTTTGAAAGGTCAAAGTTTAGATGCCCCAGCAAGAGGCACAGCTGGGTGTTCAGAATCTGTCTGCTGGATGAAACCACCAGCTCTGACATACCCTGTCGCTCCATCCTGTACACAACTTCCAGCCTGTGGCACAGCACCTGCATGGAATGACTGCTGTTTAAAGGATGGCGCTAGTCTGCTGACAATGGTTGAATACCTGTATGCAGAACCCAGTGCCCACCGTGTGTACTCGATTATTTTTAATTGTTTTATATTCTGTTGTGTAGTGTGGATGAGAAATCAAACTAGACAGTATAAATGGAGATTTCACAGAACATAAATGTAAACAATTCCCTCAAAGGACTTAAAATCTAGCCAGAGAGAGAAAAAGAACTGAAGAAGTTGGAGATGTAGGCAGAACTAGAGCCCCTGGCCCTGATTTTACAGAAATTCACATTTCACAGTGTCTCAAAGAACTGAGCAGCCCCAATCACTCAGTCTCCCCAAGAACCAGAATAAATATTTGTTTGGAGTGGGGAATGTGGGCCTCTATCTGCTAAAGAGAAGCCTGGCACCATGAGGATGTCCTTGAGAGCCCTTTGCTTCCCTCTATGAACAAATATACCATGTTTCATGGACCATAATTGCCTTAGTTCCCATCCCCAGCCTCACCTCCTCTACACTCCCCAAATGTCACTCCTGTGCCTGGGATGTAACTGAGGCCACGGAAATGTTCCCTCTTTCTTTCCTCTACTAATGGTATTTTGATAAGAAAATATGACACTAGACATTTATCCATCATACCTCAAGCTAGCACCTGTCTCAACTTTGCACCTCTTCCTACCCACAGCTTGGTTCTATCAGAATGGTCTGGAGAAAGAATACAATATCCTTGTCATGAAGTGCCTACTCTCCCCAACTCCCCTTGTATGGCCCCACTAGAGAAAACATTCATGGAAAGGTAAAGTAGCATGGTCTCCTAAAAGGTCCCCAGCATAACACCTGCACAGAAGCCTCAGTCTCTAACCTGCCCTGGGGAATATTTTCCAAAAGCCTTCTGGAGTGACCAGGTACTTCTCCTTACAATTACCTTACTAAGGCCTCAGGGCAATCTTCTTGCCTGCTTCTATAAAATGGGAACATTTTATAGGCAAGGAAAACAAAACTCAAAAAGTCAAGTAACTTGTCCAAGATGACATTGCTCCCAAGTGCTCACTACTTTGTCTAGCCATGTAGAAAAGACCCCAGAGTGCCACACACACATCCTGCAAGGTCTTTTTCATCATTAAACATTTCCTAAAGGCTCACAGATGTGGCCTGATTGGTGAAGTGACAGAGAACCAGGACAGCTGCTCTCTTTTCTTCACTATTACCAGCAAAGATGAGCTATGCTAGGGGAACGGAAACTGCAAAACAAGAAAAAAGAAACTGACATATGTTTAAAAAAAAAAACAACTGGACAATTACTTACTAGGAATGTTGTCTTGAAATGTAAAAACTACAAATTAAGCTGGAGCTAGGATTTGAATTGCTTTTTTAGTTCACTTGTCTGTACAACATGTAATCAGGACATGCTCTGAAGATTACCCCAATAAGCTTTGAAAAGAGCACAGTCATTAGATAAAATCATGAGATAATTGCATGGTTCTCAGGGTTGGGAGTTACTAATATGGATGCTAATTTTGTCTGTACAACCACACTGATATCAGAATGAGGGTGCTTCTGAAACTGAAGCTCTTTAGCAGAACTCCACTGCATACCAGTTTGTAAGGCACACGGCAGGGAAAAGCTCTCCATCTTCTCCTTAGCTTGTGGCAGCTGGGTGAGTGTGTCTGGGGACATGGCCCAGCCCCAGTCCCTGGAAAAAACACTGCCAACCTCCAGCTCCAGCTACATGCCTGCTTTGTCCTTTGCCCACCTGAGATGCTACAGGCATGACCTCCATCCTCTCCTTCTGCTGGACTCCTGTGCAGAAGGTGGAGATGGGAGGCTTCAGATAGATGATCTGAGCTCTCACACTGGCAGCCATGATAGGGTGGGACACAACACATACACCACCTCCCCCCAAAGCCACTGTCCGGCAATGGGTAAGTGTGCCATGTACATAATGGTTTCTTCAATATAGTTATTCTGATAGTAACTGTGATTCTGCACATGTAAGAGAAATGATCTGTATTTCAACTGACAGAGGACAAATGTGAGAAATTATACCTCTCAGTTCTCTACCACTGAGTGTGCAGTGGTTAAGGAGAGGAGATGGAGAAAAGGGAGAGGAAGGGTAAATAAAAAGGAAAGGACTAGGATTCGTGGTGCACATCAATAACCCCAGCTACTCAGAGGCTCAGACAGGAGGACTGGCAAGTTTGAGAACAGCCTGGGCAACTTAGGGAAGCCTTGTCTCAAAATAAAAATAAAAAGGGCTTGAAGTATAGCTCAGTGATAAAGACCTTACCTAGCATGAACGAGGCCTTGGGTTCAATACCTAGTAATAAAGAAAGAAAGAAGAAAAAGGAAAGCAGGCAGAAGAGGGTAGAAGGGAAGAGGAGCAGACAGAGGAGGAGGTAGGTAAAGTAATAGAATTTGCTCACCTATGTGATCACTAAAACACCCTATCAAAGCTCAGTCAGTTAGTATTTGGCTATAGGTTCTACCCACATTGATCAATAGTTTAAAAACATGTACACTTATCTGAGCATTTGCTATGAAGCTGTTTTTCTTTTTCTTTTTTCCTCTATGATCTTTGAGCATCTATAATGTACCTGGTACCATGGAGTCAAAAGATTTAAGAAAAAAAAAAAAAAGCCACAATCTTCCAGAAGACAGCACAGCTCAGGGTTCCAAAATTTTGTAGTAATCAGCAACAGAGTATGCAAAGCCTACATGTTGCATAGAAAAGGAGGACATATGCATCCAAAGCAGTGTGACCTATGGTCTGTGATATCCCTAGCACAGAAAGTCACAGTCCCTCAGGCTCCAGAAAGCATGAGTCCCCTAAGAATGTACTAGGCACTACTCAGAAGGGCTATCCCCATTCATTCTCCAGAGCACTGAGAGGTTCTCCTGACCACAGAACTCTTCTTTTTTTGCAGTGCTATGGCAAGCTCTTCATCTTGATGCCAACCTCTGGACTCAGTTTCTCCACACCAGTTTCCTCTAATGGTGGCTTAGAAATTTTGTAAGTTGCCAAATGAATGAGAACCCATTGAGTAGAAAATATCACACCCAGATACTTGAGGCTTATAAAGAGGAAGGACTCTAAAGCTAGACTGCTTGGATTCAAATCCCAGTTTTACTAGTTCTAGAACTTAACTTCCATTTCCCTCAATTTCCTCACTTTTATTAACCAGGAACATAATAGTATCCATTTCCCAGGATAACTGAGAGAAATAAAATTAGTTCTTCTATAGAAAGTGAGAGTTAGGAAAGATGTTTTGATTTGGGAATTTATAGTCATCCTTGTTTTCCATGGAAAACTGGTTCCAGGAGACTCCTTAAATACCAAAATCTGCAGGTGCTCAACTCTCTTCTATATACTGGCATACTATTTGCAAATAGCCTGTGTGCCTCCTCCTCTATACTTTAAATCATTTAAATCATACTTATAATAACTAATGCAGTCTAGATGCTCTTGTTGTACAGTGCTGTTTAGGGAATGATGACACAGACAAAAAAGTCTGTGTTCAATACAGATGCAACATTTTCCCTTGAGTACTTTCTTTCCACAGCTGGTTGAAGCCACAGAATACAGAACCCATATACCTGGAGGGCCAATTGTATATTGTCTCCTCAATGCACACAATGGAAAACAATAAAATTCTTAAGCTTGAAGTATTTTCTCTCTCAGAGAATTAATTGCTTACATTTCAATTTTCTTTTAACCTTCCTATTTAGTAAGTAAACTTATAGGATGAAAAACCTGCCTGCAAAGAGGAGGACCCACTTGGTCAACATCACTCAACTAGATGTGGGCACTCAGATGTCCCTGGCCCTGTGCTGCCCCTGCCTCCCCGTGACACAGGGATTTCCTGGTACATGAATCTAACTTGGCCTTGACTACAAAGGATTTCTGGACAATACTCCCTGCTCATCTGCTAGGATTCCCACAGCATTTACCAACTTGGTATCTTCAGTGGCAAAGTTTTTATACATCACAGAAAAGTAACAGGGCATCAAGTGATTACTACTTCACAACCCCAGCCCACCAGCAACATGGAATCCAAAGAGATATGCCAAGGATGAACTGAGATGCAACTTACAAGTCCACCCAAAGGCTGCCCACTGCAGGTGATGGTTGTGAACCCAGTACTACCCACATGCCTTCGTGCACAGGAAACAACCTACTTCCACCAGAAGATACTCTAGCTGCCCCTAAGTTGCACAGATGAGGTACTAATTTGCCATCTGCATACTGAAAGAATTTCCAACGAAGGCCTCAGTTGCATTCCCATTTTACAGATGAAAAGACTAAGAAAGTGAACTCTGACAGAGTTCTATATCCACATTATGACGCAAATATATATATATAAAATTCTCTTACAGAAGGATATACTTTTTAACAATTTCTAAATACTTTTACATGTATTGATTTGTGTGACCTATTTTTTAAGATTAAAGCTCAGAAGGATTTGGGGGACTAGACCTGAGTCACAGGGTGAGAAACTGAGTAACCATGTCAGAATTATAAAACCTGACCTCCTCATTTTCACATAAGAAATGGCAAGTCCCTGATCTGGAAGAATCAAGTGCCACTAAGCATCACCTCAGACACTTCCAGTCAACAGCTTGTCAGGCCAGGCCCTCGACAAACCCATATAAAGAATCTGGCTTTGAGTAGCAACAGAGAAGCAGACCAACTAGAGGTAAGGGGCTGTGCTTCCAAAAGCCGAACCAGCAACTGGTACCACCTCTCCCAGAGTAAGGGCAGACAGTCTGATTGACAGGCCAAGGCAAAGACTAAACAGAGTATGCCGAGGAGCAGAGCAGCCCAAAGGCTGGTGCAAACCCTCCCCTTCTCTGCCATCGACCAGCCTCTCCTTGAAATTTGGGCAGACTGGGATACACAGTACACCTGCTACAAGCCCCGTGTGACCTTCAGCCTCTTTGTCATCCTGAAACTGCTCCCGCTTAATTTCTTTAAGTACATGTGCATCAACAGCAAAGCAAATCATGGTCATAAGAAACAAAGTCTAACTTGAGAAAAGTTACTTGACCCTACTGCCCCCAAACACCAAGAGTCTTCATCTATCTGGGTTCCCTTCTTGTCCTTGGCCCTGAACAGTAGCCATGGTTGCAGCATAGGCACTACTTTGTATTCTGCTTTTCTCATATAATTGCATTTCCTCTCTCAACCCAAGCGTGTCCAATAACCCTGGGCAAGTTCCTCCTCCAAAGCTTTCTTCTAGGGTGTTTTGATTTCATCACTAATGAGACAACTGATCTCACGCAGGCTTCATGACATGTTTGACTTGTAACTCTCTGAGGTCATGGTTTGGGTGAGAAGGAGACCGCTTTGGGGGTGGAAGGAGGAGAAGAAAGGAAAAACAACTGTGCCTTTCTTCTCAGGAGACAAAGTGCTATTAGAGACCAAAGCTGTGGATGGCCCCGTGGGTGAGGGGCAGGGGAGACACACAGCTCTGATGCTGCCATGAGGGTAAAACCATTCTCCACTCCTCAGAGTAGCAGCTTCCGGTGGATTGAAGGGATTTCTGTAGGCCAAGAGCCCTAGGCATGTCTTATTCAAATGGGATCACATCACATCTCCACACAGACCTTCCTCCCGTGCCCCTGCACCCACAGGGGAGTTCCTACTCCATGGCGCAGTATGCAATGCCCTTCATGATCTGCTGCTATCTCCCTCTGTCTTTTACTCTCCTCCCTCGCTACACAGGCCCTGAGCTCCAATCACCAAACCCCTGTCCACCCAGCCACTGGCTCTTTCAGTTCTTCCATGTCTAGTCCCAGGAAGAATGGCCCTACCCTCGAGGAGTTCACAGAGTAAGAAAAACAAAGGCTCTAAGGGGACATTTTCATCATTTGAAAATCAGTAAGTTATTTCATTTTTGAAATAACATGCTGGGAACTCATTCTTTCAAATAGTCTAAAACATATAAAACTGCTTTTTGAAACACCTTTTTTTTCTGGTGAAATACAATATAGACACAAAGTGCCTAATACATAAATATACTACTTAAATGGATTATAAAGTAAATATTCACATACATAACTAATTTAAATATATATATTTCTTTTTAAATCACCTCTGCAGAAGCATCAGGGATACTGATGTAGCCACCCAGCACCGAGTAGAGGAGGAAGATGCCTAAATGCAAACCTTTCTCTTAACTGCCTCACCATCTGCAATGCCCTCAATATCCTACTGTCTATATATTTCAGTTGATATACATTCCAGATTGTCCAGGACAATCCCCATTCCAAAATTTATACTCTTTGTTCTCCATAGACCATTAAAGGTGTCCTCCAATTCTTACATAGTACTCAGGCTTCCTGTGAACCCAAAACAAAAATAACCAAAGCCTTGAACATGCAATAGCCCTGCTCTGTGGGGTGAGAACATGTTCACTGCTACTCTAGCCTGCACTATGGTTCTGCTTTCTATTTGCAGTTCCCTTGAAAAACCTAAGAAGATTCAGTCACTTCAGATTGGTCCCAAGTCAGGACTAGGCTGACTCACCTAGGTTTTCTCATTTCCACTACTAAGCATGATAAAGGATACAAGTATTTCCGGTGCAATTATAAATCGCATCTGCACACCCCAGCTTGTGAGTGCCTCCGGACAATTTCACACTAGTCTGGTTCACAGTCTCTCTGTTGCCCTCTAAGCTTGAGAACCCACTGATATTGAATCTCCTTTGACAGGGAAGGCAATTATGAGAGTTCCAGGTGAGAGAAGAGAGCAGGGCACCCAAGGAAGCCACCCACAGAAGGATAGCTCTGCAACACTGCACTTGACTGACCCTCTCCAACATGAAGAGCCATCACCTCCCATGAGGCTGGACACTGGCTCCGGATCATTACTGCCACCACTTGTTTCCAAACCAGACATGTCCCCAGACAGACCCCAGAGACTCCTTTCCTCAATTTTATTTTTGGTCTCTGAGAAGATTCCAGAGCTTAATGAGATGTAAGAACTTTCCAAACCATATCCAGTCTTAAAATTTAAAAAAAAAAAAAAAAAAAGTTAACAAGAGTTCTATAGGCAATGTCAGTGACCCCAAACTTAATGGAGTCAGGATGCAAAACCTAGAAAGGAGTTTTCAAAGACACAGGACACATTTGCAAAGTTTCTATATATACTCTGAGAACACCAGCTGTGCAACATAGGGATGAAAAGCAAATGTGCAATTTCATTCTAACAAGAGTTTGGAACAAAGGTTAAAAATAAAAGGTGTTTAATGGTTATTGGATGCAGCCACCCACATGTATGAGAAGTAATGAGAACACGTCTCCTAATTTCCTATAGGTTGTCTGCCAAATTCCTGCCTCCTTCATAAGAAGACAGAATCTGCAGTGTTTTCTTTGCCACACAGATATACCCCATGTCATTATAAACAAATGCCGCTTTCTTTGCAGCTAATAACCACAATGTGTGGGTAAGAAACCTCTCCAGTATAAATCCGTGGGGACAAGGCTGCATTGTAGGCATTAAATAATTATAACAATCTGACATGAGTCAGAGGATTGTTTCTCAATGGCCCTGTTGCACTTCCAACTTTAAAGTCAACCCCAAACTCTCTTTCCTGGCACTCTGTCCATGTGCGAGGCTATTGGGAAACAATTCTCTTTCTTTATAGTTGAGTCCCATTGCGAGGAGCTGGCAACGTGGGCACTCATGAAATATTAACAGGATACATTGATTTTTTTTATAAGTGTGGCCAACAGTGGATCAATTATATTACTATGAAAAGCTTTTCATAATTCATTTGGGGGGCATCAAGATCTCACTGCTGGATGGCACATGGATGATGAAGTCGACAGTTTTGAAGAGGTCCGCACTCACAGGCACAGAAATTCATTAAGAGTGATAGATGGAACAAATGTGCTACTCACAAAAGAGGAAAAATGTTTGTGTCTGACAAAAAGATTCAAACGGGGTACCACAGAGCAACAAGTTGGGCATTAAGTCCATGCCAGTTCCTCTCCACAAACAAGAGTGGGCAAAGCCTGCAACATTCCCCTCTGGTCGAACGACCACTCTGTTTATCCATGCCTCCCTCAAAAGCAAAAGTCGCTAATTTATTGATGATAGAAGAATTACTTCAAGCTATCCCTGCTCTGAAATCCTTTTATTCCAAGAACATTAAATAGTTTATCATAAATTTTAATTTCAAAGCAGTGAGATAGTATCAGCGTGGCAGAGTATAATTCAGTACGAGGCCCGAAAGCACAAGCTTTCTGGCTGGTGTGAACCAAAGGAGTGCCCGCCCTGGGGTTCTGCTGATCCACCAGCTGTGAACATGAGAGACATTTCTCTTTAATTATGTGGTATGCATAAACCTCGTGTAGGTTTTGGGGGAACTCTTCATCAGATGTGGGTATAAATGCTATTTCAAGCCAGCAGGCCCCTGACCGTGTTGCCTGGTGGCTGGAGAAGGCACTGTGAACAGGGAGGGTGCCAGCAGTTCCAGTTCTGTTTCCTTGTTCGATCACTGGAGTGACCTGTGTCCAGCTTTCCTCCTCCACTACATTGCAGGCATCTCAAGAGCAGGATCTGGGTCTCATTCAGCATGAGATCACTTTCCCTGGCACCGGAGACCACACAGATGTGGTAAATACCCCCAGGGGTTACATTCTCCCTCCTACTCTGGAAGGCTTGCACCTGGCTTGTGCGCAGACACTAAACTCTTCCTCATTTTGTACTAGTCCACAGCATTACCAGCAGTGTCACCCAAAAAAGACACCTTCCCGATCTCAAGGATTAGGTGCCCAGTGTGGAAATGCCCCTGGTAAATAGGCAAATTTCAATTACTTTGGGTGTGGAAACAATCATTAGGAATAGCAAATGATGGGTGGTGAGGAGCTTTTACACTACTGGACTAGCCCTGAAATCCCTTGAAAAATAAATGCAAAGAAAAGGAGAATCTAGGGCAAATGACTGACAATCTTGACTTGGGTGTCCTGTAAACTAGACGTGTGAGAGAACGATTCCTAGAATGCTCTTCCAAAACCCTTCTGGAGTTTACAAAGGGCCTAGTAGGAATGTGGTCGCGTGGCCCCTGGGGTGAGGTGGTGGCAAGGCAGGCAGTTTACCTTCCATGTAACCCCAGGTGGGTCACAGATACAACGGAACCATGCTGATCAAAAACTACCTAAGCACAAGCATGGTGCAGAGGCGGGTGGCTCATGAGACACCTGGCATCAGCCGCATGGTGGCTGTCCAACACAGACCCTGCCCAAGTTTGTTAAGAATCCTCGATCTTCTGGAAAACGAAAAAGCCTTCAGTTGGGGGCAAATCAAAACCTGAAGTGCTGTAATAAGTAATATAGAAAGATACTATTTATGATCTTAAATTGCTGCCTTCTTTTCCTCCAAGCCAGTGAGGCAACAGGAAAGAATCCATGGAAGTTAGGTAAGGTAGGCAGCAACTTCCATGTGTAGGTGCAGCCAACACTGCAGTACCAGAAACACAAGAAACCGCTCCCCTGGCTCCATGCAGGTTCTGAAGGACACAAGAAACAAGGCACACGTGCGTGCCACACACACACCTAGAATAACACTCTACAAATGCCAATCCCCGTGCTTCTGTCTAGATTACAATTAGTCCAATCATCACCCGATTGTTGGAACCACTTATTACGTAGTTACACGTAGCTGATTTTTTAACCTGGAACACTAGATTCAGGGACATGACGTCACATCCGTGCCCACCATTAAAGAGGAAGGTCAAGGGATTCTCAGTCACACAAGTGCACTTTACGTTGTTGCAGCCTGAGTCCCTTCTATTTCTAGAATAGAAAAATATTTTCTTCTCCAGAGTCCTCTACTTAATGTCCACGTTCTCTGAATTATTTTAAATGTCCCATAATCAAGTATGAATAAAATGTTTCGAAGAACAAAAACAAAGTGGAAACCACTGGGGCAGGACAGCGTTGTTGGCAGAGGTGGTTGGGAGTCCTCCCTCATCCCAAGGCCTCCACTGTAAATGGGAGCAGTGGCCTCCCCATCCACCACCCAGAAGGGAAAGGAGAAGAAAGGCTCCCCAGCCCCAGCAGCCCTGCCTTCCGGCCCTCTGGGAGAGAGAAATTCGGTGTCCAATTTAAACTTGTGCTTGCTGAGACTTGGGGAAAGGGGCTCTGGAGCTACAGAAGGAAACCTACCCTTATCTATAAACAAAACCTGGCTTTGATGTTGGCCAGCTTGCCTGCATCTCTCCCTTTTCAGCTGTGGTTTATCAGCAGCAACATCTCCATTAAGCACTTAGTCAGCAACCATTAGGGGGCCCAGTTCTGCTCTCCATGCCTCTCCTGAGAGGAATGGAAGAAAAAAACACATCTTGCCCACATGGAGGTAGCATTCCCTGATGGGTTGGCAGGCAGGCATGTGCGTTTGTGTATGCATGTGCACAGACACACACTCACACACACAGTGCTTAGGGACAATCCAAGGGTGGTGGGACTAGAGGTCATTACTCCTGGCTCTCTCACTTACCATCTGATGACTTTTCTAACCTATCTAACCCTCTTCACCCTTCCTGCCGTCAATGAGACAATCTGTGAAAAAATTCTCCAGTGCTGTTGAGTTCTTCATTGATTTGAATTCTGAGTCACCTCTGCCACCATGCCACTAGGGCAGAGCGCTGACATCCACAGCAGGCTCCCTGAAACCACAGGTACCCTCCTGGCCCAGCCACAGAGGTCCCCTTTCGTGCTAAGTTCTCTAGCCAGGCCACCAGGGGCTTGAGGGGGTATTGAGGATTTTAACCACATACCCCCACACCCGCTTACACTGGCTCTTAAACCTTCAGAGGTTCTCACTGGCAATGTCCACATCTGTTTCAAAGGGAACAAACTGTTTTAAGAGCCATAGTGGAACCAGCACTCCAACACAGCCCCAGAGACCCAGGACACCTCCAGCTGAAGACAGAAGCTCACACGCACTCCTGAGTGCCCCGGCCCCCCTGAGGCCTCCACTCCAGCCTTGACAGTCAAAGTGTGGTCTCAGGCCTCTGCCAGACACCCTCCTTCCACCAACAGCAAACAATGACCTACACTGTCAGCAAGGCCACTTTCCACTCCTCCCACATGTCAGCCCTGGTGACCAGTAAGGGGGGCGGGCAGCAAGCAGGAGGTGAAGGGGAATGAAAAGCAGCTCCCAGAACAGCTTGTTTGTGACCAGCTGTTGAGACCCAGATGCAGCGCCAGTAGGGAAAGAAACACCCTCCTTGTAGCACCCGTTCAGATCTCAGCCTTGCGGTCAGCACCTCTCGCCATGTCCAGGAGAGCCAGGCCTGAGTTGACCTTCCTCTCTCCTCCACCCTGAGTGTGACTCAAGACATCGACTGCAGAAAAGAGGGGACACATGCCCCACCCAGCTAAGTCCAAAGAGAACCCAGGGATCCCAGAGCTCACCACAGCCACCTCTAGGAACAGTAAGGAAAGTTGACACACACTGAACATCCACCCTGAGTCACACAGCATGGACATCATCCTACGGAATCCTCACACAGCTTGTGCAGAAGGCACACACTGAGGTTCAGAGATGTTAAGTAACTCCAAGTCACACAGCTCTTACGTCATAGAGAGGAGGCCTCTCATTTCCAGAAATGAAAAGCATTTTGGTTAACTGTGCCCTGCTTATCCAATGTGCTGCTGGGAAAAATGAAACACACACATGCAGAGTATGGGAGATACTTTCCCAGGCTCAAACTTGCAATACAGTCCACACAAATGGACTGCAGGAAGGTAGAATGTGACCCAAGATGCTTCCTTCACCTCATCAGCTTCTCCCTTCCTCCAGTCCCTTATTGTGACTCACTTGAAGCAGCTTTAAAAAGGGGACTCTCAGCTGGGTGTGGTGGTGCATACCTGTATTCCCAGTGGCTCGGGAGGCTGAGACAGGAGGATGGAGAGTTCAAAGCCAGCCTCAGCAAAAGCAAGGTGCTAAGCAACTCAGTGAGACCCTGTCTCTAAATAAAATACAAAATAGGGCTGGGTATGTGGCTCATTGGTTGACTGCCCCTGAGTTCAATCCTTGGAACCACCCAAAAAATAAAAACCCAATAGTCAACAAAAAATGATACTTCCCTAATTTCATAGGAAAAAGAAACCCCACCACTCCTTCCTGGCTCCCTAAGCAGCAGGAGTGGTAGAAAGTGTTTCCAGGACTCCAGCCCACCCTACCCCCTGACACTGCTGCAACCCCATCCCCCTGTGCAGCAAGCATCCTCACCAGGACTGTATCCCTCCTTTCCAGTCCCAAACAGCTCTCACTGTCTGGCTTGACAGCCCCTCCTGGGGGGCTGCCCCAAAGAGTCCACAAGATGAAGCTTCACCAGGAGCCCTGCACACCAGCTATACTGCCCACAATGCTCTCTCTGCTCAGAGAGACCAGGTGTCCTGTCACTAACAGCACATCACGGTCACTACACAGGCCCTTTCCTTTATACCAAGCATCCATTAGCCTCTCCTTCCCAGTCTGGCTAGGTGCCTTCCAAAATGTATTGCTCTACTGAATTCTTACTGCATTTGAAATCTCTCTGCATAGAGTTGACCTGCACCAAAGCCTATTAGGAGTGATTCTTCAGCTCAGCATTCCTGAGTCCAGAAGGACACTCAGCTCCTCTTTCCCAAAGGGTACAATTCAGTGAAAATGCGTGGTGATACCTCCTGGTCTAAGTGTGGTGAACTCATGCCCACAGAGAGATTCGAGAAAAGCTGGAGACTTCCAGCATGTACTAGATCATGCTTTCTCTGGATAAAGAAAGCTTTCTGGTACCACCCCTCCCACCCCAAAAAAGCTTTCTCTCTTCACATGAGAGACTGTATTTGGAATAAGACTGAATACCAATAATAATTTGGAATTACCTAAAGACCTTTGTTTTTTAAAAACTTGTGCCAATATGCATCTGTTCCTCTACCTGTCCCTTGTCGTATTTGTTTCAGATCCGTTATCCCTACAAGGCTAAGAACTTCTGCAGGATAAAGACAAACATGTTCATGGCTTCCATCTCCCCACAACAACCTGATAGTTAAGTGCTCTTTTAACAGTCCCCCTTTTGGAATCCTAATGGCAAAGCCAGGTAGAGATTAGCCATGTATGCTATGACGTACTCTTTCAATTAACGGCTGAAACACTGCCTTTCACCCATCTATCCACAAGTGCCCACCCCAGGAAGCCATTGCTGAATAAGTGGTGGCAAGAGGGTCATTTCCCTTACTGCCCCGGTAAACCCAGGAAGCAATTTTCTCAGTCCACAACCACAAGCCAAAAGCCACAAGCTCAAAAGCCCACGTGTATCATAAAGACAGGATTTCTGCACACGGCCCTGGCCCTGAGGTTAATGCTGGCTGCTGCGTGGCTGCTCTGTGTGAGATGATTCAGCCAATCATAGGCAACCAGTTACTGTGATGGGTCTTTTCAACAGAAAGGCAAGGGGATCACAAAGCAAAATAGGCAAAGACCACTTCTTGTTGGTTGCTGACCCAGTTAGGAAGAAGTTACAATGACACCCCAGAATCTCCTCAGACATGCTGGAATTTGGGCCCCTTCCCTAATACACATACAAAAAGAATCACTGAGGCCCTACATTTCTATTCTGGAATCCTTAGTTAATTTGGGGCTATGCCAACCGTGGGCAAGACCTCTCCTATAAGAACCCCCTCCCCAGTCCTACCCCACATACACTGATCTACTCTCCAACCCACAGCTCCTCTGTGGTCCCACCTTAGATAGCCTTTCTGGTTCTCTGGGTCCCACCTTAGATAGCCTTTTCCCAGGGAGCATAGGTACCCCTTTCTGGCCCTAACTCCTGTTTGGCATGCACCCCCCCCCTTGACACAAGGGAAGAGCATGCTCGGGTTGGAGGAATGGATGGCAAGGACCAGCCATGACACAGAACTTAGAGAGGACCTTGCAGAAAGTCCTCAACAAATTCACGGGAGGAACAGTCTTCAAATCACATTTCTGTGTTCCAAGAAACAATCATAAAACTGGCTTTTAAACAAAGGAGAAGAAAGGAGAACCAGCTAAATGGCTCATTTAACTAAGAAGTCCAGTGCCAGTAGGCCTCCTACTAGGTTAGTTACTGGTTCAGATCAGTGACCAGTCCTGCATATGTGTGCAGGTTCCTAAGAAAAGGAAACTCCTGCCACAGTTACAGACTCTGGGTCCTCACACCATAGGATGCAAGGCTATCTTCCCAAAACTTCAGTGAAAGAAAATTTTACCCTTCCAGAAGCTACAGAAGGAGATCTCCTCTCTCACTGGCTTTGACGGGGCACTTACCATCCCTTGATCAGTCACTGCAGACCTAGCTATCTGATTAATGTCAGTCATGGTCCACCTCAGGAGGTACAAGTGAAGTCAAGGCCATTCAAATCACACAAAGGACAAGGAAGACGGCTAGCCTGTGTGCTTCTGGTAAGAAGAGGACGGATGCTGAGGAGACTGCTCATGAACATCCTCCAGAGCTGTAGACATTTAAGTGGCCTCTGGCTACCTCCATACAAATGACCCCAGCCTCACAGGTGGGATAACAGCATCCTTCTCAGCAGTCTAGAAAAAAAAGAACTGTGGACAGCCACCAGAAGAAGAGGCTGAAGGCCAAAGCAGTCATCTCAGGGCCAGCCAGGGAGGAGGAGTTAGCAGCTTTGGAGGCACAGACTGAAAACTCCATGGCCAAAGGCCACGGAAAGAACTTCCTAACAGGGTCAGGGAACCCCCATGGCAGCACTGTCTACTGTGCTCCTCAGAATGAAGAGCCTAGTGCTGGGCACTAGCCCACACGTGGTGATTCTGCCAGATCCAGTCACAGCAGAAAGCTTAGAGCCTTCACGTCACCAGGAATTCTGAGTCTACAGAGACATCCAGAAGGCCAAGAGGTGCGGTGGTGCAAGCCTGTAATCCCAGCACTTAGGGAGGCTGAGACAGGAGAATTGCAAATTCAAAGCCAGCCTCAGCAACGGCGAGGCGCTAAGCAATTCAGTGAGACCCTGTCTCTACATAAAACCAAAATAGGGCTGGGGGTGTGGCTCAGTGGTCGAGTGCCCCTGAGTTCAATCTCCAGTACCAAAAAAACAAACAAACAAAAAAAGCAGAAGGCCAAGAGGGAGGAAAATACACCTCAGCCAGAGACTAGGACAAAATCTCGCAGCTGTCCTGCAGGCAAGGAGCTCAGTTCTCTCACCACACCCTCCACTGAGAAAATGGCAAAGATCTCCAAGTGCAGTCTGGCCCTCTTCCCAGGCTTAGATCCCCACAGACAGGGCTCAAAGATCCATACATCTGTACCTGAATTCCCAAGATCCTGCACTCCTAATCAAGCTCTCATCTGTTCCTCGTTACTTAGGATTAGGAAGAGTTTTCTTGTTCTTCCCTGCCTACCACTCCCCACTGGTGGGTCCAGAGAGACCGCCTTCACACCTCAGGAGCATTTCTACACCCACATGACCCAGGAGCAGGGTCCGGGTTGTCAGTAACCTCTCCTGCACACAGAAGCCTCCAGGGACCTTGGCAGTGGCCCAGACAGCCTCCAGTGGTGATGCCCAGGAAGCTGATTTTGGCAGCCCCTCCTTAGGCTTAAGTGGTGGCACTTTCATTTTACTCCAGCCACAAAGAGGGGCAATATCATGGAGGGGCAGAAATGCTCAGCTGGGGTTGGGGGTCAGTGGTAGATCACCTGTCTAAGATGCATGAGGCCTTGCATTCCAACCCCAGCCCCAAAACAGAAAGAAAAGAGCAACACTGGGCCTAAAGCCCTAACTGTGTGTCTAAGGCTATTGAGAGCAAGGGTCAGGTGGGGAGGGTCCCGTGGCTAGATCAAGAAATATTGTCTTTGAAGACCTGGTGGTGTGAAGGCAAGGACATCCAGCACATCAGTGACATTCTGCAGCTGGCACTTCTTGAATGCCCACCACGTAGAGGACCAGGTTCAGAAACAGGGCCCCGAGATGTGGGAAGCAGTGTACCTAACTCTCAACCTCTCCCTGTCAATAAGAGGGAAAGGGGTTTGGATCTTCCAGACTCGATGAGCCTCCACGCACAGTGGAATGAAACGCTGTACCACTGTGTAAAGGGAAGGGCAAAGAGTTGAGGAGAAAGAACCCATAACCTGAACACCGAGAATCTAAAGGTACCTAGGCCTGAGGGACCTGGTGGGACCAGGGCTGGGCTATGAGAGGGCCTGTGACCGAGATCCACTGCGCGCCCTCTGAAGTCGGACTGGCTGGCATCCTCAGGGACCACAGACTCAGTCAGGTTTGCAAGGAGGGAAGGGCTGAGCTCTAACAGTGACCACACTCGTTGAGAATGAAACCAGTGCTTACACCATACTTAGCAAGGACATTTTTGGTTTCTACTTTGGGATAGGCCTCAATCCTTCCTTAACACAAGCTCAGAATTTAGATTCCCAGTTCATAATAGGATTCTGTAGTCCCTTCCTCCCCTTCGAGCTACTGGAACTGCATCTGTTAGAATCACACAGCCTTCTGCCCATGGTGTTATATCCTCACAGCTACCTTATGAGGCAGCAGCTGTTCTTCTCCCCATTTTACAGATTAACAAATAGAAAGACAGGCGTTAACATTTCCAACACCAAGAATGAGAAAGAAAACATAGTTGACTACTTTAAAGTAGGGGATGAGTAAAGGTGAAAAAATTGAAATTGTGCCTGTTCAGGAAATTCTTTCAATCAAATTTGCTGCTTTCTCTCTACTGTTTCAAAGAAAGGCTTGGTAACTGTTGAATGTCCACCTCTCCACAAAACGAGAGGAGGGAGAGGTGGGGGCCAGCATTCTGGGCAGTCCTTGACACTCAGGTGATGCTCAGAGCCTCCTTGCCTATCTGGCACTACTATCTTCCTTCTTACCAAGGAGAAAACAGAGGCCTAAGGAAGAAGAAATAGTAGGGAAAGTTCCCGCACTGTGGGACACTAGAACCATACTGGTAGTACTGCTCCAAAGAAGGTCGAACTGCCACAAGTGGTGGTTCATCTGGTCCCAGCTGGAGAAGACATCAGGGAAGTAATGAAGAAGGGGGCGCGGCACCTGGTGGAAAGTCTGTTGCCCCGTTCTGTGGCCAAGCCCAAGTTCACTCCAGGCCCCGTTTTATGAGTTTGCTATGACCTGTAACTTCCCTGTCTACATTCGAGGCCAGGAGCTGATTAATCCCAAGGGAGACTATTTAAGCATAAATCACTAAAAATAATGAGAGTCACAAGTTACTTGGGAAGTGGGATGAATAATGAAACAAAAGTAATTTTCCTTCTCATCTTTTCCCTATATTTTCTGATGGCATGTGCCTTTAGAGAAGAAGAATCTTATAGCTTTTTCTTCATCCTCTTAACATTGTCTACTCAAAAAGGGAAAACAGTCTTCGAACCTAGGGCTGGGGTTATGGCTCAGTGGTAGAGCGTTTGCCTAGCACATGTGAGGCCCTGGGCTCAATCCTGAGCGCCACATGTAAATACATAAAATAAAGGTCCATCAACAAATAAAAAATTATTTTAAAAAAACACACTGTGTAGATAAGCAATAAATCACATCTAGGACTGCAGCTGTGGGACTCTGCAGATGGGTAAAGACAACAATCTGTTCCCCAGCACAGAAGGCAGGAACACCATGCCCGGCTAGGACTGACCACAGCCAAACACTTCCAAGTGTTTCCAACCTCACCTTAACCGTAAATTCTAGAGAAGGCAACCAGAGAATTTTCCTTGCAAGCCCTGTGCAACTTACATTGCTTCACATGGCGAAGCTCTTTTACCATAAAATGATACCTCCATACAAGCCATCAGGCCTCCCTTACAAAAGTGAGCTCAAAATGATTAATGGTTTCCATTTAACTGGGTTACTTTGTGCTAAGCCCTTCTGTATTTTCTAATCCTTACGCCATCCCCATAACAAAGACACCATTATCCAACCCACTTTACAGATGAGAAAACTGAAACATGGAGACAGGTTAAGTTACTCAAGATCACACAGGTAGCCAGGAAATGGCAGAGCCAGAAGCAAAAACCAATACTGTCATCTCAGAACCCACCCATCCACACTAAATCATTACACTGTACTGCCTCCTACTGTGTGCTGTACACAAAGACATGTGAAGACATCCTATGGAGAATCTGATTCCCAAAGACTGCATTTAGATCTCACAGAAACAGAATTATACCTAAAGGCAAAGACATGAAGGTTGACCAGTTGCACATTCCTTTTAAAAACAAACCAACCCTGGGACAAAAATCACCTTATCCTGGTCAATTCAGCTGTGCACACTGATGTTATTGCTTCCAAATGCCTTTACAAAAAGAAGAGCTTTCACATTTGGGGATTTTATTTTAAGAATTAGCAGAACATTTCTGTGTTGCCATGCTTAGTATTTTCACATTTTTTAAAAACAATCTGCAATGCAATTTGCTTCTCCAGAAAATTACATTACACTTGATTCTGGTTTGTTTTGGATTGGTTTGGTTTTGGTTTTTTGTTTGTTTTGGTACTGGGAATTGAACTCAGGGGCACTTGACCACTGAGCCACATCCCCAGCCCTATTTTGTGTTTTATGTAGAGACAGGGTCTCACTGAGTTGCTTAGCACTTCGCCCTTGCTGAGGCTGGCCTTGAACTCGCAATTTTCCTGTCTCTGCCTCTGAAAATGCTGAGATTACAGGCGTGCGCCACTGTGCCCAGCTTACACTTGATTCTTACTGCAACTCACCTATTATTAGCTGTATTTTGTAATTTCCTCTCAAAAAACAGCCTCAGGATTTTTCCTATGGGAGCCAACCTACCAATTCATTTATTGCTCAGCACAATCTGCAATCTCACAGTTGCAAGGATGTTACAGTATGTATGTCTCAAGTCTACAAACTAAAGAATATGAGAGAATTCAAACCTGACCTGATGGTGATCAACTGTGTTTTATCTAGCTGACAGACTATGATGATGTTATCATCATTTACAAGATTAAATGGCAAAAGTAACTCAGTTAAGCTCAATTACTGGTACTGCCAAAATTATACAGATTCAAGCTCAGATCTTGAAAGCCAACTGGGAGTTGGCTATGTTTTCACCTATATATCCAGTATAGTCCTTAGACCTTAACAAGAGGGTCCAACCTGAGGCCTCAACTTTAAAAAGCCCTGATCTGGTCTCCTTTCAGTCACACTCATCCTCTGAGGCAGGGAGTCATGTCTGGTCCAAGATGCCATTCCACTTAAAGAAATTACGCAAGTCACTTCTTTGACCCTGCCCTCTGTTGACTGCCAATGTCACTCATATGTGTACCCTCTGGTGCAAGGAGTGGCTGAAGGGCTGTTGTTTAGACACGCAGGGAGTGGAGGGGATTTGTTTGCGTAATCTACAGTATCCATGTGCATGTTATGAGCTATAGCCAGGGATGGGAAGAGAAAGGGGTAGACCCTAAATTTCAATCTGGGTGTCAACTTATTACAAAAGTACATCTGTCAAAGTACAAGGTTAGAAAATTATATTGAACAGTTTACTAACTTGAATCATAACTTTTTAATATTTCAACATATAGTTAGTACTTGGGCTTCCTCTTATCCTCCTGTCCCAGGCTCCATAAATATTAAGGGCAGGTGTGGCCACATTTAAACTTCAGAGTGCAGCCACCTTAAATGGACAAATAAGAAGCTCACACAGACCCTCGGAATTTATAAACTACACTGTCAATTCAGGCATTAAAAAACACTCAGCAAAATCCCTAGTGAAAAAAAATAAAAGAAACTTCATAAAACCATCTAATCAACCCAGAGAAACAACAAATGGAGCTGTAAAACTAACTTGATTTAAATAGATCAATCCTCTAGAAGGTACAAGGTGTATCAATCAATGCTTCAGCAAGTTTCTGTGCCTACTAATCTTTATCTAATTACCCAGCACATGATTCTGTAGATAGAGTCTCAATTTCTGAAACTCCATGGGTTGTCTTAAAACTGTAACACATAGCTATCAAAAGCAAAAAGATCACCATTATGTCTATCACTCATGGTAATTTGTACCATTCTGAGGACCAAGTCCCCCACCCCCAAATAAAAAGAGGAAGGAACTCAAATATGGGAAGACCAAATAATTCAACTTTAGTTGTTCTACATCAGAGATAGTTTTTATTATAACAATTTATATAACACTAAATTATATAATAGTTTTTACGTTAATTATGTTTTTACAATGGCTAGAATATATTTTACATAATTACTTTTAGGTTCAAAAAAAGAATTGGAAAACCAGCATGGTGATGTATGCCTATAATCCCAGCAGCTCAGGAGGCTGAGGCAGGAGGATTGCAAGTTCAAGACCAGCCTCAACAACTAGCGAGACCATCTTATCATAAAAAATAAAAAGAGAGCCAGGAGCGGTGGCACACACCTGTAATCCCAGCACTCAAGGAGGCTGAGACAGGAGAATCGCAAGTTCAAAGCTAGCCTCAGCAATGGCAAGGCGCTGAGCAACTCAGTGAAACCCTGTCCCTACATAAAAACGCAAAATAGGGCTGGGGATGTGGCTCAGTGGTCAAGTGCCCCTGAGTTCAATCTCTAGTACCAAAAAATAAAAATAAAAATAAAATAAATAAATGAAAAATAAAAAGAGCTAGGGACGTGGATCAGTGGTAAAGTGGCTATGGGCTCAATCACTAGTACCAAAGGAAAAAAATTTTAAAAAGAATTAGATACACACAATATATATTTGCAACATAACAACTACACTGAATGGGACCTGGGGTATAATTCTGAAGAAAGGAGTTTCTTGTGAAAACTGCCCACCCCATAAACTACTTTTGCAAACACTCTAATGTCTCTAAATTGTTGTATTCAGTTGCCCCTCCAAAAGAGATCAATAAATAATATGAAGTAGGCATGTTGTGCTATTTATCTTTCTTAATTACTAGCATTTGTCTCTTGTGCAGATGACGCACCTGCCCTGATGATAGAATTTTTATGACTGCAAATGTTATAGGAGATTCATTATATCATTTGAGCTTCCCAGCAAACCACCAAATAGTCATTTGGCCCCTGCTTAAACACTTCTTGCTGTATCCTAAAGAAGAAGCCTAGAACACCTTTATAGGACTATTAGAAAATAATCACTATGTGATTGAACCAAAATGTGACTACCTTACATTTAGGACCCATGGGGCAAATCTGCTTCTTTTTGACCCATGAGCATTTTGCAAATATTTTAAAATACCTTTCATGTCTTTGCCAGGTCTCTGCTAAGCTGGACCAAATATCACCAATGCCTTTACACAATGTGGTTTTCTTGTTCTCTTTATATCTTGATTGTTCTCTGCTTAAGAGCTTCACAATTTCTGCACTCGCTCTAAAGGGGGCTTTCTTTTGCCCACTCTTACATCCCCAACACACAGAAAGGCAGCTGGCACACAGCAGGAAGGAAGCAGCAAGCGACATGGAGCCCCACTTCTGGGTGTTCTAGTACGAAGGGTCTCCCTCTCTACACAGATGAAGATAACCTATACTCCTTCAGAGCCACATGTATGAACTCCCTGTGATCTCACAGTCAACAAAAATCATGCAGAACTGCTGAGTCAGGGGCTTACTGTCCTATGCTGGGATTTCTGGGGGCCTTTATCCTTCTTAACTACCTTCTTGCCTAGATGAAACCATTTTTACAACATGGGCAGAGTTTTCTTGGACTCTGAATCAGACTCAGGCTCTCTCTAGGCTTAATGTTGTCTCAATCAGGGCTCCATGTAAATGTCAGCCAGGGCAGAAGACAGTGTGGCAACCCCAGCAAAGAAGCTCCCATTCTATCGCCTGTTCTCACCCTAGGTCTTCAAGCAGCTGCCATTCAGATCACAATCCTCGCATTCAGCCCACAGAATATGTCTCTATCTTTAACAAATATGATTAAGTCTCATCAAATGCCTTGTTTAGCCACTACATTAACTACAGTTTTCTGCTTAATTAAGTGGTTTTTTTTTTTTTAAAGGACCTGTGCTTAGTGACCCATACTAACTAGAATCCAAGTGATCTCCACCAGGGAAAAGCCCATATTCATAGGAGTTAAGTGCCTAAGAAGGGTCCACCAAATTGAATTCAGACCACACACTGCAGCTCAGAAAGCACTTTCCTCCACAGAATTTCCTTAAAAAGATTTGAAGAACAGAATCATCATAGGCACTATCTTTCCAAGTTAATATTTTGAAGAAAACATTTATTTATCATCTATTTATATAAGCTCTAGCACATGTGCCTAAAAAGCAAGTTCCACTCTTTTATGCCTGGACATAAGCACAGCTCACAAAATAGCTGGGCTTCGTGATTCTCCTAGGCATAGCTTATCTGATTATGAACATGCTCCACTGAATTCTTATCCACCTCCTTCTAGGCAATAGTCTCCAGCACGCTGTGTTCTGTTACACACACCTCCTAAATGCCACCACCAAATCCATGATGCTGCTGGACTTTGGGGCAAGAGCTTGTGCCTTGTAAACCAACAGATCTGGACTGGAATCTCCTACCCTGGGTGGGCAATGGCTCCTCAGAACCTGGCTTCCCACTGAATCGAGAGTCGAGTGTGCAGGGTGCTAGAAGGGGACAGGAGGACCCCACTTCGTGAAAAAGAGGCTCAGGGTCTGAGCCCTGGCAGGCAGGCAGGAAATGCGATTGTCTTCTTTCTTTTCCAACCGCCCATCTTTCATTCACGGATGTGAGATAAAGCTCCCCAAAGTCCCAGCACGGTGGGCCCCACGGTGGGCCACACACTCAGCACTCAATCAACAAAAGCCATGAAAATTATTATCATCTTTGTGGCTTATGGAAAAGCCACAGTTCCCCTTCCTATTTTACCAACAAGCCACCTGAAATCGCCTTGTCCTTGTTCTCACAATGATTAACTTAAACCATCTAAGCCACAGGTAGGAAAGAGAAGCCCTTCCTCATTAGGACTGAAAACAAAGCTGCTCTGACTAATTCACAGGCAGACTCATAATCCGTCATCCCAGGGCCTTCAGAAATGCCAAGACCCTCGGGGAAGTGAAATTTCCTCGAATGTACAGCAGCTGAGAACACCCGGGGTTTCGAGATGACTAATAAAGGAAATGTACTATAAACAGGGAATATTAAAGAGCTCAGAAAGCCTCTCAGGAAAAGGGGGGAAATCCTCACAATTCAGGGCCAAGTGGAGAGAATGGCAGCTTTCTGGCAAAAAAAAATTACAGGTGAAAATGTCAGGCGTGTACAACTTTTGTGTTCACAGAACCCAGAGCCCAGGACAGTCCTGCTAGGGAGAAGGCTCTGCGGTTTCTTGCTACCATGGTGTTTTTTTCTATCTTGACAATTCACTTCCCCAACAGGCACACAGCCAACTCAAATGAGACTCAGAGCAGTGAAAAGCCCTTCAGGTAAACAGTGTGATAAGCTAAACTGAAAAACTAGACAATGTTTTTGGACTATGAGGTAGTTGCTATGGAGACAGTTGCTAATTAACTGCTTTCAACCAGGAGAACAAAGGGCTCGGGGCAGGCAGGCTCCGTATCTCCGCATGAGCAATGCTCCAAGCTTGCGCAATCGGCACCGTCACTCATATCTGGAATACCTGAGACCTGGCTGGGTCTGCTACATGCCTGGAGAAATGACAAAAGTGCATTTTCTTCATCTTGACCTGGATTAATAGCACCTGGCCACCAGTACCTCCTGGGAATTCAAGCAGCACAGGAGTAATGCAGATTCACAGGCACCAACTCATCACCTACCAGGAGCTAGACACTTTCCTAAATAGGACCTTAATCCTTGTCTCAAGACAAAATTGAACTATTTGAAAGAAGCATCAGGAGAGAAACTTTTAGGGGGTGTTGGGGATCCAGCCCAGGTCCTGCACGTATTAAGTATGCACTCTACCATTGAGCTACACCCCCAGATGAAAAAAAATCCTAATTTTCAAATGATGTATTTTACTTTATATGCCTTACAAATTATGACCAAAAAAACCTATAAATTCAAAAGGAACAGATAAATCTCCCCCTGTTTGGGATTAGTGTTCCTTATGCAAAATAGTGACTGGATACTTCTCACAAACAACCCATAATCATTTCATATTTCTAAGCTCCACACATTATGCACACTCAACAAATAATAACAAACAATTCAATTGTGATCTGACTCATCACCAATTTTTCTCCTCCACCACTATCCCAGGCTATGCTGACCTGATTGGTACAAACATGGTTTCATATTTGGAGGTTATGCTTGTGCCCTGAGACTAGAATGCTCTGCTCTGAAAGATTGACCTTTGAGGTACATCCAGTAAAACCACAGATCTATATTCCCCTCACGAATATTTAAACTGAAGCTCGAAAAGTGAACAGGGCACAGCACAGATCACCTCTTGTAGCCAAAAGGCCTTGTGAGGACTGTGTCTACTGCACAGAGACCCAAGAATGCCCATTTCAGTCCTCAGTCCAATTTCAGGTTACATTAAATACACCCATATTAAGTAAATGTCAAATTCAACCAAGTTACTGTAAACCAAGTAATAAATTCTGCTTCCCCAAAACAAACCCAATGCTTTATTAAAAAATAAAAAACAAGTAAGAGTCATAGATCAATAAAGTCTGTGAGCAACCACTGTCATTATCTAAGGCAAAATCTGGATTAAGCGTGACTATTCTCAAAGAATACAACAGTGATTCTCAGGTTGACTCTGTGGCAACAATGCACATGAACATCATAAGGGGCTGGGATTGTGGCTCAGTGGTAGAGCGCTTGCCTCACATGTGTGAGGCATCGGGTTTGATCCTCAGCATCACATAAAAATAAAGCTACTGTGTATATCTACAACTAAAAAAATATTTTTTAAAAAAATCATAAAAGTCCAAAGGTCTGGTATCACTAAAATTCACCTAAGAGCACAGGCTCTGGAACTTTGACATGCTCAGGGTCAAACCCAGGCTCCAACTCAATAAGGGCACTAGCTGGGCAATACTGGCCTCTGTGTCGGTTTTGACATCTGCAAGATAAGGATGTTAATACCTATTTCATAAAGTTACTAAGATAATTCAGGGAATTAAAGTATTCACTATAGACCCTAGTCTATAATAAGTACTCAAGAGATCAGAGCTATTAAATTAAAGTCTCCATTTATTTGTTACTTTTCTTTAAAATAGGGTAAACTGCTAGAGGTTCTCGTTTCCACCTCTGCAGCCAATCTCATGAAAAGAGGGGTAGAGGGGGTTTAATCTGAGTTGGGACTCACTGTCTCCACTCCACCAAGTACCCTCCTTCCATAATGACCCATCAGTACCAATCCCCACATAGAACTTGATGGAGTTTCATTACTGTACAAACTGCAAAGATGAGACCTATCAAATCAAGGTTGTTGCTGGGATACCAAGGAGTTAAAACCTTGCTTTACAGAGGGTAGCTTTTTAAGAGGGCTTTTAGCAGAGCCCCTCCCTGCCTGGGTTAAATTTCATCAGCCTTTGCCCAGGGGCATCTCACCTCTCCTCATTTCACTCTTTTTCCTCTGCTACTTCCAGGGTGTGCTTCTAGCAATCCCCATCCATCCACACACTCAACAGAATTTATCAGTCACCACATCTGTGCCAAGCACAGTGTCAATACCGAGAACACCAACATGTGACTGATCCCATCCACTAGGGGTTTGTAGGCTAGTGTGGGATAAAAAGACACTTGAAAATCCTGCAAGAAGAAGCACAGAGTATTCAAGCAACAGAGCTGGGAATGAGGGGAGATGAGATGTCCCACCACAATAGTCCCAAGAGTGAAGCCAACGCCCACCAGGAGAACGTTGTGGCTCCTGAGGCCCTTTTTCCTTTCCATGCCACCATATTTGTTCATCACATTCCTTGCTGTCCCAGTGTATGTGTACAAGGGTTGGGGACCTACCTAGGAAAAAGATGTGTGTGGGAGCAGTCAAGGTGACCATTAATCAGTACATTGGCTAATAGTCCACAGTTGGCATCCAGCTCTGCAGCTTGGGAGTCATCCTGTCACCTAATCAGCTCCCTGGGCCCAGCTGCAGCACAACAGGAATAACCACCACATTTCCAGTCAGTCTTCCCACTGGCATGAGAAATATCCAAGAGCAGAAGACTGTTCATCCGCCTTTCAATCTGGGGCACTTGCCATAGCACCGAAGTGGCTCATAGGCTCATTAAAGGTCACTACAGTGAAATGAATTGAGGGTTACAGATTTCTGGCAGTTTCTGCAAGAGCACAAAGTAAGATGTAAAACTAGATTGGCTCCCAGGGCTCTGGCTCACTCACTGCAGATCTTCCCTAGAGGGGACACCTAGCCTGGAGGGAGGAGTGATCACCTTCAGACAAAGTGTTTTTACCTGACAGATGGCTCTGCAGCTGTAAATCTCTCCTTAAAGCCTTCTCTCACTCAGGTTTGTAAACCTGTTCAGGTAAAACTGAGAACACACCCTTACTAGAAACTGCCCGTAATTATTACCATTATGTGGTTATTCTCCTAGGGCTTCTGAGGCCAAGCATCTCTAAGAAAAACCCTGCAAAAAACTTCAACTCTTTTGTTATCAAAAAAGGAAAAAATTTCTTGTAGTATCCAATAATCTTTCAAGAAAACTGCATTCTCAATGCCTCTGCATGCACTTCCTACCATATATGGGTGGAACACAGGAGGTGGGGGGAATAATCATCATTTTAATTCAAGTTAGAAAAAGAGCCTAAAAGACTGTTGAAGTTAGCCAGGTGTGGTGGCGCACGCCTGTAATCCCAGCACTTTGGGAGGCTGAGACAGGAGAATCGCAAGTTCAAAGTCAGCCTCAGCAACGGCGAGGCACTAAGCAACTCAGTGAGACCCTGTCTCTACATAAAATACAAAATAGGGCTAGGGATGTGGCTCAGTGGTTGAGTGTCCCTAAATTCAGTTCCTGGTACCAAAAGAGAAAAAAAAGAGTCCTAAAGTTACATGTAGCATAATGGTGTGGAAGATCAAGGGATGAGGAGGCCTTGGATTCAAATTCCAATGTATTAATCACGTTAAGGACACAGCTCAACCTCTCTAAGCTGCTTACTTCATTTGTTAAATGGAAATAAACAATAACCCTTCTTATCAGAGTTGTTGGACTAAGGAAGATAATACCTGGAAAGGCAACTATAAATTGTAAAGCTCTATGTGAGTCGCTCCCCCGGCCCCATGCTAAGTAGATGGTAAAATGCAGGCAGAGGGGCGCATACACAGAGCCATCTGTTGACATCCTAAAGGGAAATAAGAACACAGCCGTGACCATAAAAAGGAACCAGAATGATTTATGGCATTAGAAGTCATACAGGCTTGAACATGTAAATGGGGAATAACAGACATTTACCCATCTGAATAATTACTGGAGTCAAAGAAATATGAAAAGGTAATTGTTAAGATTATCTTTGTAATTGCCCTAAATTAGAAATGTGATCGGTAACGTCCCTCGGCTGTTTTTTGTCACGATTCCTTATCTGTGAAATGGGGATAATGAGAATACAGAACACACTTTTCAGGGCTGTGGTGAAATTTAAATGAGCAATATTTGTAAAGCACTGAGATCAATGTCTGGCATATTTGCAACTTGATTGATAGGTGGATAGACAGGCAGGCAAGTAAATAAACAAGCAAATAGAAAATGAAATATGTATTTCTCACTTTTCCACATCTATTCAATCAGATTTTGAGCCATTCATCAGGGGCCTAAAGATGAGGGAGGCCCTAGCAGGACATCTCACACTGCACCCAAGTGAATGGGTGAGCACCAAGTGTTAGAGTATTTCTAGTCTAACATGGTTGTTGGTTTGTTTTTTCAGGTGGCAAGGTCACAGAAGGAGGAGAGGGAAGGCAAAACAATCCATCAACGGAGCCTAGGTCAGTGCTGCTTCTCTGGAAAGTGGGACAGCATCGCCTGGAGACAGCCGACATTCATCACCACCTCCGCAGAAATTCGTGTTCCTTTTATGGACACAGAGCATTCAGGGTTTTATAACATTTGTACCAAAGGAGAGACCAGTGCCGCTTTTGTGCCAAACTCAAGTGTAAATAAAAGGTGTTTTTCTCCTTAGTACTCACAGAAGAGAACTTCACTTTTTGCATACACACAAAGGGCATTCTTGGTACATATTTAAATAAAAATGCCCACCACAGGTTCCAATTCCCTTCTTGCAGTTGTTTGACCAGAAGCACTGTGTTACTACTATGTGCAGAACAGGGCTTTGCAAGAAAGGGAAAAAAATGGAAATCAGATCATACAACTTGAAGAAGACAGTTTAACCCCAACTGAGGTCTAACTTCAGGGAGCTAGGAAAACATATTACTGGCCTATCACATGTTACAAATCAATTTAAGGGAAATCACAATAGAGCTAATAAAAAGGTGCTAGATGAGTACTCTCAAGTCAGAGAGAGAGGGAAATAAAAAAAGCCATGGCAGGATGGTCAGGAAAGATCTGGTAGAGGTGGAATTGGAAGTCTCCAAAAACAGGAAAAGCATGGGTAGGCAGGAAGAGGAGGGTTGTCTAAAGGATGGGCATGTATCACCTCCATTCAGCAGTCAGCAAGCCCTCATATAGCTGCATATCTACCCATCACAGAGTATGCGTATGGGAGAGAAGCATGGGAAAAGCAGAAAGAATAGGGTAGCTGGGAGCTGAGGCCACCAGAACAGCAGAAGAGGAAAAGTGGGAATATAGGTAGAGCTGACATGTTATGCAAAGGACTGTCCATCTGGCCATCTAATGAAAAAAGGAATTCTAACTTTTATTGGAAGGATAAACATGGGTAGAAGATTATCCAGGTTGTTAGGCAGTTGGGATTTGGGTGATGGGAATGGTAAGGGAAAAAAAATGAACATATGTTAAGATGTCACAAAGGAGAATATAAGAATCAGGAACTGACCTTGTATCCACAGGGTAAACTGAGCAGGGCTAACTAGGAGGTTTCAAAAACAGTGGGGTTTTGAAAAGTGGTAGATGAGACGCACTGACACACACACACAGGAGGTGACAGAACACAAATAGAGGAAACTGGTGGGTTCCATTCTGAATATGAGGAGTGCTTTGCAGATTAAAGGATATCACCAGGAAGGGAAAGGTGGCCTTGTGCACAGACATGACAGTAAACTTAGCAGAGTGGAGGAAACTCCTACAAAGAGAAATATAAAACCTTAAAAACGACTACTGTTAATGGGATCAGGAGGGCGAAGGTCAGGTTTTTGTTTTGGTTTTTGTTTTTTAAAAAGGACGGCATCTGAGATGTAAAGGCTACAACATGGAGTCTGAGGGAGGAGAGAATTCTGGGATAAAGGTGGGTGGCACAGCAGTGGTATGAACACTGCACAGTAGTCAGGAAGTCCAGGAATAAGAAAAGGACACTGGAATTGCAATGATAGTGTGCCAACCATCACTGAAAGCCCTAGTCTGAGGAATAAATGCTTACTAGATCAAGACCCCAGGATGAACTGGGCTCCTTCCCCACACTATGATTTTCCACAGACCAACTAAGAGGTGAAGGACTAACAGGATGGAGTTTGAGGGAAGAGCTGGGCAAGAGAGTCTGGACATGGTCACCTGCCCTCTTCAAATCTATCTTGGTGAAGGACTGAAAGCTAAGACGTCACCATCCAGAACATCAGCTCCTCCTCTCACCAAAGCAAAACCTACAAGAAATGCACCTGAAGGTGCTAAGGGACACTCAGAGTCAAACCTTTCAGTAACTCTTCCATGTTTACTGATACAGCAGGAACTAATAAAGGACGATAGCGCTTATGTGGTCCTCTGTTCTACAACTGTTGCTTTAGCCAAACTTACTGCCAGAGCTTCACTATAAATGACATGTATCAGTGCAATTAACCTTGATGGCTCTGTGGGGCAGAATGGCATGGGGGGCTTTCAGCTATGTGCTATCTCCATGCCACCTTTCAGGTTCCTCCAGACTTCCAGTCTCAACAGGTATGTTGTCCCCCTGCCCCGTGCCCTGCATCTGAAGGAGATAAAATCAGAAGAGAAATACAGAGGGATGTCTTTGCTCTAACAGCCTGCCTTCACAGCTTCACTGAAATAAATGCTGCCCCACCTCCCGGATTCTGTGCTACTGTGGAAAAATAAGAGCCCATTCAGATGGACTTCTCAACCTTAGTACTGAAAAAGCCAGATACCCTTTCAGACATGGGCACCTCCAGCCCTCCCCACCCCAGGCCCCCATGGTTCTCAACTTGCTCTGTGTATCAGAATGGCTCAGGCAGCTTTGAAAAAATACAAATGCTAATGACCTCATAAAGGGCTCTGATTTGACCAAATCGGGATGAGGCTGTTGTTGTTTTAAAGCTTCTTAAAGTGAATCTAATATGCAATGGGGGGTGGAGAGCAGGGCAAGAGCAGCACACAACCGAGTCAGGCAGGTGCTTCATCAACTTGAGCATGCGTCCACATCACCCGGGGATCTTGTTAAAAGCAAGTTCTAATGCAGTTAGTCTGTGATGCAGCGTAAGAATTTGTATTTCCAAAAAGCTCCAGGGTGATGATGTTTCCAGCCCATGGACCACAGGGTAGAGGAGAAAGGGTGCAGAGCCTGGGCCTGTGTCTCACACTAGCTCTCCAGGTGATTTCAACAAAAATCACACCAAAGCTTAGAGGAAATACTGGCTTTGGGTTACACTCCTGGCCCTAATACTTCCTAATTGCAACAATGCTCAAACTTCTCTTTTTCTTTTTGGGGGGTGCTGAGTATTGAACCCAGGACCTCGTGCATGCCAGGCAAGTGCACTACTTAGCCCCTATCATCCTCTTTAAACTTTCATACTTATACAGCAGCGTTATGAGTTGAATTGTTTCCTCCAAAAGATATCAAGTCCTAACCCTTAATGCCTTAGAATGTGACCTTATTTATAATGTCATCCCATTATCTTGGGCTAATTTGAACTTATTTGGAAATAGTGCTATTGCAGAGTAATCGATCAGGGTCATACTGGAATCCTTAAAAGAAAACACAAAGACACAGAGAGAACAGCATGTGACAATAGAGGCCATGACTGGCAATACGCAGCTGCAAGACAAGGAAAGCCAAGGTCCAGTGACAATGCCAGGGACCAAGACGAAGGCAAGGAACAGATCCTCCTCTGGGACTTTGAAAGAACTGGGCACTGGAGACACCTTGATTTTGGACTTTCTGCCTCTAAAACTGTGAGAATATGGATGTCTATTGTTTCATGTCACCCAGTCTATGCTGCTCTGTCAAGACAGCCCTGGAAAACTGATGCAATGGGACACTAAAATCTCCTTTATCAGGCTGCTGTGAGACTGAATCAGGCTCCAGGTGAAGGTGCCCACCCTGCTACCCAGGGAAGGACAGATTTCCTCATCAAGAGATCTAATAAAGAACACCTAGAGCAATGAGCATCCCCTTCAAAGGAAAATAACTGCTCGGAGTTACGTCCAGGCACCTGGCCTCTTGGAGGGCATCCATAGGCTGCAGCATGGCAGCTGGTCCCATTATGTGCACACACACCTGCTCCAGCGCTCCCACTGGGTCACAGAACAGCTCTGCTCCCTCATGAGTGGGAACAATTACAGGCCCTGCTGGGCCCTATGGGCCCATTCTGCCCTGGGAGATTCTGACAGGCAGGTGAGGGGCTGCCCTGGGCTGGGGGAATGGACATCAAGGCTCAGGAGCTCTCCTGGAGAGGATAATCAGCACCACTGTTTGAGCCTTGGCTCTCACCTACAGACAACCTGTCACAAGTCCCAACAGGAGAATTCCAAGCCCAAAATATGCAGAACACTTCAAATTCAGACTACTCTGATCACTCAAAAGCCATCAATACCATGAGGGTTTTTGTTTTATTTAACTATTCCCTGCCTCTATGTGTGTGTGTGTGTGTGTGTGAGAGAGAGAGAGAGAGAGAGAGAGAGAGAGAGAGAGAGAGAGAGAAAGAGAGAGAGAGACAATGCTGACAAGCCAATTTCATTCTTCAGAAGACACTTGCTCTTAAAACTGCTGCACTTGGCCATCAGATGGTCACTAAGGAACCACTGTGTGTGTAACAATACAGAGCTGAATGTGGCAGAGACCAGACCTGAAGAGGTTCTGGGAAGAGGAAAAACAGTTAACATGCCAAATTGATCACAGCAAACCTGGGAAACTGAGACTAAGTGGCATTAAGTAATCCATGCAGGGTCATACAGCTATTAAACAGGCAGGGGAGGTAGGATTTGAAGTGCTGGTTCCAAGTTCTATTCCCTTCCTACTACCACGCCCCCTCCCACTTATTCCCCCATCAGACTGGACCAAAGCAAGCAAAATGCAAGGTGCATGTGGAGTAAACCAAAGGTCATGTCCATTTTACTCCTTCCAGAACCACAAGAATGAAATATCTGCTCACATGATCCTCTTCGGCATTCAAAACTGATTCTTCAATGCATTTCACGCATATTGGAAGACTATCTTGTGCTCTGGCTTCTCCCACAGAGGAAGGGCTTTTGAATGGTGAGCTGCACAAAGCCACGGTGATCTCTGGGCATTCAGCCCCCAGAGAGGCTCCCACTGGCCTCTGGGGCTCGACAACAAATGGGTCAACAGGATGGCGATCTTTTGATTCATGTTCCACCACTTACGTGTTTTCTTCTCAATAAATTCCTTACCTTACCAAGTCAGTAGGTGTCTAAAAACACTTTAAAAAATGAGTAAAATAGACAATTCCATAAATATATCACATATAAAGAGAATCAACATTCTACAAACGAATAGGAAAGATGGTCTCTGAAGGCAAAAATGAGCAAAGTACTAAGCAGATAATGTATGAAAGAAATGCAAATACATAACAGACACATGCGATTATTTATTTTTGATCAGAAACACAAATCAAACTAGCCATAAGATATTGTCTAACTGTCAAAATAACAAAAGCATTTTAAAAACTAAATATCCAGCATTGAATTAAATATTCACCAGAGAAATGTGTGTTCTCATTACTTTTTTAGTGGAATGGATATCGGTGATTTGACAATATTATCAAAGTTGTTGAAGAAAATAATCTACTCTTTCACTTCTTGAGACTGGTTCATTTTAGTTACCTATGGAAGGGGAAAAACACTGTAATTTCTCAAAATTAGGCAACTCATTTAATAAGGTATATTCAAGTCTATATATTTCTAGGCAATCTGGGGGGCAGGTGTGGTACCAGGGATTGAACTCAGGGGTACTCAACCACTGAGCCACATCTGCAGTCCTATTTTGTGATTTATGTAGAGACAGGGTCTCACTGAGTTGCTTAGCGCCTTGCTGTTGCTGGGGCTGGCTTTGAACCTGCGATTCTCCTGTCTCAGCCTCCCAAAGTGCTGGGATTATAGGTATGTGACACCACATCTGGCTAGGCAATTTTTAAATAAATAAATGAATATATTTTCAACGATATACAAAAACCTAAGCTGTGGTATCAATGTTCAATGACACACACATACATAAAAATGGTACATAAGCATAGAAAAAAGTGGCCCAATACAAAACAAAATATTAAATTAATTTCTAGATGATAAGAATGTGATTTTTAGCCAGGCGTGGCGGCGCACGCCTGTAATCCCAGCACTTAGGGAGGCTGAGACAGAAGAATCATGAGTTCAAAGTCAGCCTCAGCAACAGTGAGGAACTAAGCAACTCAGTGAGACCCTGTCTCTACATAAAACACAAAACAGGGCTGGGGATGTGGCTCAGTGTTCAAGTGCCCCTGAGTTCAATCCCCGGTATCAAAACAAAAAACAAAAGAAGAATGTGATTTGGGGTGAGGGCCGGGCGGGTAGTCTGGGATCATAGCTCAGTGGTAGAGCGCTTGCCTAGTGTGTGTGAGGAACTAGGTTCGATTCTCAGCACCACATATAAATGAAATGAAATAAAGATCCACTGACAACTAAAAAAATTTTTTTTAAAAGAATGTGATTTTTTATGCTTTTCAATTTTGTCCTAATGGTACAACCAGAAGACAAACAATAAATGAGTATGTACTTTAAACCTTGATATTGCCAATTACAATTTTCACAGGGGGAAATATCTACATGTAAGACAAAGGAACTAACATTTACTGAGCATGCCACCATGCTCCTGGCATCACCCTGGACACATTACCATGTGTACTTTAATCCTGGCAGCAACCACACAGCTGTTCAGTGTAACTGCTAATTTTAACACTGGAGAGAGGCTGGGGACCTTGTGCAGAGTTTCTCAGCCCAAAGTGAAGGGGCTGTAGATACCCAGGCCTGGTGTTCTAGAACCAGGACTCCTAACAGGACAATGCAGTGGAGCCCTGAGAGTAATTCCACATCTGTGTGTCTGGAGCCATAAATGAATATACTGACATGAAGGAAGACCAAGTGAAGATCAGACTTACCTGTATTTTTCTGGCGAGCCCCAAACAGTCTTCACAGCACTATATAGGACATTTTGTGCTTCTTCCCTCTTACTTTCCTATTCTTGTTACTTTTGTAGAATCTTTGAAATCCTAACTTGAGGGGTCAGTGACAGTCACCCCCAGAGCAAATGCCTCAGAGCAGAGAGGGCACTATTTATCTACCAGAGTTTGGTGGAAATCTCCTTTAAAAATAGTTATTTTCATCCTATGCTGTACTTGCCAAACATCTTTCTAATTGAGGAGATAATCTCCAAGTGTCCTATGCACCTGAAGGAGTGCCCCGAGCACAAGCCCGATGCCCATCACCGTGCAGCCTGACCTCCCACCCAGGAGGCACATTGAAGCACCCACCTAGCCTTAGTTTCAGGGAAGAGTGGAATGCATGTGTCCAGTTCATTTGTTCCTTTGGTTATCTTGCAATTCCTAGATCTTTTGGGTTTCTGGAATCATATGCTACAGTTAATGTAGAAGTTTTGGTTTCACTTGTTTTGCATATAATAAACTTTTCACCTATGTTCTACAAATAAATAGAGCTGCTTCCTTGTGCTTTCCGTTGCCTCCATGGAGCCATCTAGATTTATTCTGCCTGCTACTGAAGAAATATTCCCACTACTTCCTTGTAAGTAGAATTCAAAATGCAAAAAAATATTTGATTAGAGAATTGGCTTAAACTGGCCCCAAATCTCAATCAAGAGGCCTTATCCTCAAAGGTAAAACGCACTGACTTTCAAGTTTTGCAGACACGTCTAAGACATCCTGCCCCCACACTCACCCACCTGCAACTTGTCACTGGTGGGAGCCAGGAAAAGCCTGCTGATCAGGTATCTTAGTCATAAGAAACTTCTCTTAGGAGGACCCACCCACCACTGAAACTGACAAGGCCCTTATCAGTGCCTTCCAGAGATATCCCAGTTCTGTCAGAACCTTCCATCAACCAGGAATTCACCTTCAAAAGCCTGAAGTATTAAGAGCAACTCATATCATAACAAGAGGGGGTCCTCCCATGCTATTTACAAGAAGTTTTAGAAGACAAAAGTCTGGGTGCTACCACATACTTCTAGTGGACAAAGCTTTCTGCAAATTTGAGGGTTTCCCCCCTTGAAACTGAGTATTTGACCCAAGATGTCACTTATGCTGGGCAAGTGCTGTACCAATGGGCTAGCTACCCCTGACTCTTTTTAGTTTTATTTTGAGATAGGGTCTTGCTACACTGCCCAGGCTAACTTAAACATTAATCGTCCTGCCACAGCCTCTCAAGTAGTTATGATTATAGGCATCTTATTTTTGCAGTAATGGGGAGTTGAACCCAGGGACTTGCACATGCTAGGCAAGCATTGAGCTTCATCTCCAGCCCTTTTCACTTTGAGATGGATCTCAATAAGTTGCTGAGGTTGGTCTTGAACCTGCAATCCTCCTGTCTCAGCCTTCCAGGTCACTAGGATTACAGGTGTGCACCAATGCATCTATTTTTATTTGTTTGTTTGTCTATTGGTACTGGGGATTGAACTCAGGGGCACTAGACCACTGAGCCACATCCCCAGCCCTATTTGGTATTTTATTTAGAGACAGGGTCTCACTGAGTTGCTTAGTGCCTCGCCTATGCTAAGGCTGGCTTTGAACTCACTATCTTCCTGTCTCAGCTTCCCGAGCTGCTGGGATTACAGGTGTGTGCCACAGAGCCCAGCTGCATCTATATTCTTAAAACAGACACCAAACAGACTGTTGTTTGCAAGTTAAAAATGAGGGAGGCCAAGTGTTTGACATTTCCTAGTGATGAACCTCACATCACAAAACCAACAGAAGAACAGCTAGCTATCACTGGAGAGCCTCCTCTTCAGAGTGTCCTCACTTCTAGTTCATACCAGCAACCTCAGTATTTGGAGGCAGCCTATGGAACAATGCTCCTATGAAGATGTGCATGGGAGTCTGCATGGGCATATGCTTTTGTGTCTGTTGGGCACATACCTAGGTGCAGAATTACTCTGTGCCTAACATTTTGAGGAACTGTCAAGACTGTTTTCCAAAGAGGCTAACCACTTTTCTTTTCCACCAGCAATGTGTGAGTTTCCATGGTTTCCCCTCCCTTGCCGACACTTGCCACCATCCCATCTTATGGACTATAGTCATCCCGGCAGTTGTAAAGCAGTGTCTTGCTGTGGTTTAAATGTGTATATCCCTAATGGCTAGTGATACTAACTAGCTTGTTGTGTGTTTTTTGGCTATTTTTATACCATCTTTGGACAGACTGCCTATTTATATCCATTCACAAAATCATTGAAAGTTAATAAATGAGGATATACACATGGGCTTCTTTTCAAGTCTTGATTTGTCCGAGTTTCTTTGATATTGGGAGTACAAAAGGAATTACAGAGTTCCCTTCACCTGATTCCCTTTTGCCACAGTTTAATGGAATTACATAAATCATCTCACTTCAGCACATCATAGGGACTGGAGCACCATTGTGCATAACTTACAAATTTATCCTATTAAGTTCCAAGTTTTCAGTTCTGCAAATATTTTAATGAAATTGACACAGGTGTATGAAAATAGGTTGGAGATCAGAACTTACATGTATTATTATATCAATTAATATTGTTATACTACAATTTCATTTTTATTGTATAATTATATCATATACTATATTTAAGTTTTTATATGTGTTCCTCATGCGGGACAATGGAACAAATGGGTTTAAGCTTTTGTTCCCTGAGCACCTACTATGTCCAATGGATGTGGATATGAAGAAAACATGTTAAGAGCCCTTTAAAGATCCACTATTAAAAGAGAAAATAGATCCCAAGAGGTAAACTGACGAGTCATTGAAGCTGGGTGGCAGAGCCCAGATCTTGAGGTCTAAACCCAAAGTATCACAGTTCCCACAGGCTGGGAGAAGACAAAACCCCAGGCTCTGGCCCTGCTGAAGAGAAGGACCCTTGAGGGCGGGGGCAGGCACTATAAGGACAGCAGGACCCACACTGGGCCCAGGCTGAGCAACTGCCCATGGAAGTCAGGGGCTGCCGCCTCAGGTTGCACTCCTGGCCTTTCCCTACCCAGCAGCCCAGGGACAGAGCCCTGCAGAGGTAATGAGCTGAAACCTGTAGCACACATATGGTCTCTTCTTAGGCGAAAAGCTGTCACCAGCCACTGACAGATCTAAATAGCAGGGCAAGCTCTCAAGCAGCCCTAGTCTGATAGAAATCACAAAGCAGCTGGAGGTTACAGCCCCTCACTGGGGCATGTCCGCTCTGCTGAGCCCCCTGGGCAGGGCCCACAGGCAGCAAGGCAATGTCTGTGCACCAGCTGAGACCTGGGCAGGCCCATCTCAGGGCGATGCCTCCACTGGCCCAGCTGAGCCCAGATGCACAACCCAACCAGGCTTGGGCGTCCACATGCAATGTGCTCCTCTGGACACATATCCGCATCAGTAAAGAGTCATCCAGAAGACACTCAGCTTGCATCTGTTGAGGCTAATTATCAACCTGGCTGAATGGCCATCTGGAGGGAGATGTCAGGTGGAAAGGCACATCTACCAGGGCTCTGGGCTCCTGCTTCCTACCTATTTTGAATTCAACTCTGTCCTGTCTTCTGCCTCTCTCTCAAGGCATTCAAAAAGACGCTGTTTGCAGCACACCCAAACCTTGAATTTAGGTGCCCTTGGATAGCATTAGCTGATATAAATGGTACAATCTCAGTCAGGAAATAGTAAAAGCAGTACCAATAAAAATGCTATTGGCCACCACATACTGAAAGCGTACTGTGGGTCAGGTACTGTCTAAGGAACGAATGTGAACTCTCTCTTTGAAGTGGTACAACCAATCTCCCAGGTACGTTTTATTGTTCCCACTTTACAGAGAAGAGACCAAGCCTTACAGAAATCAAAGTCATACAGTTAGAGGTGGCAATGCTGAATTTCTGACTCTAAAGTGAGCAAAATTCACCATGGGGAGGTGTCTCAATTATGCTGAAACACTTTAAATTGAATTTTCATCCCTACTTAGTAGGTAAAATCAGTGGCCTACAACAGTCTGAGCTATGTAAACCTACTGCCCTCCCCTGAAATTATACAATACACATGCCTGAATTTTATCATACACTGCCCTTTGGTTGATGTACTTCACAGTGGTCACTCTGCAGTTCTATATTCTCAGTGTCCAGGGCAGCACGGAATGGTCCCTCAGAAAAGTCTGCTAGTATGCACTTTAAATACCAAGTCTTTAGATTTTCTTCACAACTTTTATGAAAAAGGAATCCCATTTTCATATTTTGATTCTGTACACTACTCTTTTTTTAAAAAAGGTTTCATTTTTGACGCTTCTCAAATAAATTTTGTGGATATTTTCAAAGTGTGACCACGTTAATAGCACTTAGCAAAGCCTATTTACCATACACCACTTAAGTCAATAGGCTTGCCCAAAATTTTTTAAATATCTGCCACTTTTAAATGCCTAGAACCCTTAGTTTTAATGTTCTACCCAGGTACCACTCTAATGCTGAACAGGAAACATGAAGGTGCTGTTTCTGGAACCAGGGACATCACACAAAGATTGGCAAAAATGTCTGAATAACTGCAACAAATCCCTCTTTTCCTTTCACTTCAATGGAGCAGAGAGAAACTTAGGAGAAAAGAAGCCAAAGATCCTGCAAGGCGTTGCTGTCCAGGTAGCAATGACTTTTATTCCCCAGGGCAAGCAGGTCCTCAATCACTCACCTCCCTTAGATTCTACCTCCTTTCCCCTTTCCCTGCTCCTCTTCCCCTTTACCACTATGACCACCTCACTTACTTTACTTACCTTGCTCCTCTCCACCCCCCCACGATAGAACATAAGCACCCTGAATTCAGGAACTCCCGTCTGATTTTGCTCACAGCAATATCCTCAGCGCCTGGAACAGCATCTGCCGTGTCCTTGGCACTCAATAAATACCACCTGAATTGAATGACAGGAGCACTGTGAATGGTCACGCCACGCTCCAGAGGGAAGCAAAACCTGGCCAGTCAGTCCCTACTTAGTAAAGTTGCCACATGAGATGTATCTACTGCAGGCGACATACTTATATTTTAAAAATGAATCTTCATGTGCGATTTAAGTTTACCTGGACAATTCGTATTTTTATTTGCTAAACATGGCAGCCCTACTCCTCACTCTAGTGAGAGAATGGTCAAATCCAGGCTACCCAGGTCCCCTGGGGGAGGCAGAGGTCTGAGATACAGTCTGAACTTTTGTCAAATCTTTGTCATTGAGGAGCTACGGGGATCTGAGTTCTGCCACATTTGGATAAAAAAAAAAACAGACCAGTTCAGTCTAAGACAGCCACTGGGCAGAGGGCTTTCTACCACCTCTACTCTCAAAGAGATACCTTCTCTGCCCAAATCCCCATTTGGCTTCTCTCAATAAGGCCCTCATGTCCCTCACAGTCTCCTCTGTGACCAAGGAAACCACAGACACCGGAGAAACAAGTGACCACTCACTTCTCCCCTCACACTTCCTTCAGGAACCTGCAACCTTGAGCCCTCCATTCCACCTGCATGTGGCTGAATTTCTGGGCTTTCTCTAGGGCCACAGGCTCTTGGAGTGGCGCATGTCTCACAATCTATTTGTTACCAGCAGGCCCCTGATGCTACACACCAGCGAAGACTGAATATGTACTTAGAATTAAAAAATATTGGCTAATTATGACCTAACCTGAACTGCCTGTTGAAAATCAAAGTTTCTGGATCCAGGTTCTGCAGAGGGATTTCAGACTTATGCTCCCATGGCTTTCCCCAGGTCCTCCACTTCCTGGTCCTCCAGTGTGGAAGAGCCCTGAGGTTTCTGTTCCACAGACCAAACCTCAAAGAACCAAGATCTTTAAGTCCCTGGTACCTAAAGATCATGTGGGTCATGGGGCCTAGGGGGATAAGCATTGAGCTGAAAGGGAAGGCACAGGTAGAAAGGTCACATGTTCTGGATTACCTGGGATGGCCTCAGTTTATTTCTGTTCTCCTGGAGTCATTAGTAACCCTGCCCCATTTATTCTCCAAAGTGCCGTAGTCTGGATATTAAATGATATGATCATCCTACACAGAGGCCAAACGGAATGATCTCAGAACCCTGGAACCCAGGATCTGTGCAACATGAGGGATCAGCCATGTAGGAGCAGCTGTGATCAACCCAGGCCAGCTCGCCCCTAGAACTGGAACCAGGAAAAGGGCATCTCTGGGCAGTAGCTTCCAATCTGAAAGCTGAGGAGGCCATGTTGCTCTCTCCAGGTGCCCCAGCTCTGAATTCTTAAAAGCAGCTGCAGAGTACTTGTCCTACACTCCCACTCCAGCCCACAGAGCACATGCAGGCCCACACGTCCCCAGAGTTCCCAGGCACAGGCCACCAGGAGCCCCAGCCCTGGCTCAGACACATCCTCGCATTAGGGTGTCAAATGACTGAGAAGTCAGTCTTTGATCTGACACAGAGAGAGGGCAGACCCTGCTCCTCTGACAGGTCATGCCTACCATCTCTGGGTTTTCTCCACGGGTCTTCTTGTCCCTTCAGCAGGTCCAAAGAAAGCAAGGTGAAGCAGACTTTGAAAGGGGGGATGATCCTCCAGGCTCCCCACACATTCACCAGGCTGACAGGGCCAGGGGCTACAGGCCACAGAGCTGTTGTTTTCACATAGCAAAGCAGCACTGCTCAGCTGCTGGAGCTGCAGTGAATATGTGGCTGACACTGTGCAACAAAGGTGACCCAGGAGAGCTCCGCAAAACTCCCAGGGAGGCTGGGAGGAAGGAGCTCACACATGGGACCCAGATCAGCTTTGGCTTAAGAAAAAGGAAGGAGACAAACTAGGCTCCTGGGGTCTAACCCCTGAAGACACCCTAGGGAGCCAGAAAGGAACACACCAAGGCACGCAGCACCTCCTGAAAACACTTCCATCAGCACACCAGCAGAGAAGAGACTTAAAACATGGCAGCACACTCGGTATAGAGGAATCACACGAATCCAGCTCCCCGCTCCCACACGTGGAAGGGTTCATGCAACTCACAGGTGCTTATAAAGATGTTCACATGGCCAAGCTGGAGCTCCAGGTGATGCCTCTAAATGCTTCCAGGGGGTCCTCCCCCATCCGTCCTCTCTGCCCTTTCTATCTCCCAGACAATCTGATCCACTTCCGAGGTCTCAACTCCAAACACTATAATGATGTCTTCCAAACTGTTCTCACACCCACCAGAGCGCTGAACTGACAAGTGCCTACTCACACCCTCCCATGGAGAACCCTGAAGACCTGCAGACTCCATCAATTCAAACACAACCCCAAGCCCACCCCTTAAAACCTGTTCTTCCATGCTGTACATTGGTCTCTCTGAATGGCCCTGCCCTCAGTGCAGATGAAGACCCTTCCTCTTTCCCCAGCTATCAGCCCTACAGAGCCTTTCTGATCTCTGGTATACTGATCTAAATGCCCTTCCCCATCCTATCCCCTCTGTCCCTATCTCTCCCACAGCCTCTGTGCTGGTTCAAGCCCTTATCTCCTACCAGGAGTACTGCAGTGACAGCCTCCTTATGGGACAGAAGCTTCTAGAATATTTCTCTCAAATAGTGGAATAGCCTAAAAACAAAGCCTCCCACCTGGCTTTGTGCAAGTCAAGAACTTCTGATCTTTGGTGCTGACACACAATCGCCTGGAACCTCACTCCTTAGTATCCCAGCTCATGAGCCACACGGCTGCATCCACAGTTCCAGACATCCCGCACTCCAGCTCTACCAGGTGCTTGCTGTTCCTGAGAACAGTGTTTTCATACTGCTTTACTTGTACCTTCTTCCTCCTCAACTCTGTCCATCCCTAAGAGTTTAAGCAAGTGATTGAGACTAAGTGCAAACTGTCTTAGAAGTCAGATAGACATAGGAGGTTTCTAAATCTTGGCTCTAACACATACCAGCCAGGAAGCCTTCGGTGTCAGTGTGGCCTAAATGTCTGAGAAGCTCATTTGGTTTTCCCAAAACCTAAATGGGCAATTCCCTCCATAGGAATGACCTTAGAAGAAACTAAATGTGTTCACAAACAAATGCACCCACATAAAGAACCTTTCCTGCCTAGTCAAGTGCTAATGGAGGAGGTACTGGTAACTAGCCTGGGGCATGCACGGTGCCAACACAAAGCCATTATGGGATCTACTTTCCAGAGTAAGAGGGCTGGGCTTGGGCCATCTTTTCTCCAGGGTTTATCCACTCAAGTCCAGAGACACTCTGCAAAACTGTTCCACCTTGAACTGGCGGTGGGGACCACACTTCCTAAGACACTGCCTAAAAAGGAGTACAGCACCAGAAGGAAAACTGGCCTTTGCCATACTTCTGAGATTTAAACACAAACACACACACACACACACACACACACACACACACACACACACACACACTTCTGGCTACATGATACCTGGACAATAAAGCCCTGGCCTTATCACACTTGGTGATAATTATTCTCTCGGGAAGAATATCTGGTTCAGGGACATCTCAATCCTGAGACACAAGTTTCAGCACATTCTAAAAGTAACTAGACTCAGATTTTCTGAGCAGTTTTGAGATGCCTGCTACATGGCAAGCACCCACACCCCACACCTTCATGAACCTTCACATCAGGGCTCCCAAATCAGCATCCAGCTCCTCGCCTTGTAGAGCCTCCCTCACCTGGTACCTGAATCAATACTGTATCAGCTCTCTCCTGTCATACCAGCCTTACTACATTGAAAGTGCTCCACATCTAAAGCAAGAGAATTATCATTACAATGGTAGCTAACATTTATTGGCCACTTGCATGGAGCCAGGCATTATCTATACCTTTTTATCTCTCTCCACACACAGAGAGAGAGAGAGAGAGAGAGAGAGAATGTGCGCACGCTGTCAGCTTACTGAGATATACTTCATATATCATACAATTCACTCACTAAGGGCTGAGGGTATAGCTCAGTGGCAGAGTGTTTGCCTAGCATGCATGAGGCCCTGACTTCAATCACCAGAACCACCAAAAACAAAAAAGACCTCATTTATTTAAAGTGAACAATTCAATGACAGAGCTGTGCAAGCACACAACCAATTTTAGAACATATTAATCACCCCAGAAAGAAAGGCCATAGCCATTAGGAGTCACTTGCTGTTTTCTCTCAATCTTCCCATCTTAGACAACCACTAACATAGTTGCTGTCACAGCAGACCATCCTGTTCTGGGTATTTCACATGAAGGAACTACACAGTATGTTGTCTTCTATGACTTTCTTCTTTCACTCAGCACAATGTTTTCAAGACACTTGTACTGTGGCATGTGTTACTACTTTATTCCTTTTTATTGCCAAATAATATTCTATTGTATGGACCACACCTATTTATCTATTCATCAGTTGTTGGTTATTTGGGTTGTTTCTACTTCAAGGGACATTAAGAATAACACTGCTATGAATGTACATGTATAAGTTCTTAAACAGATGTCTGTTTTCATTTCTCTTGCTAAATTCCTAGAAGCAGAATTTCTAGGTCTTACAGTAACCAGGTTGAACCTTTTGAAGAACTGCCAGACTATTTTCCAGAGTGGCTGTACCCGTTTCTATTCTCACCAGCAATGCATGAGGATGGCAATTTCTCCACATTCCCAAAGCACTACCGCTGTCTGCCTTTTTTATTATAACCACCCTAGCAGATATGAAGTAGCATCTCACTGTGGCTTTAAGTTGCATTTCCCTGGTGGCTAATGGTTTGAGCATCTCTGCATATTCTTTTGCCCATTCATGTATCTTCTTTGAAGCAATGTCTGTTCAGATCTTTTGCCGGTTTTTGTTTTTGTTTTTTTTTTTTTGTACTGGGGATTGAATTCAGGGATACTCGACCCCTAAACCATGGCTCTGAACTCACAATTCTCCTGTCTTAGCCTCCCAAAGTGCTGGGATTACAGGCGTGTGCCACTGTGCCCAGCTTCTTTTGCTGTTTTAATGAGACTGCTTACCTTTTGATTAGAGTGGTTGAAGCCTTTTACATATTTTAAATACAAGTCGCTTGCTATAGGTTGGATATGAAATGTCCCTCAAAGGACCATGTGTTAAGGCTTAGTTCCTCTAGTGGCGCTATTGAGAAGTGGTGGAGTCTTTAAGAGATGGGGGTGAGTTTGAAGGGGATTTGAGGTCCCAGCCCTCCCTGTCTCTGTCTTTACTTCCCAGCTGCCAGGAAGTGAACAATCTCTTCAGTCACACTCCTGCTGTGATGTAATATGCTGCTCCAGGTCCAAATAACAACAGACAGGACTTCTGAAACCATAAACCAAAATAAACTTTTCTTCCTTTTAAGTTGATTCTCTCAGGTATTTAGTCACAGTGATGGAAAGTTAATGCATTGCTTATCAGACTTATGACTGAAATTTTTTTCTCTCATGCTCCAGGTTCCCTTTCATTTCCTTGATGGTGTCACTTGAAGCACAAAATTTTTTCATGTTGATGAATTACCATTTTGCCTATTTTTACTTTATACTTTGGATGTCACATCAAAAAAAGCATTGCCTAATCCAAGGTCAGAAAGACATATTCCTATATTTTCATTTAGAGTTGTATAACACTCTTAGATGTTTACGGTCCACTTTTTGGTTAACTATGGTAATATGATATGGAAATGGGGTCTAATTAATTCTTTGCACGTGGATATCCGGTAATCTCAGAACCATTTGTTAATAGACTGACTACTCTTTCCCCATTGACTTGCTTTATGATGAAAAATCAACTGACCATAAATGTGAGGGTCTATATCTGGACTCTTGACTCTACTCCAGTGAGATTATATATATATCTACAAATTTATCCCAGCATCCCACTGTTTTCATTCAGACTAATTCTGTGGTAAGTTTTGAAATTAGGAAGTGTTGAGTCCTCAAACTTTGTTCTTTGTCAAAATTGTTTTGGCTACTATGGATCCACTGAATTTCTGTATGTAGTTAGGACTGGTTTGTTACAGAAGTCACCTGGGATTCTGATAGAGAGTACAGGGAATCTGTAGATCAACTGGGGTTACTAATGTCTTTACAATGTTAAGTCTTCCAATCCATTAACAAAGAATGTCGTTCAATTTATTTAGGTGTTTATAAATTTCTTTCAACAATATTTTATAGTTTTAGGGGTAAAAGTTTTGCCCTTTTGTTACACTTATTCCTGCATATGCTGTTCTTTTTCATACCATTATGAATAGGACTGCTTTCTTAATTATGTTTTTAGATTGGTTACTATTGAGTGTAAAAATAGAATTTGACTTTTACGTATTGATTTTATATCCTGAAACCTGCTGAAACTGAGTTCTAATAGCTTTGTCCTTTGACTATATGCAAGATCAAATTTTCCAATATGATGATGGCCTTTCATTTCATTGTCTCAATCAACTGCTCCAGCAAGAACTTTCAGTATCATGTTGAACAGGAGAGAAAGCAGACATCTTTGCCTTAGTTCTGATCTTAGGAGATCAGAACTCAGTCTTTTATCATCAAGTATGGTGTTAGCTGTGGGTTTTCTTACACATGGCCTTTATCAGGTGAGAAGTCCCCTTCTATATTGAGTCTGCTGTTTGTTTATATCATAGATTTCTCAGCTGCTTCTTCATCTATTCAGATAACATGGTTTCTGTTTTTTATTCCATGCATATAGTCTATTACATTAATTGATTTTCAGATGTTAAACCAACCTTGCACTCCTGTCACAAATCCCACTTGGTCATGGTATGTAATCTTTTTTTTATGTTGCTGGATTATAGTTTGTCAGTCTGGATAGCTTTACTGCTCCACTTAAGTGATTCATTCAGGATCAACAATGTCATCTTAGAAGAATCAATGGTAGAAAGTCATTTTCAGACATCTAAAACTAAACCCAGAATCAATCTGAAAAAAAGTAGTGTATGTACATGCAAACGTGTGCATGTGAATACACACACACACACCCCTTTTAAACACATCTTACATAAGTTTACAAATATATTACGTCAGGTACATACTAGGAAAAAAACAACTGTCAAAGACTTGCTCTCCAGAGGTGTTTTACCACTGCTAATAAATTGCTCTCATTCATAACATCACAGACATAGGGTCAGTACGGTTCTAATAGAAAAAGAGTCAACACAGAGGTTGGATGCTGTTGGTTCTACCCTGTTTTGTTTCACCATGAGGTTCCCTCAAGAGAAGAATGACCTAAAGAAAAACATCCTAGGCTCTAAGTCCATTTCTTACCAGTCAAATTAAAACAGTTGCCCTTATTATTTCATTAGAACATTACATATATAAGAATGTAAGAACCCTTCTAGAGATATAAAAAAAATAGATTTATACCACCAACGATTTCTACCAATTTAAACATTTTTTTAAAATATTTTCTTAGTTGTAGATAGACACAATATCTCTATTTGTTTATTTTTATGTGGTGCTGAGGCTTGAACCCAGTGCCTCACGCATGCGAGGCAAGCGCTCTACCATGGAGCTACAGCCCCAGACCCAATTTAAACATTTTTGAGGGTCTCACATGTGCCAGGTCCTCCTGCTAGAGGCTGAAGATACAGAGATGCCAAGGTCGCAGCACTTACCCTTGAAAGGTTCTCAGGAGAGATGGAGAGGCTGACTCAGACATTGTAACTGTGTGTGACGGTTTGTACCACAATTTGAAAAGGCTTCATCTGACAAGCACTTCAACAGATGATTAAATAAGGTACCATGAAAACACAAAGAGGGTAGCAAGCAGCTCTGCCTAAGGAGATTAAGGAAGGTTTCCAAGATGATGGAGTGTTTTTTTCCAAGCTCTTGCAGGTTCAGTAGGAGTTTATCAGGCAGAAAGCAGGACAAAGGGGGCTCAAAACATCAGAAGACCCTTTCTCCCTTTTCCACTGATTACCTGAAACAAAACTCTTCCACACTAGCCAGGAAGCATAGTGGGGACACTGAGTCCTGAGAACCTCAGCGTCCAGTTCTGTCATAGAACTCTGAGGTAGTACAGAGTATGGGAAGGGCTCAGGCTCTAGACCCAAGCTGACTACACCTCACAGCATGGCCTGGGCAGCCACTAGCTGTGTGACCCTGGACAACTCACTAAACTCTCCTGGGTCATGATTTCTTCAGCTGGAATATGGAAATAATTATAGCAGCCATTCATTCATAAGATGTTATAAGACTTAAGTGAGTTAATGTTGAATGTCTAGAATAGTAGCTGACACACCGCAAATACTGGATAAATATTCATTATTATTATATGAACTCTGTCACAACACCTGCCCTGGTCAGTCCAGGCCTTACTGAGGTCATTTGTTTCCAAAGGGCCCTGCAATAAGACATGTGTTCAACCCACCTGACAATTCCCTTCACCTAACCCATGCTCATGGCTGCTAAGGACATATGGGGACTGACAGAATGCTTCCTAGTACACATGGTTTACAATCCAAGTAACCTAAATAGCATCTTTCATAATCAGGATCATATCGCCACTGCATTTTGTGTGTTGCCGTGAGACAGAAAATACAAGGGCACATCTTAGTACAGAGACTGCAATAACAGTTGAATAAACACGGAATCCGATACCTCACATCTGGCATGTCACCCTCCCCCATACCTTTTTCACAATCAAATATGTTTAAGGCTGTGGCTACTTTATAGGTACAAATGTCTTTATCAGGATATTAACGTGCTCCAAACCTCTCTCAATAAAAGCAGCCATAAACAACAATCTTTTCTAAGCTGTCACAGAAGCTACTGTGATTGTAATAGAAACATTCATCTAGGAGACAGTTGCCAAAGCTCATCTCCACACAATAGCAAGTGAGTCACAGCACAGAGGCAGGCCCAGGAAGAAGGCAGACAAGAGCGAGTGACTGGGACCTCTGTGAAGCTCTGTTTATTCACCTACGTTAAATATTACCAGAAGCTGCAAAACTTGTGAGTGATCGATTTGATTTCCTCCAGCACACTGTCTTTGCAGGTAGCTTAAAAGTTCCTCTGACTTGCATAAAAAGAACACTGTTCTACAGAAATTTTTCAGCTAATGATCAATTTCACAGTCTGTGAAAAGAGGCTGCAAAGCTATGAAGAATTTTTTAAATAAATGAATGTCCTGGGCAGCAGGCTTCACTGTCACAGACTATGTCCTGAAAGACCAGGAGGGAGAGGATATGAGAAGTAGTTTGAAAGAATTAATGTCCATATGGGCTTCAAAGAACAAAATCTGACTTTATTTACTGAAACTAAAGCATTTGAAGAATGAGAAGTTGTGCAGGTGAAATAATCTACAAGGCATGGATAACAGAAATGTTGAGTAAATGCAACACATGTGTAATGAAATATAATTGATGATTAGAGGCAAATGAGAATTTGTAGTACAGTGTAAAGTCCCCAGAGTGTTATCCTACTCCAAACCCACCTACATCTGCCCAAAGGTCGTACAAATAGGAGACTGGTTGTCAGCAATCTATTACAAAGAATAACATGGTTGTCAGAAAAGCTAGCATTTTTAAAAGACAGCCCCCAACCCTCAGAAATAAACCATGTCCACTCTCAAGTGCAAGCTGAACAATAAATACTGGCAAGGCTTCTGCTCGACCTTCTGCGAAAGCCGGTGAATGTTTAAGAATGGATGCAAATGTTTTCCCCTCTGTCACCATTTTACCACGAGGTTAGAACAATGTGACTGTGAGTCGAGAGGGCTGACTGACAGACCCAAGTGGCCTCGGCACCTGTTGAACTCCCAGACCGATGTCCTAAAACCTATAATAAGAACTCCCTGTTTTGCTTCTCCACCCTAGCACAGCCACTCTGACCACCTGTCTCCCAAGCTCAGCACCCCAGCCACCCCCACAGGGAAGGGAGAGCTACTCTGTGCTTTGTAACCCCCACAACGTAAGCCACAGTTGACACGGGCAATATGGCTATTTCTCATTCTTGCTGTTTTCCACATTTTTCTTTAATGAGTATTCCTTACTCAAAGGAAAAAATAAACCTGATATAATTATCTCTTTCCTGACTTCAAAAGTAACATATGTTCACTATTAAAAAAAAACTCATTAATATAGAAACATATAATAAAAAAAGAAGTGAGTCTCCTAGAACCCTGTCTCCCTGCAATAGCCGCTTAGGTTGTAAATGTCTCCAGGATTTTTTTTTATGATGCTACCCACACCCCCATTTATATATTTAAATTTACTGAGTTCAATGTTCTCTAAGACGGCACCTTTACTTAAAAAGACCAAGGAACAGTACTATCAGTAGGATAATAATGACAGAAATGGCCACTGCAGGTCAGGGTGCGTACGGGTCAGTGGTGGAATGCTTGCTTAGCATGTGTGACACTCTGGGTTTAGTCCCCAGCACCTTAAAAAAAAAAAGGTCACTTTAGCTGGGCACGGTGGCACACACCTGTAATCCCAGCAGCTCGAGAGGCTGAGACTGGAGAATTGCAAGTTCAAAGCCAGCCTCAGCAACAGTGAGGCACTAAGCAAAAATAAGTAAAATACCAAATAGGGCTGGGGATGTGGCTCAGAGGTCAAGTACCCCTGTGTTCAATCCCCGGTGCCAAAAAAAAAGTCACTTTAAACCTCTTATTATCAATGAGATGGGATACAAATAAATAACAGTAATAAACTAAAGATACCTTCTTGTGTGAAATGGAGTGAGAAAACAAGGTTCTATAAGTGGGGGCTAGAAGGAAAGAACAGAGAGGCAGTATCAGAATTCAGGGCTATACTGCTAAGAACACAGAAATCCCCCTCCTTCCTCCTCTCTGATGCTCCAGAGAGCTGCTTTTATGGGGCTAGACATGCCTCTGCCTGGCAACAGGCTCTCATTGGTCTCTGCTGTCATTTGTGACTCTGATCTGTGGGGTCTGGTGGACCTCTGAGCTACCCCCTTCTTTGTGGCAGAAACCCTGAGAAAAGAGGGTGCAATTGAATTCCTCCCTTAAGTAAACACCCTCTAAGTCAGGAAGCTTAATCCAGCTAGGTGGCTCTAACATATTCTTCCTACCTTTCCAACGGGCCCTTGAGCATTCAGGCTAGCCACCCTGAAATATTATTTTTAGAATTCAGTTCAAAGCACTTTTCTCATATATAATTGCATTTTCTCTCAACAGTGCTGAGAGGTAGGGAGAAATACATTGATTTACTCACCCCATTCCACTGATGATGGCAACAAAGCACAAAGAGCTTCTACCACCAGCTCAACAAAACATCACAAATCAGTACAGTCTGGGGCCAGCCAAGCAGTTTGGGAAAGGAGGGTAGAAAAGACAAACATTTTCTTCTGACCCCAAAGTTCCTTCGATCCCACTGTTTGACCACCTGCTTTTTACTAGATCCATTCTATGCATTTCTGTCAACCTTTTTCCATTACATTCAGAGGGTCGTGTGCTTCTCAGAGAAATGCCTTCAATATCTGGGTTACTTATTTATAAATCTACTAATGTGAACTTCAAAATCAAAATGATTAACCAACCCAGTGCTGATGAGCTTCATAGTGCTTTATTTCCTCATCTCCAGTGGCCATCACCCACATTCGCATCAGTTGACCACATTTGTGGCCACACCTCGAAACTCATCACTTGGAATTTCTCCATCTCTAATCTCAAAGGCTGCCTCCCTGGTGCATGACCACAGCCTCCTGTCTTGCCACCTCTCCTACACTCCACAGGAACCCAACATGGGCATGACGAGCCCCTCAGTGTCACCTTCTCCCACTCCATGTAGACCCGTGCACCCACTCACTCCTCAGCTCCCAAGCCTGAACACTGTCAAACTATGGATCAACCCAGTAAAGTCTAGTGGAGTTAAGAAGTCATCCAATCATGCCAATGAGCTCCCTCAAAAGGAATACTCTCCACCTCATTTTTTTAAAAACTCAATTCAGAATGGATCACAGACTTCAATGTAAAACAAGCTGTACAACTTTTAAAACAAAACAAAGGGGATGATCGTTAGGGACCTAGGACTAGACAGTGAAATCTTAAAGACTTCATACCAAAAGCATAATCCATAAAACTGAAAGCCAATAAAATAAATCTCATGGAAAATTAAAACTTTAATAAAAATTAAAACTGTTAAAAGTTGTGCTCTGCTGAAGTGCTTTTGCTTTTACCCACGTGAAGAGGATGAAAAGGTAAACTTCAGACAAGGAGGAAATATTGGTGAACCACATATCCCACAAAGCACTTGTGTCTAGAATAAAGAATCCCCAAATCTCAATAGTAAAAGTATAAATACTGTACTGACAAAAGACATAATCAGATAGTTCACTGAAGAGGACATATAGGTGGCAAATGAAGCACATGAAAAGATATGCAACATCTTTAGTCACTAGAGAAATGCAAATTAAAACCACATGAGATACTGTTATACACTTATCACAGTGGCTAAAATAAACAATAGTGACAATACCAAATGCTGGTAAGGATGCAGAGAAACTAGACTGCGGCTGAGCATGTAAAATGGTACTCTGGAAAAAGGCAGAGCAGTTTAAAAATAACAACAACTAAACATACAAATACTGTATGTCCTGGCAATGCATAATCCTGGCAATTTATCTCATGGAAATTTAAACTTAGGTTCATACAAAAACCCACATATGAACATTCATAGCAGATCTAGGATGACCAAAATCTGGCATCAGCCCAGATACCCTGAAGTGGATGAACAGTTAAACAAATTGTGGAACAAATAATGCCACAGACCACTACTCGACAATCAAAAGAGACAAACTACTAATATATGCAGCAATTTGGATGAATCTCTGGGGAATTATGCTGAATGGAAAAAAAAGCCAATATCAAAAGTTACCTATAGTATGTTTCCACTTACAGAACATATTTGAAATGTTCAAAATAAGGTAGGGATAAGGTGGGAGAGAGTGAGATACAGGTGGGTATAAGGCAACCCCAGAGGTCCTTGTGGTGCTAAACAGTGCTGTGCTCTGATGGTAGACATGTGACCCTACACAGGGACAACACTGTATATATGCACACATATGAGGACAAGTAAAACTGGAGGAATGTGAATAAAATCAGTGGGTTGTGTGGATGTCAATGTTCTGGCTGTGGAACCACACTATAGTTTTGCAAATGTCAACCACTGGGGCAAATGAGCAGTGTGTAAAGGATCTCTTTGTGGATAATGATCCCTGTGTATGTTATTTCTTACAATTGCATTGTGAATCTACAATTATCCCAATAAAAACTTCAATTCAAAAAGAAAGAAAGTAATGGTCTCCACCTTCCCTCGGGCCTTCACTGCTCAGCAGTTCCTTTGCTCACCCTGTCCATCCAGATCTCATTCCCCATAACATCTGTACTGAGCCTGCTCTACTTTTCAAAAGCCCACAGCCCATATCTGCCCACGTGGTCTAACCTTCATCTGAAGACAGCAATCACCAGGTCTTCCCTCAACCCTCCTCCCATCTTCTTCCATTATTCATCAGGGCAAAACAAGTCCAGCTTCCTTTAAAGTCAATTCTGGGTTTTACGCCATCAAACATATCCTCAACCTACAAACTCTCTCCCCAACTAACCAAATGGCCACGTCTACCCCTGTCCTTTAATAAGTCCTTTAGTAAGTCTTTTCTTAACTTGCTATGCTCTTAAAGATACCATGTCTTAGGGGCTGGGCATTTAGCTCAGAGGTAGAGTGCTTGCCTAGCGTGTGCAAGGCTCTGGACTGAAGCCCCGGATCCAAAAAAGGAACAGATACGATGTCTCCTTCCATGCATGCCCAAATCTCTCCAAAGACTGGACCATGGTAATGTTCCTTCTCAGTAGAAAGGGCAGACAAACTGAACCACAAAGCAAATGCAGTTAACTTCCTGCACCCCAATTTTATAAAACCATATAAAAAGTTAAATCTCATTCTCTGCTCATTTGTCTGTCTGGGTTTTTGTTGTTGTCTTTTTTTTTTTTTTTTAACCAACACTGAAAACAGGTCCTATCTGTGTGGACCCAGACTGCAGCCTGGCCCAGTGACTCTCAAACCTGACTCATCACCCAAATTATACAGGGAGCTTTTGGATATAGAGGTCCCCAGCACATACTCTCAGAATTCTGAGTCATCATTTGTCTTGCCTTCTTTGCGAAGGGGCCTCACAAGTACTTTTGTTGATGACAATCGGACACAGGAACCATTGACCCATCTCCTGAAGAAGGCAATCTCTTTACTCTTCCCACAGCTACAGACATTCCACTTAAAATCCACAACAGTTCTGCCCTTGATAAAGTGTGAGGCCATCATCACCCGTGTCCACAGCTTTCAGGATCACTTCGATGAAGTGCCCCAAACCACCCCTGCATTTCCAACCTGCCTCATCTCCAGGCACAAATTTCCAACTCCCAGGCCATGCCCATCTGGATGGATGCCCAGAACCTCACGCACATGACAAAACTCAACTCCTCATTCCTCTCCTCTCTATAAACCTGCTTCTCCTGTCTCTACTCTCCATCTCATTTAATAGTCCACCAACCTCCCTATCACACAGAAGTGCCACCCTGACATCAAACTCATTTTCTTTTACAAATCACATCCGGTTGGCCGGTTCTGTTGGTTCCATCTTTGAAACTTCTTCCTCCCACTGACGCGGCCAAGGCCCCAGAATAGGCTCGTGATCGCCCACTGGACTATTGCAACAGCCACACAGCTTGTCTTCAGGCCTGCAGAGATGGTTTTGTAAAATACAGGGTGTCACATCTTCTCTCTTAAAATAATGCAATGGCTTCTCTCTATCCTCAGAGTTTGCATCAGACACCCTCCTGTGGTGTGCATGGCTGCCATGACACGGGCCAGCCCACACTTTCAGGCTCCTGTTTTGCTCCCCCTAGGGCAAGCCCTCATTCTAAGCATGTCAAAGCTCTATGCCTTTTCAGGCCTCTGTGCCTCTGCCATGTTGTTTCCTTCAGTCAAATGCCCTTCCCTCTCTCTCTACCCAACACAGCAATTCTGAACCTAGGCTCCAGAAATCTTCTAAAGTTATATGCAATAATCCCATAACTACAAATGTGCATTCTTCTGGTAAGAAAATTCATAACTTTCTGCATAGTCTCAAAAGGTTCTATAATTCAAAGGAAGTTTAAAAACCACTTTCCCAAAGTTCAAAGTTAGACAAGTGTCTGGCTTTCTGTTTGATTCTCTCACTCCTTCATTCATTCTCATATATACTCATGTGAATTCTCCAACCATAAATAATCATACTTTTGCTGCTCTATCACTTAACTGTGCATATTTCAAGTACAAATTATACTACTCCTTTTTTATCAGTATTGTAGCTAGCTGCATTGACTGGATTGGTTGCAAATGTCAGCTCCACAACTTTTTTGCTATATTTCAGCAAGTAACTTGAACTTGCTGGGCCTCAGCTTCTTGGCTAAAAAATGGGGATAATTATAGTACCTTTAACCTTGTTATGAGGAATAAACAAGATAACATAATCTAAAGCAATGAGAAAGGGTCTGGTTTTCATTCATTTTAATTATTTTCTATTTGTTGTCCCCACTCACAATCAAAGCACAAAGGCGGATCTCAATGAAGGAATTTATAAATCCATGTCTTCCTGAATCCCAGGGCTCATGAACTACCACAGCAACGCTCTTAAAAAGTATAACTTGGTAATAACGTAGCATTCTTTTCCTATTTCTTCCCTCATGGCCAAGTCTTGAGCCATCCTTAACTGGTTATTTTTTACCCAGGTTGCTCAAGGGCTTACACTTTGTACATAAACCTTTGCATGCCCCCCACACATTAAGCTTCCCAATCGAAACGCTGATGACGCTGGCTTTGCTATTTTCACAGGAACCAAACTATTTCAAAACTCCCCATTACTCATCTGTTCTGAGATTCCATAATTAACCCTTGCTCTCCTACTGTTCCTATTTGGAGCACAAATCCTTCCTACCTCTTCAATTAATATTTGTCAACACAAAATTGCAAAAACAGGGGATTTTCTTTCTTCATTTAAAAAGACAAAAAAATACACGCTTTTCACCCCGCTTTCTAGTCAATTCCTCTGATAAGAGAGGCCCTCAGGGCTCAGAGGCTTCACCACCCACCTTTCACCATTTTAACCAATAATTCCTTTCTTGTATGCATATATTCAAACAGTCTGCACCCCAGATCCACAGCCTACAGAAGATAAGGCAAGGACCTGCTTCAGAGAGCTCCATCCTGTTCAAGGGCACTGCTCTTGGTGCTTCACATTTCTAACCAATCCATTTGAAATAACAGGTTAGAAAGAAGAGAGGTAACCAAGGATGCCACACTTAAGTCAGATGGAGAACTAGGAAAAGCATGTTCAGCTCAGGCCCCCAGGGGCATTTCCCAAGGCCTGGGGACCCTATAAGCTCAGGTTCTATGCCCACTTCCACATCAGAGCCTTTGGGGCTCCACAGACACAGCCGGCCTTCTGACTCTCAGGGACGGGCCATGACAGTGCCCTCTTGCAAAAGGACAGTCCTGTGTTGCCTCAATCAGGTGGAACTTGGGGACCACAACTGCGTTTCCTTGGCCACGCTGATCAGCCAGCACACACTTGTGTTTGCTGGTGTGTACTCTCTCCCATTAATGCCCCTGGGTCAGTTCTATCCCAGCTCTCTAGGACTGACTAGCTGGCCTAATGTCCCAAGTAGAAAGGGTTCTTCCCTGCACCTGTACTGAGCAAGGACCCTAAAGGCACTTGCTCACAACATGAGAAAGGTATGGATGAGCAATTGCCTCACCTGGACTCCTTGTACAATCCTAGGGCACTAGAACCTTCCAGACATCTTTCTGGCCACCATCGGGGCCAGCCTTGTGATCTGCAACCCTCCCTGCCATGTTATTTGAGATGCTTTCCTTCTGCCAGCATGGAGCCAAGTGTTCTGGACCTTGGTAGCCAGGAACAGGCTTCAAAAGGCTAAGTGGAAGGTGACCATCTTCAAAGAGCCTCAGACTTCCCAGAAATCTTTGGCACACAGCCCTGACCTCAGGTCAGTTTCCTGCAAATGAACTTGTGACATCTCCATGAGGGCAGGGACTGTGTGTGTCTGGTTCACTGCTGTCTCTCTGACAACCCAGAGCACAGAGCTGAAATACAGCTGGCATTCAATACTGATTTGTTGAGTTAATGTACAGGAGGGAACTAAAAGCACATTGGAAAAAGCCCAGGTCTTGGAGTCAGACAGACATAGAGCTGAAACCTAGCTATACCATCCGAACTGGCCAACTGCAAGCCAGTTACCCTCATCAGCCTCATCTTTAAGTAGAGGAAAAATACCAACCTCAGGGCACGGTTATGAGCATCAGTTGGAAATTACATGCAAAGAACTTAGCACATAGCGAGGCAGAGAGCACTTCTTTGTTTTCAGTTCGTAAACACTTATTAAGCTCTCACTGTATGCCAGATGCTGTTTAAACATCATAGGGAGATCCCAGATGACCATTAATTCATTTAGTTCTTGCGACAATCCCATAAAGTAGGACCTCGTTAATTCTCCTTTGCAGCTGAGGAAATTGAGACACTGAGAGGTAAGGCACTTTGCACAAAGCCTGATATCTAGACATGCAGAGCCAAGATTCCTATTAATTACAAAGTCCAAACTGTGAAACACTATACTTGTCTGCCTCTATGGCCATCAGTAAAAGTTGGATTCACTTGATAATGGGGACTATCTGACCACATTGCAAGACTGGTATTTTCAATTACAAAAGAAATAGGTCTAGGTATTCCCATGGTTCACTGCTTTGTTTTGTCTTGTTTTCAACTATGGCCTACTCCCCCAAAATCCAATTTCACAGAAGTCTGTTGACTAAGAACTTCCCTCCCACCTTGTCCTCCTGCTATCTCCTCCCCCACTATCTACCAGGGGGTAGATACCAGCTATTTTTACATAGCTGAAAAAAACAGCTATGTAAAAATAAGAAATGCAAAGGAAAAACAGGCACATAGAGAGCAAGCCCACAGGACCAGGCGTGTGTGCCCTTAGGAACAAAAGCAAAGAAGGTCGCATCTCCTCCTGATAATCTGTAAGAACAACCCTACACACTGAGGAGCCCAAGGCAGAAGCAATCTATCCACATAGAGACCAATAACATAAAGTCCCAGCTCCCTGCAGACCAAGGAAACCAAGAGAATTAAGCCACCCCTCCAATGGATGAAACCTCATCATAAACGGCACTTTCCATTCTTTCTCTCTGAGATTGCATTTGCTCTACTGCCAACCATGAAGGAAATTTCATTACCAAAATAAATCACTTGACCTTGCTTCTCCAATGGATCAGGATTAGTGACATCACAAAGCACTCCACAAAGGCTCAGAAATATTGGAATAACCAACCCCCTCAAGAAAAAATACTCAGTATTTCATCACTAAACGACATTAAATTATTTTGATTTTACTGCATGGAATCCCAAATACTTTCAATGTTTTTATTTTTAAACCCTTTAGAGAAAAAGTATGCTCTTAAGACCTTAAGAACTGCTGCTTCCTGGTCTGGTTTGTGTCCTGAGTCGTGTGCGTATAATGCAGAACAGGCCAGAAGCCAAGGAAGAGTAGTTCTGGGCCCACACTGCTCACATGACTCCATCACCAAGTGGCCGAGCTTCGCTGTGGAGAATCAACTCTGTCTCATTCTCAGAGTCCCAGGCAGGACACTTAAGACAGCTCCTCTGAAGGTGCCCAGTCTCCAGCTGCCATAGCCCACCTCAACATGTTTTCCTTTCCAGTTCTACCAAGTGGACCAAAGAAAGGGAGTGGAGTGGAGGTGTTTTCTCCCCAGGGAGGTGGGGTTGGCTACAAGGCCAGTGCAACAAATCCATCTCTTGTACCCTAATCCAGAAACAAAACACCATAGGCTATATACTCTGCTGGATGAAAAACTCATGACCAAATAAGCTACATTCCTAATGCAGATCCCTCAAAAGAACTGCCCCATTTTAAATCAGGCTGGTCACCAACACAGTCAGTGAATACATCATTGACTTAAAGGAAAAAATCCACAGGTCAAGAACATGTGCACTGAGGAAGCACTGAGACTGAGTTCCCTGGGTGCTGAAGACATGTTCCTACAAGCAGCACTACATTTGCAATAACTGATCATCTTGCTGACTTACACGTCCTGAAATCATAGCATTCCCAAATGGAAAAGTCCATGGATATCATCTACTCTACCAGCTTTTTTTTTTTTTTAAAGGGAGGAAAAAATGAGACCAAGACCAAGGGTAAAACTGTTCAAGTTCATTGTTGATAGAACAACTCACATCCAAAGCTTCTCAATGTTTTCCTAGCTTACTACCTCTGAGACCCAATTACCCACAAAAGCCCTTATTTTTACATGAAAATATTTTTATGATTGTGTTTTCAGCAAACTGGCTAAATCTACCAGAGCTGCTACCTAAAAAGTAAAATCTCAATAGAGAACAAAACTGGACTTGATAAAAATTAACTTTGGCTTTGAATTATGTTCTTGGCCCTAAAGCCTCATTCTAGAAGGGGCAGTGGTCTCCTGGTATTCCTCGTGAGAACTTAAGTGAAGTAGTTATTTCCAACCAGGACTTCCAATCCTATGCCATTATTTTAGAGTGAAACAATTCCCAGGGAAACAAGTGGGAGCTGCACAGGTAGTTCCCAAAGCCACCCTGTATATAATAAAGCCATATTCAAAGAAGGCTGGAAGATTAAAGTATCTTTTTCTGCCTAAGAGGCCTGGGGATGGGGGGACATCTTCAGGTATGAGGACAACCCCCCAGAAGCAAACAGGCTGTAGAAGCAAAGCAGAAGAGAAATACCACAGAGCATCTAGGACCCGACCTCCTGCCCACAGCAACTGAGTTGTTCCTTCCTAACTCCATGTCACTAGATAAGAAGAAGCTCCTTTAGCTATGAAAGACATCAGGAGAGCCTTTAAAACAAATGTGAAAGTTTTAGACTCGCCCTCTCCCAGTGCATGATAGGCCAAGGGGCTCCTATGCTGCAGAAAGCAGAACTGTCCTTGTTTCCAAGTTGGAGGGGAGGGTGGGGCCGGGGCACAGCTGGTGGCAGCTGTACCACCATCTGCCTTCTCCTCAGCAGTGTGTGCTGGCTAGAGCAGCAACCTCCTACAGCTCTTTAGAGAGGAAGCACAGGAGTAAAGCCACAACACCCTGTCATAGAAAAGAGTTCAAATTATTTAGAAATAAATCACTCCCATGATAAGTTAACAACCTCTGGTAGGTTGCTGAGCTGGTTCTCTGTGAGTGTAGGTTATTTGTTTGCATCTCTTTAGACTCGGCTACAGTACAAACTCTGCCCGATTAGACAAGCAGAATGTATAAGCAACTACCTGCCATCTGCTTCCCAAAGGTAAGCAGCCAAAAAGTGCAGGTCTGCAGCTAGAAGCACTGACGGGAGGAGTGGCAATGCCTGAACCCAGCGAGCAAGCCTCACGGATGGGTACTGGCTGCTGTCTTTGGCTTCCTAAGCCAACTGGTTAACGGGGTCTCACCTTCCTCACACTCTTGGAGTTTCCTTCAGAACATACTGCAAGGCATCCCCCTGGAGAAGGGAAGGCTGGCAAGAGTGGTCTGGGGGTTAATGCCCTATCTGGCATTCAACTGCAAACTGGCAGCAGAGATTCAAACAAGTGGTTCAAGGATCTGATCAGGCCCATGCATATGTATCTGGCCTGCACAGGATTGGGGTTATTCCTCCCCCTAAAGTGCTGGCTTTTGTAAAAAGAGATTTCATATAAACATTTACAGTACTGGGTCTTCCTGTAGGGAACAGGGGCAAGTTTCAAGTGATTTTGTGGCAGCAGGCCCCCATCCTCGGTGGCATCAGTTACCAGGAGCTAAGTGCCAGTGCTCTGGTTATATTCAGCCAGTGTGCTGAAGAACCTGTCCTTACCATGTGGTGCCTACATAGGCCACTGCAACTACCATTGTCCCCACCTGGACCCCAGAAGCTTCCACTGTAACATCGCTAAGCGTGCAGAAGGATAAAGTCCAGGGATTGCTCCCCCTGCAGTCCTCTATTGACACTCCTCTTCAAGTGAGAGTTACTTGGATAACAAACTGTAATTCTGCAAAGATCATTTAGCCCAATACAATGGATGATCACACTCAAAGGTCAGCTAAATCTATCCTTGATCACAACAGCAGGTAGTATTTCGGAGGAGTGTTTCAGGCCACTTACCATACATTTTGCCTTCGTCTGATAAGATGATTTTCCTCCTCCCACATGGTGGATAGATAGCCAGGGCCTCCTGAAAGCTCTGCTCAATGTCGGGGCTCCAGACCCCTTCAGCATCGTTGTCAATCGGCTTATCTGCAGAGTCACTCATCCTTTCCATATTTTCGGCAGGGCTCTCGCTGCCGCTCCAGCTACTGGGCTCAATTTTGGCGGTTGGATTTTCCAAGCCGAAGCCTGGAACCTTTTCAAGAAAATAAACCTAAAAGAGAAATCACAAAATAGTATAAGGACACAGTATCCACAAACATAGCACTCTTTCTAGTTGTACTGCAGTCTCCAGCTTTGCTTGGAAAATAACTCCTAGGAGAGAATATGGAATTTTGAGACCCAAGTGCCTTTTGTTACACATCATGTCAAGTACTCACACAGAAATGCAACACCAGGCAAAAGCTGGATGCGCTTCACAGATGAGAGGAAATTTTCACCCCAAAATAGGACTCACTAGGAATTGCAAGTTTGCAGGGATCTGTATGAAAACCATTTACTAAGTGCCCACTATCTACCAGGGACACTTTGCTGGATGATAATCAAATCTTCATAACACAAGAAGTTGTTTATAAGGAAATAAAGTAAAATAAAAACCCCACTGTAGCAACTGGCATCATAACTGAAACGTCGAAGTATCCCAATATGAGATCACCACATGCAAGATGGTGGCAAGAATGAGGAAGGCAGGAGGAAGATTATTTTTTTATTTTTACTTTTGGTACCGGGGATTGAACTCAGGGGCACTCGACCACTATGCCACATCCCCGGTCCTATTTTGTGTTTTATGTAGAGACAGGGTCTCACTGAGTTGCTTAGTGCCTCGCCGTTGCTGAGGCTGGCTTTGAACTCGTGATTCTCCTGTCTCTGCCTCCCTAAGTGCTGGGATTACAAGCATGAGCCACCGCGCCCGGCTGAGATTATTTTATTATCACATTATTCACCCTACCAAGTTAGCAATGCCAGCTAACCTGGACCTATGGCACTGATCTTCAGGTTCTTAGTCTGTACAGTTAGGTCACTTTACCACTCTCAGCTCCTAAGTGATAACCTCAAAGCAGGGACCACATTGTCCCCACCCCTGTCCTTCTACAATACCCACCACAAGTGCCTGGCACACTTGTGGAAATATTTCACACCTGCATGGGGCACTTAGTCTCTGATTTCTGATCACATTAAAGCTGTGGGGGACTCTTTCATTTATTTTTCTATAGTACTAAAGATTATGAAACTAAAAGAAATCCTTGCAAAAATTTATTCTCCTTGAATTATGCATGTAACTTATGGTCATAAAGGGATAAGCTTTCTAAACAAATGTCACACTGGCTTAACACCAATGTGAAAAGGATCTAATCCAGTATTCCCTGCTGTCCTGCATACTAACATATCAATATTCCTTTGTCGAAAAGACATCAGATCATTAATTCAAAGTCCTTCCTAAAAGGGGGAGAATAATTGCTCTTGGGGATTAATGGAAAGGGGGAGGCACAGGGCCTGAGTAGGGAGGGCATCTGTGACCACTGCTCCTGCCCACCCACTCTCCCTCTCAAATCTGTGCAGTATTTCAACAGAGGCGCCCAGGAGGAAAGCAACACTGGTCAATCAATTCACATCCCAAGGTCCTCACCAGGGCCATCACCTGAGAGCAAGTGGCTCGCTGAACTGCATCCAGTGCCCTGGTCCTCTGCCACTGGTGGATCTCAACAGATCCCTGGTGCAGAAACCCTGAGGCATGAGAGTATTACACAATTAATGGTCTCACTAATGTGTGCTTTTGGCTTCTCACCTTGACAGCTTTTTAAAGTTGGCAACACATGGATTAAAAAGAAAAAAAAGAAGGGGGGGAAAAACCCTCAAGTTGTCTGCCTTTAAATGTTTTCACTGAGCCATCATTCAAAGAACATGTCAGCAAAATATTTCCTTCCCCTTACTAACACATGCTGTACACTTTCACAGGACTTTAAAAACGAGTAGACATTAAGGTACAAATTACGCTACAAGTAAAGGTTTTCAAGTGACCCCCAGGTGAACTCTATGATGCCTACAGCATGGGCCTTTTGAATTCTCAAACTATTACATTTTGTGTTGGGATCTAAGAATCTTATAAAACAAGAGTGGAACTGCACGCTGCCCTAGAGTCTGTTCCCACACCTAGGCGACCTACTGGAGAAATTGAAAATAAGAGGGAACTCTTTGGCAGGCTAGCCATCTTCTCCCTCCCTACCTCTCCCTGTAGAAAACAAAAAAACAAGAACAACAAAACATACAGAACCAATGGGCCAGGCCTCGAGCTCTAGACAGCTCGCAGCAATGAATTCACTCCAGGAAGCCACATATTAAAATAAATGGTAGGTGGGCTGGGATTGTGGCTCAGCGGTAGAGCGCTTGCCTCGCATGTGGGAGGCACTGGGTTCGATCCTCAGCACCACATATAAATAAATGAATAAATAAAGGTCAATCAACAACTAAAAAAATTTTAAAAATAAAATAAAATAAAATAAATGGTAGGGGTGTCTCATGGTCCACCAGTCCGGCAGTGGCATGGAATCCAGAACAATGAGAGCTAGTAGAAGGGACACAGAACCTTTGCCTAGAAAGAACATTTTGGCTACAACCAAAAGCCAGGCTCTAGACCAGAGTATACCAACAGGCCCCATGCAATGCTCTAAAACATCTCACCCGCTGACCACAGTCTACCACCACCAACAAAACGCACTAGGACCTCAGGACTGATGGCCCTCATGAATGCATGCTGAAATTACCTCACTGATTAGACTAAAACTCATCTCCTAATTAACTTGTACCCATCTACCCTTGAAGATTCATCCACCCCTTAGGGAACCAAATCTCTCCCAGAACACTCATTTATGTATGGTTGCCTTATAGACCAGACACTATCCTCCTCTGCCTTCCCCTCATGGGCGCATTCCAGTTTGTCTACAATCCTCAATAAATGGCACCCAGGGGTGAACTTCCTATCCCTAAAACCTCCAAGCTCTCATGGGCTGTTTCCTTAGTACTATCTCTTGTGCAATTGGTTTCAGAGCTGGATAAGTTTACACTTCTTAAATTTCTTTATTTTTCACCTTAGCCCATGGCCCAAAGCTGGTAAGATCCTTCCAAACCCTAACAGCCAAGCCTATAGAGTCCTTAGACACTGAACCATCTCTGGAGAGCTGTCTGTCCCAGGACAGGGAAAAAACCCATTCTGTGAGTGTTCCCAAAAAAAGGAAGGACTTTCAGTTGGCTGAACTGTACAGAGGTGGACTGCCTCAGAAGGTGGGCAGCAGAGTGCGGCAAGCAGTCCCTCCAAGTTCCTGCAAAGGCTCAGTCCCAAGTCCCTGGTTGGTTGGAGAACACAACACCAACAAGCATTAATTGTTCCACCCATGCAGGAAGTCCAGATCCCATTCTAAACATTCCCATGTTTTCATGCATTTACTGCAAAGGGAAGAATTCTGCGTCCAGGCTCTTGTAATTTGGTCAACTGGAGTTCCGCAGGATAGAATAACCTACTTTGGACATGGGCCAGCACACAGCCCCAGACACCACCAGATATATAATCCACAGAGTTACTCAGGCCCTTGGTTTTACAACCCAATTGTAAGATGAAGCCCTGTATGGGCAGAGAGTTTCCGATCACAAGACTGGGGCTGGCCGAGAAAAACTCCCTATACTGGATACCGAAATAACCATTGTGGCATTCCATCCCTCAGCTCAAAATCCACCTCATCCTGGAAACTATCCTTGTATCCAATGACTCTTAGACTATCAGCCACACTTTTGGAGTATCCTAAAAATACACGGAACTGGCTAAGTACCACTCAGTCTGCCTCAGTTTTTAATGTATATAATAAATTCCCACTTACTAACACCTAATTAAGTAAATTATGTGCAGAATATAGATACCTGCAGAAGTGATGTCTTCACCTCCCCACACATCCTTTGAGCACAGAGTCCACCTTCCCTCAATTCAGTCAACAAAAAAGAACACAGTACGTGGGCAGGGGGTGACATGATATTAAGATTCAAATTGATCTGGCTTCCAAATGTGACTCACCCATGAGACACACAGCCCAAACTAAACTAACCTCTCAGAAGCTCAAGTTCTTGCTTATAAAATGGAGGAGATAAGTTAAATTCAGTCCTACTATAGAAAACTCACTAAAATTATAAAGAGTAAGAAGAGTGAAGATACTCTGTCATCTGTGAAACCAGGTAGTCATTCATTTATTTTCAAGTCCACCCTCTCTAGACAATGGTTTACTTTATGATCCCAAAA